>JAJOZX010003729.1:0-5000 GCA_023014485.1 Bathynomus jamesi | reverse complement strand
GACGAAGGTCAAGCTTTTCACTCCACCTTAGACCTACAGTTTAACGTGGAATCCGAACCACGCCCCATCAGCAGCCCAGCGTCTTAACCACTAGCACTAGGCCACCTAGGGTACCCATTTATCTACCAACCACTTCTTTATTGTGTGGAAGGATGAACAGCTGGGTTTTGCTGCGCGCCGGCTGCCGTCGGGTCTCGAACCCGGGGCCGATGGATTCGTAGTCAGCGACGCTAATCACTACACCACCGAGGCGCATATATATATATATATATATATAATATTTAGGAGAAATCCAATGACAAGGAGAAATGTAAATGCCATGAAAAGTCTTCTTTAATGCGCAACGTTTCGAGCAATACGCTCATCTTCAGGCTGTTTAATAACAATGTGAAATTAAAATCAATATTGAATGAAAAACAAACAGAAAATTTCTATAGCCTATTCGTAAAGACAAATTTTAAAAGACTGAGAAAAGAGGGTTAAATTCTAAGTTATACAGATTTACATATAAAAATTAAGAAGTTATTTTTAAATACATATAGTAAATGTGAAATTTATACACTGGAAAAATTAACAATAGTACACTGGAATAATGGAACTAGCTACCTTACACTGCAGTTTCCGAGGCTGACAACGTTGCGCATTAAAGAAGACTTTTCATGGCATTTACATTTCTCCTTGTCATTGGATTCTCCTAAATATTAAATTGAAGCTCTGTAGAAGCAACCCGCATTATTATATATATATATATATATATATATATATATATATATATATTATATACTGTATATATATATATATATTTTTTTCTTTTTTTTTCTTTTCAGTTTTACCACCGATTCGCACCTAAAGGACGGTACATATCTCGGCGAGGCAGTGGGTGGGTGATGTTACTGTGCTGGGGTGGTAGACTAGGGGAATGAGTAAGGGTCAGTCGATGGATATGGGTAGGAGGGGTACGGTTTCAGATGCGATGGAGCAGATGGGAGTGAGTAAGGAAGAGGAGAACGCTTCCGCTGAAAAGTGGGGGCCGTCGGCAAGTATGGATCGTAGGCAGTTGGGTATGGGGATTTCGGCCGAGAGAGGGAAACACCTGCGACGGAGAGCGGCCAACTTTGAGCATTCCACCAGAAGGTGTAAGACAGTGATAGGGGTATGGCAGGTAGAGCAAAGCGGGGCTGGCGATTTCGCCATAAGGTGTCCGTGGGTGATGCGGGTGTGACCTACGGAGACGGGCTAGGATTACTTCTTTATGGCGGGACCGGTGGAATGAAGAAGCCCATATTCCTATTGCGGTTTGATCGTGTGGAGTTTATTTTGTGTGGCCTGGTCCCATTCCCGCTGCCATATGGAGCGGAAGTGGGAGCGGAAAGCCGGGAAGAAGTCGGAGAAGGGGAGGGGTCGGGAGGAGGCCGGCAGCAAGCAGGCCGTCTTCGCTGTGCGGTCCGCCGCCTCGTTACCCTGGATGCCGACATGAGCCGGGACCCAACAGAATGCGATTGTCTTGTGTTGGAAGCTCGTTAAAAGTGGAAGGTCTGCTGGATGGTACAGACGAGCGGGTGAGGGGAGTTAAATCTTTCTAGGGAGAGAAGTGCACTTTGGGATCCGAATAAATGACAAAGAGCTGGCAGAGTGGGTGCGCACAATATCGAGGGCCTCCGTAATGGCGAAAAGTTCCGCCGAAAAACGGAGGCCTCGCGGGGCAGGCCGACGCTCCGGGAGAGCGGCTGGACAGAATCACCGCTGAGGCGGCCACACCAGCTTCCGAGCGGGAACCATCCGTGTAAATGGCGATTGCGTCCGGGTGTTGGGTTGCGTGTTCGCGGAAAAGTGACCTGTATATCATGGCGCTCGTGGTAGTCTTCGGTAGGGAACACAGATCTTTGCAAACTTGATAGGGGTTAGGATCCAGGGGGGGTAGATGCTGAATGAAATGGGATAACTGAGGGGGCAGGCATGTTGAAAAGATCAAGGAAAGAGCGGACCACTTCAGTGAAGTGCCAGCTCCGTCCCTGAGGTGGTAGTTCTAAAACCGCCGTGCCCAGAAGCGAAGAAGGTAGCCTCTGTGCACGGAGGTATGTCCGCATGAGGAGTAGACCCCGTCGGAGGGCGAGAGGGAGATGATCACATTCCACATGGAGGCTGGAGGCTGGGGAGGAGCGGAAAGCACCGGTGGCGAGGCGGAGGCCTCTATTAAGTACCGGGTCCAGGATACGGAGGCGGGCGTTGGAGGCTGAACCATAAACTGCGCTACCATAGTCCAGCTTCGACTGTACTATGGAAGTATAAAGGCGAAGAAGAGAGCGTCGATCTGCACCCCATGTGGTGTGAGAGAGGTGATCCAGGAGAGCGAGGGGGCGTCGAAGGGATTGCTTTAGGTGCTTGAGATGGGGAACCCAATTGAGCCGTCGGTCCAGGGTCATGCCCAGAAAACGCGTGGAGGGTACCACCTCAAGAGGACTGCCGTAATGTAACAGAGGGTAGAGGAAGGGTTGTGGGTCTTCTTCTACTGAAGACCATACACTTGGACTTAGGGATGGAGAGGCGGAAACCCACCGACGTCGCCCACCTCTCCACCCGGTAGATGGCGAGCTGCATTTGCCGTTGAACGACAGACGGTTCTCGCCCTGCGAAGTAGATTGCAAGGTCATCCGCGTAGATGGAAGAGCGGATTGAGGGTGGAAGGCATTGTGCGACCGTGTTCATCACGACAGAGAAGCAGAGAACACTGAGGATGCTTCCCTGTGGGACCCCGTCCTCCTGCACAAAGGTGTCAGAGAGGACTGAGCCCACCCGGACTTAAAGGTCCGAGAAGAAGGAAGCCCCTGATGAAGGTAGGCATGGCTCCGACAAGGCCCAGATGTCGGAGCTGACCGAGGATCATTGCTCGACGGGTGGTGTCATAGGCCTTCTGGATGTCGAAGAAAACTGACAGTACGAACTGTATTGTCGAAGGCATCCTGTATGTCTCGGCTGAGAAGCAGGAGGGGATCAGTGGTGGAGCGGAATTGTCTGAAGCCGGACTGGGTAGACGGGAAGGAATTGGTACGTTCAAGGACGAACGATAATCGCGTAGCGACCATTTTCTCGAGGATCTTGCAGGCACAACATGTCAGGGCGATTGGTCTGTAGTTTGTGGGGTCCAGGGAATCTTTGCCGGGCTTGGGGATAGGGATGACGTGGGCCTCCTTCCACCTAAAGGGGAAGGCACCCTCTATCCATATGCGATTGTATAAGTCTAGCAAGAAAATTAGTAAGGTAGAGTGGAGGTGTTGGATCATGCCGTACGGAATACCGTCCGGGCCGGGACAAGGGGATCGTCGAGAGGCCAGTGCCGTCTGTAGTTCACGCATGGTAAACAATCGGTTGTAGGTGCTGTCTATGGACGGTGGGGAGGGGCTAACGTCAGGGGCGGGTATGGGATTGGCTGCAGAGGAAGAAACGGCGGCGAAGGTAGAAGCAAGGTAGTCTGCCACCGACTTGGGCTCACATAGGAGTCCGTCGTTTGTCCGGAGGACCGGGGGTCGGGAGGGGACATGTCGCCTCTCGACGCCCCGCACCTTCTTCCAGATGGTAGCCGAAGGTGTGTTGGCGGTAATGCCGGACACAAAGGCACGCCAAGAGGCTCGGCGCGCTGTCTTCATTGTGCGGCGGGCGATGGCCCTGACCCGCTGCATCTCCGTGCGATGGATGGGGAGTCGCGTCCGGTAAAAGCGCCGAGTCGCCTTCTTCTTGGCGCGCACGGCCTCCGCGCACTCCGGGGTCCACCAAGGAACCCGTCGGCGCGGGTAGGCGGGAGGATTGTGGTACGCTTGTGCTTGCGGCCGTTAGAACGACGGACTCGAAATATGCGACGCACTCGTCGATGGATGGGAAGTGGGCAGTTGTAAGGGTGGTATATGTGTTGTCGCGGAGGACTTGCCACGTGAAGTCTAGGAGGGCATCAGTTGATACGAGGGACAGGTCTATACAGGATGGAGTGCAGGTGGTGGCATGGTAGAATGTAGGAGAGCCATCGTTGAGGCACTCGAAGGAGAGCTCGGTCATGACGGATATCAGGGTTGGGGCCATATAGGTGGAGTGTGTGTCGCCCCACAAGGGGTGCGACTATTGAAATCGCCCAGTAGTAGGAAGGGCCTGGGGAGTTGTTCCACGACTTCCACCAGGTCGTCGCGGGAGACTTGAGCGTGGGGGGAAGGTAGATTGAACAATGGTGTACTGTCTATCCAGGGAGAGCCGGACGGCAGTCACCTGTAGCGGGGACCGGATGGAGAGATTGTAGAAGGGGACTGCGTGGGGACGAGGATGGCAGCTCCCCTTCGAGTGCAGGTAGGAGGCGGGGTGGCGACGCAGAAATAACCAGTGGGCAGGCATGGACCTGGTCCCCAGGATTACTCCTGGAGACAGACACACACCGGACGGGAAGTGGCAATCAAGGAGTTAAGGCCTTCTAGTTTGCAAAGATTCCTCGACAGTTCCAGTGGACTATCGTGGTTTTCGGGGGATCCATTAGTTGATGAAGGGGGATGGGTAAAGGTGTAGGCGCTAGGAGGTTGGAGTGTGAAGGGGATCTGGAGTTCGCGAAACTGAAGGCTGGGTCGGGAGCATGGCTGGCTATCTACCGTTCACCAGGGAAGGAATCGGTCGGCCTGTCGAACCCTGCGGAGGTTGCGGGGTCGAGTCGGCCGAGCGAGACCGGAGGCGTGGATCACGGCAGGCAGAGGAACATCGTGGGCTGAGCGGGTCAGAAGTGCCTTGTCGGGCTTCTATGGTCGGGCCAGGGGGGGGCACATTAACCCAAAAGGGCGCACCCCGCCTGTCCGGGGTCTCACGGCGGACCCTAGGTGGTGACAGGGGGTACCAAAAAGACCGGGCGGGTGGGAGGGAGGGCGTACTCAGGGTAGCTGATAAGGGGGGGGGCGGGGATGTTGGGGGGGTAGGTACGATGGGGGTGGAAGGAGGTGAACCAGAGTGGTCTCGTGGAGGGGTGGAGAAAATGG
>JAJOZX010003728.1:90000-468387 GCA_023014485.1 Bathynomus jamesi | reverse complement strand
TTTAAACAAAACGACATTCATAATTTCTCCTTTTCAGGTAGGCACTATTCTGTATATGTTAATCAGAATTTTCGACATAATCTTAAATGTACCATTAATATAGTTTAAAAGTATTTAGAATTTATGTTTTAATATATTTCATAACTCAATGGTATGGAAACTTTCTTTAGAAAATCCATTCATTTCGACTATTTTCATAAGATGTATTGAAATACATTCCAAAAATAAAGCCCAAGAAGGATGGATCTCATTCAATAATTTTTAAACAAATTTCGAATTTTTTCATAAACAGGTGTAGTTTATTTTTTATACAATAAAATATCAAAGAAGTATAAAAACTGAAATAATTTTACAGAAAATGCAATCTTAATAAGTATAGATTTGCTTTTAAAGAAAACGACATTCATAATTTAAAATTTTCAGGAAGTTAATTTTCTCTATATTTTAATCAAATTTTCTACATAATCTTAAATGTACTATTAATATATTGTAAAAATAATTAGAATTTACAATTTAATTTATTTCATAATGGAATGGTATGGAATGTTTCTTTAGAAAATCTATTCATTTCGACTATTTTAACACGATGTATTGAAATACTTTACAAAAATAAATTCACGGAAGGATGGATCTCTTTCAACAATTTTTAAACAAATTTCAATTTTTTGCGATAAACGGCTGTATTTTATTGCTTCATACAATAAAATGTCAAATGAGGTATAAAATCTACAAATTATTTTAATAAAAATGCAATCTTAATAACGTATTGTTTTGCTTTTAAACAAAACGACATTCATAAATTCAACTTTTGAGGTAGTCACTTTCTGTATATGTTAATCAGAATTTTCGACATAATCTTAAATGTCCCATTAATATAGTTTAAAAGTAATTAGAATTTATTTTTTAATTTATTTCATAACTCAATGGTATGGAAACTTTCTTCAAAAAATCCATTCATTTCGACTGCTTTTACACAAACTATTGAAATACGTTCGAAAAATGAATTCCGAGAAAGCGGATCTCTTTCAACAATTTTTTAAGAAATTTTGAATTTTTGGCCAAAACAGATGTATTTTATTGCTTTGTAAAATATAATGTCAAATTTATTCTAAAATCTTCAAATAATTTTAATAAAACTGCAATCTTTATAAAGTATAGTTTATAAGTACACAATGTATTCAAATACTTTCGAAAAATAAATTCTGAGAAAGCTGGATCTCTTTCAACAATTTTTTAAGAAATTTCGAATTTTTGGTCAAAACAGCTGTATTCTATTGCTTTATAAAACATAATGTCACTTAAAGTAAAAAATCTTCAAATTATTTTAATAAAACTGAAATCTTATTAAAGAATAGTTTTGCTTTTAAAGGAAACGACATTCATGATTTCAAACTTTAAGGTAGTTCCTATTCTGTATATGTTAATCAGAAATTCCGACATAATCTTAAATGTACCATTAATATATTGTAAAAATAATTACAATTTACGATTTAATTTATTTCAAAATTCAATTGTATGGAAACTTTCTTTAGAAAATCCATTTATTTCGACTATTTTAAGAAGATGTATTGAATACATTCCAAAAATAAACCCGACAAGGGTCGATCTCTTTCAATAATTTTTAAACTAATTTCAAATTCATGGTCATAAACCGTTGTAGTTTATTGTTTTATACAATATCAAAAGAAGAGTAAAAACTTCAAATAATTTTACTGAAAATGCAATCTTAATAAAGTATAGATTTGCTTTTAAAGAAAACGACATTCATAATTTAAAATTTTCAGGAAGTTAATTTTCTCTATATTTTAAACAGAATTTTCTGCATAATCTTAAATGTACTATTAATATATTGTAAAAATAATTAGAATTTACGATTTCATTTATTTCACAATTCAATGGTATGGAAACTTTCTTTAGAAAATCCATTCATTTCGACTATTTTAACACGATGTATTGAAATACATTACAAAAATAAGGCCCGAGAAGGGTGGATGTTTTTCAATAATTTTTAAAAAATTTCGAATTTATGGTCATAAACCGCTGTAGTTTATTGTTTAATACATTATAATATCAAAAGAAGGATAAAAACTTCAAATAATTTTACTAAAAATGCAATCTTAACGTATAGTTTTACATTTAAAGAAGACGACATTCATAATTTCAATTTTCAGGAAGTTACTTTTCTCTATATTTTAATCTGAATTTTATACATAATCTTAAATGTACTATTAATATATTGTAAAAATAATTAGAATTTACAATTTAATTTATTTCATAATGGAATGGTATGGAATGTTTCTTTAGAAAATCTATTCATTTCGACTATTTTAACACGATGTATTGAAATACTTTACAAAAATAAATTCACGGAAGGATGGATCTCTTTCAACAATTTTTAAACAAATTTCAATTTTTTGCGATAAACGGCTGTATTTTATTGCTTCATACAATAAAATGTCAAATGAGGTATAAAATCTACAAATAATTTTAATAAAAATGCAATCTTAATAACGTATTGTTTTGCTTTTAAACAAAACGACATTCATAAATTCAACTTTTGAGGTAGTCACTTTCTGTATATGTTAATCAGAATTTTCGACATAATCTTAAATGTCCCATTAATATAGTTTAAAAGTAATTAGAATTTATTTTTTAATTTATTTCATAACTCAATGGTATGGAAACTTTCTTCAAAAAATCCATTCATTTCGACTGCTTTTACACAAACTATTGAAATACGTTCGAAAAATGAATTCCGAGAAAGCGGATCTCTTTCAACAATTTTTTAAGAAATTTTGAATTTTTGGCCAAAACAGATGTATTTTATTGCTTTGTAAAATATAATGTCAAATTTATTCTAAAATCTTCAAATAATTTTAATAAAACTGCAATCTTTATAAAGTATAGTTTATAAGTACACAATGTATTCAAATACTTTCGAAAAATAAATTCTGAGAAAGCTGGATCTCTTTCAACAATTTTTTAAGAAATTTCGAATTTTTGGTCAAAACAGCTGTATTCTATTGCTTTATAAAACATAATGTCACTTAAAGTAAAAAATCTTCAAATTATTTTAATAAAACTGAAATCTTATTAAAGAATAGTTTTGCTTTTAAAGGAAACGACATTCATGATTTCAAACTTTAAGGTAGTTCCTATTCTGTATATGTTAATCAGAAATTCCGACATAATCTTAAATGTACCATTAATATATTGTAAAAATAATTACAATTTACGATTTAATTTATTTCAAAATTCAATTGTATGGAAACTTTCTTTAGAAAATCCATTTATTTCGACTATTTTAAGAAGATGTATTGAATACATTCCAAAAATAAAACCCGACAAGGGTCGATCTCTTTCAATAATTTTTAAACTAATTTCAAATTCATGGTCATAAACCGTTGTAGTTTATTGTTTTATACAATATCAAAAGAAGAGTAAAAACTTCAAATAATTTTACTGAAAATGCAATCTTAATAAAGTATAGATTTGCTTTTAAAGAAAACGACATTCATAATTTAAAATTTTCAGGAAGTTAATTTTCTCTATATTTTAAACAGAATTTTCTGCATAATCTTAAATGTACTATTAATATATTGTAAAAATAATTAGAATTTACGATTTCATTTATTTCACAATTCAATGGTATGGAAACTTTCTTTAGAAAATCCATTCATTTCGACTATTTTAACACGATGTATTGAAATACATTACAAAAATAAGGCCCGAGAAGGGTGGATGTTTTCAATAATTTTTTAAAAATTTCGAATTTATGGTCATAAACCGCTGTAGTTTATTGTTTAATACATTATAATATCAAAAGAAGTATAAAAACTTCAAATAATTTTACTAAAAATGCAATCTTAACGTATAGTTTTACATTTAAAGAAGACGACATTCATAATTTCAACTTTTCAGGAAGTTACTTTTCTCTATATTTTAATCTGAATTTTATACATAATCTTAAATGTACTATTAATATATTGTAAAAATAATTAGAATTTACAATTTAATTTATTTCATAATGTAATGGTATGGAATCTTTCTTTAGAAAATCCATTCATTTCGACTAGTTTAAGAAGATGTATTGAAATACTTTCCAAAAATAAATTCCCGGAAGGATGGATCTCTTTCAACAATTTTTGAACAAATTTCAAATTTTTTGCGATAAACGGCTGTATTTTATTGCTTTATACAATATCATGTCAAATGAGGTATAAAATCTACAAATAATTTTAATTAAAATGCAATCTTAATAACATATAGTTTTGCTTTTAATGAAAACGACATTCATAATTTCAACTTTTCAGAATGTTCCTTTCTCTATATTTTAATCAGAATTTTTACATAATCTTAAATGTACCATTAATATATTGTAAAAATAAATACAATATACGATTTAATTTATTTCATAATTCAATGGTATGGAAACTTTCTTTAGAAAATCCATTTATTTCGACTATTTTAAGAAGATGTATTGAATACATTCCGAAAATAAAGCCCGAGAAGGGTCGATCTCTTTCAATAATTTTTAAATAAATTTCAAATTTATGGTCATAAACCGCTGTAGTTTGATGTTTTATACAATATCAAAAGAAGAGTAAAAACTTCAAATAATTTTACTAAAAATGCAATCTTAATAAAGTATAGTTTTGCTTTTAAAAAAACGACATTCATAATTTCTCCTTTTCAGGTAGGCACTATTCTGTATATGTTAATCAGAATTTTCGACATAATCTTAAATGTACCATTAATATAGTTTAAAAGTATTTAGAATTTATGTTTTAATATATTTCATAACTCAATGGTATGGAAACTTTCTTTAGAAAATCCATTCATTTCGACTTTTCATAAGATGTATTGAAATACATTCCAAAAATAAAGCCCAAGAAGGATGGATCTCATTCAATAATTTTTAAACAAATTTCGAATTTTTTTTCATAAACAGGTGTAGTTTATTTTTTTATACAATAAATATCAAAAGAAGTATAAAAACCTGAAATAATTTTACAGAAAATGCAATCTTAATAAAGTATAGATTTGCTTTTAAAGAAAACGACATTCATAATTTAAAATTTTCAGGAAGTTAATTTTCTCTATATTTTAATCTGAATTTTATACATAATCTTAAATGTACTATTAATATATTGTAAAAATAATTAGAATTTACAATTTAATTTATTTCATAATGTAATGGTATGGAATCTTTCTTTAGAAAATCCATTCATTTCGACTAGTTTAAGAGATGTATTGAAATACTTTCCAAAAATAAATTCCCGGAAGGATGGATCTTTTCAACAATTTTTGAACAAATTTCAAATTTTTTGCGATAAACGGCTGTATTTTATTGCTTTATACAATAACATGTCAAATGAGGTATAAAATCTACAAATAATTTTAATAAAAATGCAATCTTAATAACGTATAGTTTTGCTTTTAAAGAAAACGACATTCATAATTTCAACTTTTCAGAATGTTCCTTTCTCTATATTTTAATCAGAATTTTTTACATAATCTTAAATGTACCATTAATATATTGTAAAAATAAATACAATATACGATTTAATTTATTTCATAATTCAATGGTATGGAAACTTTCTTTAGAAAATCCATTTATTTCGACTATTTTAAGAAGATGTATTGAATACATTCCGAAAATAAAGCCCGAGAAGGGTCGATCTCTTTCAATAATTTTTAAATAAATTTCAAATTTATGGTCATAAACCGCTGTAGTTTGATGTTTTATACAATATCAAAAGAAGAGTAAAAACTTCAAATAATTTTACTAAAAATGCAATCTTAATAAAGTATAGTTATGCTTTTAAACAAAACGACATTCATAATTTCTACTTTTCAGGTAGGCACTATTCTGTATATGTTAATCAGAATTTTCGACATAATCTTAAATGTACCATTAATATAGTTTAAAAGTAATTAGAATTTATGTTTTAATATATTTCATAACTCAATGGTATGGAAACTTTCTTTAGAAAATCCATTCATTTCGACTATTTTCATAAGATGTATTGAAATACATTCCAAAAATAAAGCCCAAGAAGGGTGGATCTCATTCAATAAATTTAAAACAAATTTCAATTTTTTTTCATAAACAGGTGTAGTTTATTTTTTATACAATAAAATATCAAAAGAAGTATAAAAACTTGAAATAATTTTACAGAAAATGCAATCTTAATAAAGTATAGATTTGCTTTTAAAAAAAACGACATTCATAATTTAAAATTTTCAGGAAGTTAATTTTCTCTATATTTTAATCAGAATTTTCTACATAATCTTAAATGTACTATTAATATATTGTAAAAATAATTAGAATTTACAATTTAATTTATTTCATAATGGAATGGTATGGAATGTTTCTTTAGAAAATCTATTCATTTCGACTATTTTAACACGATGTATTGAAATACTTTACAAAAATAAATTCCCGGAAGGATGGATCTCTTTCAACAATTTTTAAACAAATTTCAATTTTTTGCGATAAACGGCTGTATTTTATTGCTTCATACAAAAAATGTCAAATGAGGTATAAAATCTACAAATAATTTTAATAAAAATGCAATCTTAATAACGTATTGTTTTGCTTTTAAACAAAACGACATTAATAAATTCAACTTTTGAGGTAGTCACTTTCTGTATATGTTAATCAGAATTTTCGACATAATCTTAAATGTCCCATTAATATAGTTTAAAAGTAATTAGAATTTATTTTTTAATTTATTTCATAACTCAATGGTATGGAAACTTTCTTCAAAAAATCCATTCATTTCGACTGCTTTTACACAAACTATTGAAATACGTTCGAAAAATGAATTCCGAGAAAGCGGATCTCTTTCAACAATTTTTTAAGAAATTTTGAATTTTTGGCCAAAACAGATGTATTTTATTGCTTTGTAAATATAATGTCATATTTATTCTAAAATCTTCAAATAATTTTAATAAAACTGCAATCTTTATAAAGTATAGTTTAGCATTTAAAGAAAACGACATTAATAATTTCAAATTTTCAGTAAGTTAATTTTCACTATATATTAAACAGAATTTTCTACATAATCTTAAATATAACATTAATATTTTGTAAGAACAATTAGAATTTACGATTTAATTTATTTCGTTATTCAATAGTATTGGAACTTTCTTCAAAAAATCCATTCATTTCGACTATTTTTACACAATGTATTCAAATACTTTCGAAAAATAAATTCTGAGAAAGCTGGATCTCTTTCAACAATTTTTTAAGAAATTTCGAATTTTTGGTCAAAACAGCTGTATTCTATTGCTTTATAAAACATAATGTCACTTAAAGTAAAAAATCTTCAAATTATTTTAATAAAACTGAAATCTTATTAAAGAATAGTTTTGCTTTTAAAGGAAACGACATTCATGATTTCAAACTTTAAGGTAGTTCCTATTCTGTATATGTTTATCAGAAATTCCGACATAATCTTAAATGTACCATTAATATATTGTAAAAATAATTAGAATTTACAATTTAATTTATTTCATAATGTAATGGTATGGAATCTTTCTTTAGAAAATCCATTCATTTCGACTAGTTTAAGAAGATGTATTGAAATACTTTCCAAAAATAAATTCCCGGAAGGATGGATCTCTTTCAACAATTTTTGAACAAATTTCAAATTTTTTGCGATAAACGGCTGTATTTTATTGCTTTATACAATATCATGTCAAATGAGGTATAAAATCTACAAATAATTTTAATTAAAATGCAATCTTAATAACATATAGTTTTCCTTTTAATGAAAACGACATTCATAATTTCAACTTTTCAGAATGTTCCTTTCTCTATATTTTAATCAGAATTTTTTACATAATCTTAAATGTACCATTAATATATTGTAAAAATAAATACAATATACGATTTAATTTATTTCATAATTCAATGGTATGGAAACTTTCTTTAGAAAATCCATTTATTTCGACTATTTTAAGAAGATGTATTGAATACATTCCGAAAATAAAGCCCGAGAAGGGTCGATCTCTTTCAATAATTTTTAAATAAATTTCAAATTTATGGTCATAAACCGCTGTAGTTTGATGTTTTATACAATATCAAAAGAAGAGTAAAAACTTCAAATAATTTTACTAAAAATGCAATCTTAATAAAGTATAGTTTTGCTTTTAAACAAAACGACATTCATAATTTCTCCTTTTCAGGTAGGCACTATTCTGTATATGTTAATCAGAATTTTCGACATAATCTTAAATGTACCATTAATATAGTTTAAAAGTATTTAGAATTTATGTTTTAATATGTTTCATAACTCAATGGTATGGAAACTTTCTTTAGAAAATCCATTTATTTCGACTATTTTAAGAAGATGTATTGAATACATTCCAAAAATAAAGCCCGACAAGGGTCGATCTCTTTCAATAATTTTTAAACTAATTTCAAATTCATGGTCATAAACCGTTGTAGTTTATTGTTTTATACAATATCAAAAGAAGAGTAAAAACTTCAAATAATTTTACTGAAAATGCAATCTTAATAAAGTATAGATTTGCTTTTAAAGAAAACGACATTCATAATTTAAAATTTTCAGGAAGTTAATTTTCTCTATATTTTAATCAGAATTTTCTGCATAATCTTAAATGTACTATTAATATATTGTAAAAATAATTAGAATTTACGATTTCATTTATTTCACAATTCAATGGTATGGAAACTTTCTTTAGAAAATCCATTCATTTCGACTATTTTAACAAGATGTATTGAAATACATTACAAATATAAGGCCCGAGAAGGGTGGATGTTTTTCAATAATTTTTAAAAATTTCGAATTTATGGTCATAAACCGCTGTAGTTTATTGTTTAATACATTATAATATCAAAAGAAGGATAAAAACTTCAAATAATTTTACTAAAAATGCAATCTTAACGTATAGTTTTACATTTAAAGAAGACGACATTCATAATTTCAATTTCAGGAAGTTACTTTTCTCTATATTTTAATCTGAATTTTATACATAATCTTAAATGTACTATTAATATATTGTAAAAATAATTAGAATTTACAATTTAATTTATTTCATAATGGAATGGTATGGAATGTTTCTTTAGAAAATCTATTCATTTCGACTATTTTAACACGATGTATTGAAATACTTTACAAAAATAAATTCACGGAAGGATGGATCTCTTTCAACAATTTTTAAACAAATTTCAATTTTTTGCGATAAACGGCTGTATTTTATTGCTTCATACAATAAAATGTCAAATGAGGTATAAAATCTACAAATAATTTTAATAAAAATGCAATCTTAATAACGTATTGTTTTGCTTTTAAACAAAACGACATTCATAAATTCAACTTTTGAGGTAGTCACTTTCTGTATATGTTAATCAGAATTTTCGACATAATCTTAAATGTCCCATTAATATAGTTTAAAAGTAATTAGAATTTATTTTTTAATTTATTTCATAACTCAATGGTATGGAAACTTTCTTCAAAAAATCCATTCATTTCGACTGCTTTTACACAAACTATTGAAATACGTTCGAAAAATGAATTCCGAGAAAGCGGATCTCTTTCAACAATTTTTTAAGAAATTTTGAATTTTTGGCCAAAACAGATGTATTTTATTGCTTTGTAAAATATAATGTCAAATTTATTCTAAAATCTTCAAATAATTTTAATAAAACTGCAATCTTTATAAAGTATAGTTTATAAGTACACAATGTATTCAAATACTTTCGAAAAATAAATTCTGAGAAAGCTGGATCTCTTTCAACAATTTTTTAAGAAATTTCGAATTTTTGGTCAAAACAGCTGTATTCTATTGCTTTATAAAACATAATGTCACTTAAAGTAAAAAATCTTCAAATTATTTTAATAAAACTGAAATCTTATTAAAGAATAGTTTTGCTTTTAAAGGAAACGACATTCATGATTTCAAACTTTAAGGTAGTTCCTATTCTGTATATGTTAATCAGAAATTCCGACATAATCTTAAATGTACCATTAATATATTGTAAAAATAATTACAATTTACGATTTAATTTATTTCAAAATTCAATTGTATGGAAACTTTCTTTAGAAAATCCATTTATTTCGACTATTTTAAGAAGATGTATTGAATACATTCCAAAAATAAAACCCGACAAGGGTCGATCTCTTTCAATAATTTTTAAACTAATTTCAAATTCATGGTCATAAACCGTTGTAGTTTATTGTTTTATACAATATCAAAAGAAGAGTAAAAACTTCAAATAATTTTACTGAAAATGCAATCTTAATAAAGTATAGATTTGCTTTTAAAGAAAACGACATTCATAATTCAAAATTTTCAGGAAGTTAATTTTCTCTATATTTTAAACAGAATTTTCTGCATAATCTTAAATGTACTATTAATATATTGTAAAAATAATTAGAATTTACGATTTCATTTATTTCACAATTCAATGGTATGGAAACTTTCTTTAGAAAATCCATTCATTTCGACTATTTTAACACGATGTATTGAAATACATTACAAAAATAAGGCCCGAGAAGGGTGGATGTTTTTCAATAATTTTTTAAAAATTTCGAATTTATGGTCATAAACCGCTGTAGTTTATTGTTTAATACATTATAATATCAAAAGAAGTATAAAAACTTCAAATAATTTTACTAAAAATGCAATCTTAACGTATAGTTTTACATTTAAAGAAGACGACATTCATAATTTCAACTTTTCAGGAAGTTACTTTTCTCTATATTTTAATCTGAATTTTATACATAATCTTAAATGTACTATTAATATATTGTAAAAATAATTAGAATTTACAATTTAATTTATTTCATAATGTAATGGTATGGAATCTTTCTTTAGAAAATCCATTCATTTCGACTAGTTTAAGAAGATGTATTGAAATACTTTCCAAAAATAAATTCCCGGAAGGATGGATCTCTTTCAACAATTTTTGAACAAATTTCAAATTTTTTGCGATAAACGGCTGTATTTTATTGCTTTATACAATATCATGTCAAATGAGGTATAAAATCTACAAATAATTTTAATTAAAATGCAATCTTAATAACATATAGTTTTGCTTTTAATGAAAACGACATTCATAATTTCAACTTTTCAGAATGTTCCTTTCTCTATATTTTAATCAGAATTTTACATAATCTTAAATGTACCATTAATATATTGTAAAAATAAATACAATATACGATTTAATTTATTTCATAATTCAATGGTATGGAAACTTTCTTTAGAAAATCCATTTATTTCGACTATTTTAAGAAGATGTATTGAATACATTCCGAAATAAAGCCCGAGAAGGGTCGATCTCTTTCAATAATTTTTAAATAAATTTCAAATTTATGGTCATAAACCGCTGTAGTTTGATGTTTTATACAATATCAAAAGAAGAGTAAAAACTTCAAATAATTTTACTAAAAATGCAATCTTAATAAAGTATAGTTTTGCTTTTAAACAAAACGACATTCATAATTTCTCCTTTTCAGGTAGGCACTATTCTGTATATGTTAATCAGAATTTTCGACATAATCTTAAATGTACCATTAATATAGTTTAAAAGTATTTAGAATTTATGTTTTAATATATTTCATAACTCAATGGTATGGAAACTTTCTTTAGAAAATCCATTCATTTCGACTATTTTCATAAGATGTATTGAAATACATTCCAAAAATAAAGCCCAAGAAGGATGGATCTCATTCAATAATTTTTAAACAAATTTCGAATTTTTTTTCATAAACAGGTGTAGTTTATTTTTTTATACAATAAAATATCAAAAGAAGTATAAAAACTTGAAATAATTTTACAGAAAATGCAATCTTAATAAAGTATAGATTTGCTTTTAAAGAAAACGACATTCATAATTTAAAATTTTCAGGAAGTTAATTTTCTCTATATTTTAATCATAATTTTCTACATAATCTTAAATGTACTATTAATATATTGTAAAAATAATTAGAATTTACAATTTAATTTATTTCATAATGGAATGGTATGGAATGTTTCTTTAGAAAATCTATTCATTTCGACTATTTTAACACGATGTATTGAAATACTTTACAAAAATAAATTCACGGAAGGATGGATCTCTTTCAACAATTTTAAACAAATTTCAATTTTTTGCGATAAACGGCTGTATTTTATTGCTTCATACAATAAAATGTCAAATGAGGTATAAAATCTACAAATATTTTAATAAAAATGCAATCTTAATAACGTATTGTTTTGCTTTTAAACAAAACGACATTCATAAATTCAACTTTTGAGGTAGTCACTTTCTGTATATGTTAATCAGAATTTTCGACATAATCTTAAATGTCCCATTAATATAGTTTAAAAGTAATTAGAATTTATTTTTTAATTTATTTCATAACTCAATGGTATGGAAACTTTCTTCAAAAAATCCATTCATTTCGACTGCTTTTACACAAACTATTGAAATACGTTCGAAAAATGAATTCCGAGAAAGCGGATCTCTTTCAACAATTTTTTAAGAAATTTTGAATTTTTG
Source organism: Bathynomus jamesi (assembly GCA_023014485.1). Lineage (NCBI taxonomy): Eukaryota > Metazoa > Arthropoda > Malacostraca > Isopoda > Cirolanidae > Bathynomus > Bathynomus jamesi. Next base: position 455,870 of record JAJOZX010003728.1, on the reverse strand, counting down.
GCCAAAACAGATGTATTTTATTGCTTTGTAAAATATAATGTCAAATTTATTCTAAAATCTTCAAATAATTTTAATAAAACTGCAATCTTTATAAAGTATAGTTTATAAGTACACAATGTATTCAAATACTTTCGAAAAATAAATTCTGAGAAAGCTGGATCTCTTTCAACAATTTTTTAAGAAATTTCGAATTTTTGGTCAAAACAGCTGTATTCTATTGCTTTATAAAACATAATGTCACTTAAAGTAAAAAATCTTCAAATTATTTTAATAAAACTGAAATCTTATTAAAGAATAGTTTTGCTTTTAAAGGAAACGACATTCATGATTTCAAACTTTAAGGTAGTTCCTATTCTGTATATGTTAATCAGAAATTCCGACATAATCTTAAATGTACCATTAATATATTGTAAAAATAATTACAATTTACGATTTAATTTATTTCAAAATTCAATTGTATGGAAACTTTCTTTAGAAAATCCATTTATTTCGACTATTTTAAGAAGATGTATTGAATACATTCCAAAAATAAAACCGACAAGGGTCGATCTCTTTCAATAATTTTTAAACTAATTTCAAATTCATGGTCATAAACCGTTGTAGTTTATTGTTTTATACAATATCAAAAGAAGAGTAAAAACTTCAAATAATTTTACTGAAAATGCAATCTTAATAAAGTATAGATTTGCTTTTAAAGAAAACGACATTCATAATTTAAAATTTTCAGGAAGTTAATTTTCTATATTTTAAACAGAATTTTCTGCATAATCTTAAATGTACTATTAATATATTGTAAAAATAATTAGAATTTACGATTTCATTTATTTCACAATTCAATGGTATGGAAACTTTCTTTAGAAAATCCATTCATTTCGACTATTTTAACACGATGTATTGAAATACATTACAAAAATAAGGCCCGAGAAGGGTGGATGTTTTTCAATAATTTTTTAAAAATTTCGAATTTATGGTCATAAACCGCTGTAGTTTATTGTTTAATACATTATAATATCAAAAGAAGTATAAAAACTTCAAATAATTTACTAAAAATGCAATCTTAACGTATAGTTTTACATTTAAAGAAGACGACATTCATAATTTCAACTTTTCAGGAAGTTACTTTTCTCTATATTTTAATCTGAATTTTATACATAATCTTAAATGTACTATTAATATATTGTAAAAATAATTAGAATTTACAATTTAATTTATTTCATAATGTAATGGTATGGAATCTTTCTTTAGAAAATCCATTCATTTCGACTAGTTTAAGAAGATGTATTGAAATACTTTCCAAAAATAAATTCCCGGAAGGATGGATCTCTTTCAACAATTTTTGAACAAATTTCAAATTTTTTGCGATAAACGGCTGTATTTTATTGCTTTATACAATATCATGTCAAATGAGGTATAAAATCTACAAATAATTTTAATTAAAATGCAATCTTAATAACATATAGTTTTGCTTTTAATGAAAACGACATTCATAATTTCAACTTTTCAGAATGTTCCTTTCTCTATATTTTAATCAGAATTTTTACATAATCTTAAATGTACCATTAATATATTGTAAAAATAAATACAATATACGATTTAATTTATTTCATAATTCAATGGTATGGAAACTTTCTTTAGAAAATCCATTTATTTCGACTATTTTAAGAAGATGTATTGAATACATTCCGAAAATAAAGCCCGAGAAGGGTCGATCTCTTTCAATAATTTTTAAATAAATTTCAAATTTATGGTCATAAACCGCTGTAGTTTGATGTTTTATACAATATCAAAAGAAGAGTAAAAACTTCAAATAATTTTACTAAAAATGCAATCTTAATAAAGTATAGTTTTGCTTTTAAACAAAACGACATTCATAATTTCTCCTTTTCAGGTAGGCACTATTCTGTATATGTTAATCAGAATTTTCGACATAATCTTAAATGTACCATTAATATAGTTTAAAAGTATTTAGAATTTATGTTTTAATATATTTCATAACTCAATGGTATGGAAACTTTCTTTAGAAAATCCATTCATTTCGACTATTTTCATAAGATGTATTGAAATACATTCCAAAAATAAAGCCCAAGAAGGATGGATCTCATTCAATAATTTTTAAACAAATTTCGAATTTTTTTTCATAAACAGGTGTAGTTTATTTTTTTATACAATAAAATATCAAAAGAAGTATAAAAACTGAAATAATTTTACAGAAAATGCAATCTTAATAAAGTATAGATTTGCTTTTAAAGAAAACGACATTCATAATTTAAAATTTTCAGGAAGTTAATTTTCTCTATATTTTAATCATAATTTTCTACATAATCTTAAATGTACTATTAATATATTGTAAAAATAATTAGAATTTACAATTTAATTTATTTCATAATGGAATGGTATGGAATGTTTCTTTAGAAAATCTATTCATTTCGACTATTTTAACACGATGTATTGAAATACTTTACAAAAATAAATTCACGGAAGGATGGATCTCTTTCAACAATTTTTAAACAAATTTCAATTTTTTGCGATAAACGGCTGTATTTTATTGCTTCATACAATAAAATGTCAAATGAGGTATAAAATCTACAAATATTTTAATAAAAATGCAATCTTAATAACGTATTGTTTTGCTTTTAAACAAAACGACATTCATAAATTCAACTTTTGAGGTAGTCACTTTCTGTATATGTTAATCAGAATTTTCGACATAATCTTAAATGTCCCATTAATATAGTTTAAAAGTAATTAGAATTTATTTTTTAATTTATTTCATAACTCAATGGTATGGAAACTTTCTTCAAAAAATCCATTCATTTCGACTGCTTTTACACAAACTATTGAAATACGTTCGAAAAATGAATTCCGAGAAAGCGGATCTCTTTCAACAATTTTTTAAGAAATTTTGAATTTTTGGCCAAAACAGATGTATTTTATTGCTTTGTAAAATATAATGTCAAATTTATTCTAAAATCTTCAAATAATTTTAATAAAACTGCAATCTTTATAAAGTATAGTTTATAAGTACACAATGTATTCAAATACTTTCGAAAAATAAATTCTGAGAAAGCTGGATCTCTTTCAACAATTTTTTAAGAAATTTCGAATTTTTGGTCAAAACAGCTGTATTCTATTGCTTTATAAAACATAATGTCACTTAAAGTAAAAAATCTTCAAATTATTTTAATAAAACTGAAATCTTATTAAAGAATAGTTTTGCTTTTAAAGGAAACGACATTCATGATTTCAAACTTTAAGGTAGTTCCTATTCTGTATATGTTAATCAGAAATTCCGACATAATCTTAAATGTACCATTAATATATTGTAAAAATAATTACAATTTACGATTTAATTTATTTCAAAATTCAATTGTATGGAAACTTTCTTTAGAAAATCCATTTATTTCGACTATTTTAAGAAGATGTATTGAATACATTCCAAAAATAAAACCCGACAAGGGTCGATCTCTTTCAATAATTTTTAAACTAATTTCAAATTCATGGTCATAAACCGTTGTAGTTTATTGTTTTATACAATATCAAAAGAAGAGTAAAAACTTCAAATAATTTTACTGAAAATGCAATCTTAATAAAGTATAGATTTGCTTTTAAAGAAAACGACATTCATAATTTAAAATTTTCAGGAAGTTAATTTTCTCTATATTTTAAACAGAATTTTCTGCATAATCTTAAATGTACTATTAATATATTGTAAAAATAATTAGAATTTACGATTTCATTTATTTCACAATTCAATGGTATGGAAACTTTCTTTAGAAAATCCATTCATTTCGACTATTTTAACACGATGTATTGAAATACATTACAAAAATAAGGCCCGAGAAGGGTGGATGTTTTTCAATAATTTTTAAAAAATTTCGAATTTATGGTCATAAACCGCTGTAGTTTATTGTTTAATACATTATAATATCAAAAGAAGTATAAAAACTTCAAATAATTTTACTAAAAATGCAATCTTAACGTATAGTTTTACATTTAAAGAAGACGACATTCATAATTTCAATTTTCAGGAAGTTACTTTTCTCTATATTTTAATCTGAATTTTATACATAATCTTAAATGTACTATTAATATATTGTAAAAATAATTAGAATTTACAATTTAATTTATTTCATAATGAATGGTATGGAATGTTTCTTTAGAAAATCTATTCATTTCGACTATTTTAACACGATGTATTGAAATACTTTACAAAAATAAATTCCGGAAGGATGGATCTCTTTCAACAATTTTTAAACAAATTTCAATTTTTTGCGATAAACGGCTGTATTTTATTGCTTCATACAATAAAATGTCAAATGAGGTATAAAATCTACAAATAATTTTAATAAAAATGCAATCTTAATAACGTATTGTTTTGCTTTTAAACAAAACGACATTCATAATTCAACTTTTGAGGTAGTCACTTTCTGTATATGTTAATCAGAATTTTCGACATAATCTTAAATGTCCCATTAATATAGTTTAAAAGTAATTAGAATTTATTTTTTAATTTATTTCATAACTCAATGGTATGGAAACTTTCTTCAAAAAATCCATTCATTTCGACTGCTTTTACACAAACTATTGAAATACGTTCGAAAAATGAATTCCGAGAAAGCGGATCTCTTCAACAATTTTTTAAGAAATTTTGAATTTTTGGCCAAAACAGATGTATTTTTTGCTTTGTAAAATATAATGTCAAATTTATTCTAAAATCTTCAAATAATTTTAATAAAACTGCAATCTTTATAAAGTATAGTTTTAAGTACACAATGTATTCAAATACTTTCGAAAAATAAATTCTGAGAAAGCTGGATCTCTTTCAACAATTTTTTAAGAAATTTCGAATTTTTGGTCAAAACAGCTGTATTCTATTGCTTTATAAAACATAATGTCACTTAAAGTAAAAAATCTTCAAATTATTTTAATAAAACTGAAATCTTATTAAAGAATAGTTTTGCTTTTAAAGGAAACGACATTCATGATTTCAAACTTTAAGGTAGTTCCTATTCTGTATATGTTAATCAGAAATTCCGACATAATCTTAAATGTACCATTAATATATTGTAAAAATAATTACAATTTACGATTTAATTTATTTCAAAATTCAATTGTATGGAAACTTTCTTTAGAAAATCCATTTATTTCGACTATTTTAAGAAGATGTATTGAATACATTCCAAAAATAAAACCCGACAAGGGTCGATCTCTTTCAATAATTTTTAAACTAATTTCAAATTCATGGTCATAAACCGTTGTAGTTTATTGTTTTATACAATATCAAAAGAAGAGTAAAAACTTCAAATAATTTTACTGAAAATGCAATCTTAATAAAGTATAGATTTGCTTTTAAAGAAAACGACATTCATAATTTAAAATTTTCAGGAAGTTAATTTTCTCTATATTTTAAACAGAATTTTCTGCATAATCTTAAATGTACTATTAATATATTGTAAAAATAATTAGAATTTACGATTTCATTTATTTCACAATTCAATGGTATGGAAACTTTCTTTAGAAAATCCATTCATTTCGACTATTTTAACACGATGTATTGAAATACATTACAAAAATAAGGCCCGAGAAGGGTGGATGTTTTTCAATAATTTTTTAAAAATTTCGAATTTATGGTCATAAACCGCTGTAGTTTATTGTTTAATACATTATAATATCAAAAGAAGTATAAAAACTTCAAATAATTTTACTAAAAATGCAATCTTAACGTATAGTTTTACATTTAAAGAAGACGACATTCATAATTTCAACTTTTCAGGAAGTTACTTTTCTCTATATTTTAATCTGAATTTTATACATAATCTTAAATGTACTATTAATATATTGTAAAAATAATTAGAATTTACAATTTAATTTATTTCATAATGTAATGGTATGGAATCTTTCTTTAGAAAATCCATTCATTTCGACTAGTTTAAGAAGATGTATTGAAATACTTTCCAAAAATAAATTCCCGGAAGGATGGATCTCTTTCAACAATTTTTGAACAAATTTCAAATTTTTTGCGATAAACGGCTGTATTTTATTGCTTTATACAATATCATGTCAAATGAGGTATAAAATCTACAAATAATTTTAATTAAAATGCAATCTTAATAACATATAGTTTTGCTTTTAATGAAAACGACATTCATAATTTCAACTTTTCAGAATGTTCCTTTCTCTATATTTTAATCAGAATTTTTACATAATCTTAAATGTACCATTAATATATTGTAAAAATAAATACAATATACGATTTAATTTATTTCATAATTCAATGGTATGGAAACTTTCTTTAGAAAATCCATTTATTTCGACTATTTTAAGAAGATGTATTGAATACATTCCGAAAATAAAGCCCGAGAAGGGTCGATCTCTTTCAATAATTTTTAAATAAATTTCAAATTTATGGTCATAAACCGCTGTAGTTTGATGTTTTATACAATATCAAAAGAAGAGTAAAAACTTCAAATAATTTTACTAAAAATGCAATCTTAATAAAGTATAGTTTTGCTTTTAAACAAAACGACATTCATAATTTCTCCTTTTCAGGTAGGCACTATTCTGTATATGTTAATCAGAATTTTCGACATAATCTTAAATGTACCATTAATATAGTTTAAAAGTATTTAGAATTTATGTTTTAATATATTTCATAACTCAATGGTATGGAAACTTTCTTTAGAAAATCCATTCATTTCGACTATTTTCATAAGATGTATTGAAATACATTCCAAAAATAAAGCCCAAGAAGGATGGATCTCATTCAATAATTTTTAAACAAATTTCGAATTTTTTTTCATAAACAGGTGTAGTTTATTTTTTTATACAATAAAATATCAAAAGAAGTATAAAAACTTGAAATAATTTTACAGAAAATGCAATCTTAATAAAGTATAGATTTGCTTTTAAAGAAAACGACATTCATAATTTAAAATTTTCAGGAAGTTAATTTTCTCTATATTTTAATCATAATTTTCTACATAATCTTAAATGTACTATTAATATATTGTAAAAATAATTAGAATTTACAATTTAATTTATTTCATAATGGAATGGTATGGAATCTTTCTTTAGAAAATCTATTCATTTCGACTATTTTAACACGATGTATTGAATACTTTACAAAAATAAATTCCGGAAGGATGGATCTCTTTCAACAATTTTTAAACAAATTTCAATTTTTTGCGATAAACGGCTGTATTTTATTGCTTCATACATAAAATGTCAAATGAGGTATAAAATCTACAAATAATTTTAATAAAAATGCAATCTTAATAACGTATTGTTTTGCTTTTAAACAAAACGACATTCATAAATTCAACTTTTGAGGTAGTCACTTTCTGTATATGTTAATCAGAATTTTCGACATAATCTTAAATGTCCCATTAATATAGTTTAAAAGTAATTAGAATTATTTTTTAATTTATTTCATAACTCAATGGTATGGAAACTTTCTTCAAAAAATCCATTCATTTCGACTGCTTTTACACAAACTATTGAAATACGTTCGAAAAATGAATTCCGAGAAAGCGGATCTCTTTCAACAATTTTTTAAGAAATTTTGAATTTTGGCCAAAACAGATGTATTTTATTGCTTTGTAAAATATAATGTCAAATTTATTCTAAAATCTTCAAATAATTTTAATAAAACTGCAATCTTTATAAAGTATAGTTTATAAGTACACAATGTATTCAAATACTTTCGAAAAATAAATTCTGAGAAAGCTGGATCTCTTTCAACAATTTTTTAAGAAATTTCGAATTTTTGGTCAAAACAGCTGTATTCTATTGCTTTATAAAACATAATGTCACTTAAAGTAAAAAATCTTCAAATTATTTTAATAAAACTGAAATCTTATTAAAGAATAGTTTTGCTTTTAAAGGAAACGACATTCATGATTTCAAACTTTAAGGTAGTTCCTATTCTGTATATGTTAATCAGAAATTCCGACATAATCTTAAATGTACCATTAATATATTGTAAAAATAATTACAATTTACGATTTAATTTATTTCAAAATTCAATTGTATGGAAACTTTCTTTAGAAAATCCATTTATTTCGACTATTTTAAGAAGATGTATTGAATACATTCCAAAAATAAAACCCGACAAGGGTCGATCTCTTTCAATAATTTTTAAACTAATTTCAAATTCATGGTCAATAAACCGTTAGTTTATTGTTTTATACAATATCAAAAGAAGAGTAAAAACTTCAAATAATTTTAAAATGAAAATGCAATCTTAATAAAGTATAGATTTGCTTTTAAAGAAAACGACATTCATAATTTAAAATTTTCAGGAAGTTAATTTTCTCTATATTTTAATCAGAATTTTCTGCATAATCTTAAATGTACTATTAATATATTGTAAAAATAATTAGAATTTACGATTTCATTTATTTCACAATTCAATGGTATGGAAACTTTCTTTAGAAAATCCATTCATTTCGACTATTTTAACACGATGTATTGAAATACATTACAAAATAAGGCCCGAGAAGGGTGGATGTTTTTCAATAATTTTTTAAAAATTTCGAATTTATGGTCATAAACCGCTGTAGTTTATTGTTTAATACATTATAATATCAAAAGAAGTATAAAAACTTCAAATAATTTTACTAAAAATGCAATCTTAACGTATAGTTTTACATTTAAAGAAGACGACATTCATAATTTCAACTTTTCAGGAAGTTACTTTTCTCTATATTTTAATCTGAATTTATACATAATCTTAAATGTACTATTAATATATTGTAAAAATAATTAGAATTTACAATTTAATTTATTTCATAATGTAATGGTATGGAATCTTTCTTTAGAAAATCCATTCATTTCGACTAGTTTAAGAAGATGTATTGAAATACTTTCCAAAAATAAATTCCCGGAAGGATGGATCTCTTTCAACAATTTTTGAACAAATTTCAAATTTTTTGCGATAAAGGCTGTATTTTATTGCTTTATACAATATCATGTCAAATGAGGTATAAAATCTACAAATAATTTTAATTAAAATGCAATCTTAATAACATATAGTTTTGCTTTTAATGAAAACGACATTCATAATTTCAACTTTTCAGAATGTTCCTTTCTCTATATTTTAATCAGAATTTTTTACATAATCTTAAATGTACCATTAATATATTGTAAAAATAAATACAATATACGATTTAATTTATTTCATAATTCAATGGTATGGAAACTTTCTTTAGAAAATCCATTTATTTCGACTATTTTAAGAAGATGTATGAATACATTCCGAAAATAAAGCCCGAGAAGGGTCGATCTCTTTCAATAATTTTTAAATAATTTCAAATTTATGGTCATAAACCGCTGTAGTTTGATGTTTTATACAATATCAAAAAGAGTAAAAACTTCAAATAATTTTACTAAAAATGCAATCTTAATAAAGTATAGTTTTGCTTTTAAACAAAACGACATTCATAATTTCTCCTTTTCAGGTAGGCACTATTCTGTATATGTTAATCAGAATTTTCGAAATAATCTTAAATGTACCATTAATATAGTTTAAAAGTATTTAGAATTTTGTTTTAATATATTTCATAACTCAATGGTATGGAAACTTTCTTTAGAAAATCCATTCATTTCGACTATTTTCATAAGATGTATTGAAATACATTCCAAAATAAAGCCCAAGAAGGATGGATCTCATTCAATAATTTTTAAACAAATTTCGAATTTTTTTTCATAAACAGGTGTAGTTTATTTTTTTATACAATAAAATATCAAAAGAAGTATAAAAACTTGAAATAATTTTACAGAAAATGCAATCTTAATAAAGTATAGATTTGCTTTTAAAGAAAACGACATTCATAATTTAAAATTTTCAGGAAGTTAATTTTCTCTATATTTTAATCATAATTTTCTACATAATCTTAAATGTACTATAATATATTGTAAAAATAATTAGAATTTACATTTAATTATTTCATAATGGAATGGTATGGAATCTTTCTTTAGAAAATCTATTCATTTCGACTATTTTAACACGATGTATTGAAATACTTTACAAAAATAAATTCCGGAAGGATGGATCTCTTTCAACAATTTTTAAACAAATTTCAATTTTTTGCGATAAACGGCTGTATTTTATTGCTTCATACAATAAAATGTCAAATGAGGTATAAAATCTACAAATAATTTTAATAAAAATGCAATCTTAATAACGTATTGTTTTGCTTTTAAACAAAACGACATTCATAAATTCAACTTTTCAGGTAGTCACTTTCTGTATATGTTAATCAGAATTTTCGACATAATCTTAAATGTCCCATTAATATAGTTTAAAAGTAATTAGAATTTATTTTTTAATTTATTTCATAACTCAATGGTATGGAAACTTTCTTCAAACCATTCATTTCGACTGCTTTTACACAAACTATTGAAATACGTTCGAAAAATGAATTCCGAGAAAGCGGATCTCTTTCAACAATTTTTTAAGAAATTTTGAATTTTTGGCCAAAACAGATGTATTTTATTGCTTTAAAATATAATGTCAAATTATTCTAAAATCTTCAAATAATTTTAATAAAACTGCAATCTTTATAAAGTATAGTTTAGCATTTAAAGAAAACGACATTAATAATTTCAAATTTTCAGTAAGTTAATTTTCACTATATATTAATCAGAATTTTCTACATAATCTTAATATAACATTAATATTTTGTAAGAACAATTAGAATTTACGATTTAATTTATTTCGTTATTCAATAGTATTGGAACTTTCTTCAAAAAATCCATTCATTTCGACTATTTTTACACAATGTATTCAAATACTTTCGAAAAATAAATTCTGAGAAAGCTGGATCTCTTGAACAATTTTTTAAGAAATTTCGAATTTTTGGTCAAAACAGCTGTATTCTATTGCTTTATAAAACATAATGTCACTTAAAGTAAAAATCTTCAAATTATTTTAATAAAACTGAAATCTTATAAGAATAGTTTTGCTTTTAAAGGAAACTACATTCATGATTTCAAACTTTAAGGTAGTTCCTATTCTGTATATGTTAATCAGAAATTCCGACATAATCTTAAATGTACCATTAATATATTGTAAAAATAATTAGAATTTACAATTTAATTTATTTCAATTCAATGGTATGGAATGTTTCTTTAGAAAATATTCATTTCGACTATTTTAACACGATGTATTGAAATACTTTACAAAAATAAATTCCCGAAGGATGGATCTCTTTTTCAACAATTTTTAAACAAATTTCAATTTTTGCAATAAACGGCTGTATTTTATTGCTCATACAATAAAATGTCAAATGAGGTATAAAATCTACAAATAATTTTAATAAAATGCAATCTTAATAACGTATTGTTTTGCTTTTAAACAAAACGACATTATAAATTCAACTTTTGAGGTAGTCACTTTCTGTATATGTTAATCAGAATTTTCGACATAATCTTAAATGTCCCATTAATATAGTTTAAAAGTAATTAAATTTATTTTTTAATTTATTTCATAACTCAATGGTATGGAAACTTTCTTCAAAAATCCATTCATTCGACTGCTTTTACACAAACTATTGAATACGTTCGAAAAATGAATTCCGAAAGCGATCTCTTTCAACAATTTTTTAAGAAATTTTGAATTTTTGGGCCAAAACAGATGTATTTTATTGCTTTGAAAAATATAATGTCAAATTTATTCTAATCTTCAAATATTTTAATAAAACTGCAATCTTTATAAAGTATATTTTTATAAGTACACAATGTATTCAAATACTTTCGAAAATAAATTCTGAGAAAGCTGGATCTCTTTCAACAATTTTTTAAGAAATTTCGATTTTTGTCAAACAGCTGTATTCTATTGCTTTTAAACATAATGTCACTTAAAGTAAAAAATCTTCAAATTATTTTAATAAAACTGAAATCTTATTGAAGAAGATTTTGCTTTTTAAAGGAAACGACATTCATGATTTCAAACTTTAAGGTAGTTCCTATTCTGTATATGTTAATCAGAAATTCAGACATAATCTTAAATGTACCATTAATATATTGTAAAAATAATTACAATTTACGATTTAATTTATTTCAAAATTCAATTGTATGGAAACTTTCTTTAGAAAATCCATTTATTTCGACTATTTTAAGAAGATGTATCGAATACATTCCAAAATAAAATCCGACAAGGGTCATCTCTTTCATAATTTTTTAACTAATTTCAATTCATGGTCATAAACCGTTGTAGTTTATTGTTTTATACAATATCAAAAGAAGAGTAAAACTTCAAATAATTTTACTGAAAATGCAATCTTAATAAAGTATAGATTTGCTTTTAAAGAAAACGACATTCATAATTTAAAATTTTTCAGGAAGTTAATTTCTCTATATTTAATCCGAATTTTCTGCATACTCTTAATGTACTATTAATATATTGTAAAAATAATTAGAATTTACGATTTCATTTATTTCACAATTCAATGGTATGGAAACTTCTTTAGAAATCCATTCATTTAGACTATTTTAACACGATGTATTGAATACATTACAAAAATAAGGCCGAGAAGGGTGGATGTTTTTTTCAATAATTTTTTTAAAAATTTCGAATTTATGGTCATAAACCGCTGTAGTTTATTGTTTAATACATTATAATATCAAAAAAGTATCAAAACCTCAAATAATTTTACTAAAAATGCAATCTTAACGTATAGTTTTACATTTAAAGAGACGACATTCATAATTTCAACTTTTTCAGGAATTACTTTTCTCTATATTTTAATCTGATTTATACATAATCTTATATGTACTTTAATATTTGTAAAAATAATTAGAATTTACAATTTAATTTTATTTCATAATGTAATGGTATGGAATCTTTCTTTAGAAAATCCATTCATTTCGACTAGTTTAAGAAGATGTATTGAAATACTTTCCAAAAATAATTCCCGGAAGGATGGATCTCTTTCACAATTTTTGAACAAATTTCAAATTTTTTTGCGATAAATGGCTGTATTTTATTGCTTTATACAATAACTGTCAAATGAGGTATAAATCTACAAATAATTTTAATAAAATGCAATCTTAATAACGTATAGTTTTGCTTTTAAAGAAACGACATTCATAATTTCAAACTTTTCAGAATGTTCCTTTCTCTATATTTTAATCAGAATTTTACATAATCTTAAATGTACCATTAATATATTGTAAAAATAAATACAATTACGATTTAATTTATTTCATAATTCAATGTATGGAAACTTTCTTTATAAAATCTATTTATTTCGACTATTTTAAAAGATGTATTGAATACATTCCGAAAATAAAGCCCAGAAGCGTCGATCTCTTTCAATAATTTTTAAATAAATTTCAAATTTATGGTCATAAACCGCTGTAGCTTTGATGTTTTCTACAATATCAAAAGAAGAGTAAAAACTTCAAATAATTTTACTAAAAAGCAATCTAATAAAGTATAGTTTTCTTTTAAACAAAACGACATTCATAATTTCTCCTTTTCAGGTCGGCACTATTCTGTATATTTAATCAGAATTTTCGACATAATCTTAATGTACCATTAATATAGTTTAAAAGTATTAGAATTTATGTTTTAATATATTTCATACTCAATGGTATGGAAACTTTCTTTAGAAAATCCATTCATTTCGACTATTTTCATAAGATGTATTGAAATACATTCCAAAAATAAAGCCCAAGAAGGATGGATCTCATTCAATAATTTTTAAACAAATTTCGAATTTTTTTCATAAACAGGTGGTTTATTTTTTATACATAAATATCAAAAGAAGTATAAAAACTTGAAATAATTTTACAGAAAATGCAATCTTAATAAAGTATAGATTTGCTTTAAAGAAAAGACATTCATAATTTAAAATTTTTCAGGAAGTTAATTTTCTCTATATTTTAATCATAATTTTCTACATATCTTAAATGTACTATTAATATATTGTAAAAATAATTAGAATTTACAATTTAATTTATTTCATAATGGAATGGTATGGAATGTTTCTTTAGAAAATCTATTCATTTCGACTATTTTAACACGATGTATTGAAATACTTTACAAAAATAAATTCACGGAAGGATGGATCTCTTTCAACAATTTTTAACAAATTTCAATTTTTTGCGATAAACGGCTGTATTTTATTGCTTCATACAATAAAATGTCAAATGAGGTATAAAATCTACAATAATTTTAATAAAATGCAATCTTAATAACGTATTGTTTTGCTTTTAAACAAACGACATTCATAATTCAACTTTTCAGGTAGTCCTTTCTGTATATGTTTAATCAGAATTTTCGACATAATCTTAATGTCCCATTAATATAGTTTAAATGTAATTAGAATTTATTTTTTAATTTATTTCATAACTCAATGGTATGGAACTTTCTTAAAAAAATCCATTCATTTCGACTGCTTTTACACAAACTATTGAAATACGTTCGAAAAATGAATTCCGAGAAGCGGATCTCTTTCAACATTTTTTAAGAAATTTTGAATTTTTGGCCAAAACAGATGTATTTTATTGCTTTGTAAAATATAATTCAATTTATTCTAAAATCTTCAAATAATTTTTAATAAACTGCAATCTTTATAAAGTATAGTTTAGCATTTAAAGAAAACGACATTAATATCAAATTTTCAGTAAGTTAATTTTCACTATATATTAATCAGAATTTTCTACATAATCTTAAATATAACATTAATATTTTGTAAGAACAATTAGAATTTACAATTTAATTTATTTCGTTATTCAATAGTATTGGAACTTTCTTCAAAAAATCCATTCATTTAGACTATTTTAACACGATGTATTGAAATACATTAAAAAAAGCCCGAAAGGGTGGATGTTTTTCAATAATTTTTTAAAAATTTCGAATTTATGGTCATAAACCGCTGTAGTTTTGTTTAATACATTATAATCAAAAGAAGTATAAAAACCTCAAATAATTTTACTAAAAAATGCAATCTTAACGTATAGTTTTTACTTTAAAGAAGACGACATTCATAATTTCAACTTTCAGGAAGTTAATTTTCTCTATATTTTAATCTGAATTTTACATAATCTTAAATGTACTATTAATATATTGTAAAAAATAATTAGAATTTACAATTTAATTTATTTCATAATGTAATGGTATGGAATCTTTCTTTAGAAAATCCATTCATTTCGACTAGTTTAAGAAGATGTATTGAAATACTTTCCAAAATAAATTCCCGGAAGGATGGATCTCTTTCAACAATTTTTGAACAAATTTCAAATTTTTTGCGATAAACGGCTGTATTTTATTGCTTTATACAATAACATGTCAAATGAGGTATAAAATCTACAAATAATTTTAATAAAATGCAATCTTAATAACGTATAGTTTTGCTTTTAAAGAAAACGACATTCATAATTTCAACTTTTCAGAATATTCCTTTCTCTATATTTTAATCAGAATTTTTTACATAATCTTAAATGTACCATTATATATTGTAAAAATAAATACAATATACGATTTAATTTATTTCATAATTCAATGGTATGGAAACTTTCTTTAGAATCAATTTATTTCGACTATTTTAAGAAGATGTATTGAATACATTCCGAAAATAAAGCCCGAGAAGGGTCGATCTCTTTCAATAATTTTTAAATAAATTTCAAATTTATGGTCATAATCCGCTGTAGTTTGATGTTTTCTACAATATCAAAGAAGAGTAAAACTTCAAATGATTTTACTAAAAATGCAATCTTAATAAAGTATAGTTTTGCTTTAAACAAACGACATTCATAATTTCTCCTTTTCAGGTAGGCACTATTCTGTATATGTTAATCAGAATTTTCGAAATAATCTTAAATGTACCATTAATATAGTTTAAAAGTATTTAGAATTTATGTTTTAATATATTTCATAACTCAATGGTATGGAAACTTTCTTTAGAAAATCCATTCATTTCGACTATTTTCATAAGATGTATTGAAATACATTCCAAAAATAAGCCCAAGAAGGGTGGATCTCATTCAATAATTTTAAACAATTTCGAATTTTTTTTCATAAACATTGTAGTTTATTGTTTTATACAATAAAATATCAAAAGAAGTATAAAAACTTGAAATAATTTTACAGAAAATGCAATCTTAATAAAGTATAGATTTGCTTTTAAGAAAACGACATTCATAATTTAAAATTTTCAGGAAGTTAATTTTCTCTATATTTTAATCATAATTTTCTACATAATCTTAAATGTACTATTAATATATTGTAAAAAATAATTAGAATTTACAATTTAATTTATTTCATAATGTAATGGTATGGAATCTTTCTTTAGAAATCCATTCATTTCGACTAGTTTAAGACGATGTATTGAAATACTTTACAAAAATAAATTCCCGGAAGGATGGATCTCTTTCAACAATTTTTAAACAAATTTCAATTTTTTGCGGTAAACGGCTGTATTTTATTGCTTCATACAATAAAATGTCAAATGAGGTATAAAATCTACAAATAATTTTAATAAAAATGCAATCTTAATAACGTATTGTTTTGCTTTTAAACAAACGACATTCATAATTTCAACTTTTGAGGTAGTCACTTTCTGTATATGTTAATCAGAATTTTCGACATAATCTTAAATGTCCCATTAATATAGTTTAAAGTAATTAGAATTTATTTTTTAATTTATTTCATAACTCAATGGTATGGAAACTTTCTTAAAAAATCCATTCATTTCGACTGCTTTTACACAAACTATTGAAATACGTTCGAAAAATGAATTCCGAGAAAGCGGATCTCTTTCAACAATTTTTTAAGAAATTTTGAATTTTTGGCCAAACAGATGTATTTTATTGCTTTGTAAAATATAATGTCAATTTATTCTAAAATCTTCAATAATTTTAATAAAACTGCAATCTTTATAAAGTATAGTTTAGCATTTAAAGAAAACGACATTAATAATTTCAAATTTTCAGTAAGTTAATTTTCACTATATATTAATCAGAATTTTCTACATAATCTTAAATATAACATTAATATTTTGTAAGAACAATTAGAATTTACAATTTAATTTATTTCGTTATTCAATAGTATTGGAACTTTCTTCAAAAAATCCATTCATTTAGACTATTTTAACACGATGTATTGAAATACATTACAAAAATAAGGCCCGAGAAGGGTGGATGTTTTTCAATAATTTTTTAAAAATTTCGAATTTATGGTCATAAACCGCTGTAGTTTATTGTTTAATACATTATATATCAAAGAAGTATAAAAACCTCAAATATTTTACTAAAAATGCAATCTTAACGTATAGTTTTACATTTAAAGAAGACGACATTCATAATTTCAACTTTTCAGGAGTTACTTTTCTCTATATTTTAATCTGAATTTTATACATAATCTTAAATGTACTATTAATATATTGTAAAAATAATTAGAATTTACAATTTAATTTATTTCATAATGTAATGGTATGGAATCTTTCTTTAGAAAATCCATTCATTTCGACTAGTTTAAGAAGATGTATTGAAATACTTTCCAAAAATAAATTCCCGGAAGGATGGATCTCTTTCAACAATTTTTGAACAAATTTCAAATTTTTTGCGATAAACGGCTGTATTTTATTGCTTTATACAATAACATGTCAAATGAGGTATAAAATCTACAATAATTTTAATAAAAATGCAATCTTAATAACGTATAGTTTTGCTTTTAAAGAAAACGACATTCATAATTTCAACTTTTCAGAATATTCCTTTCTCTATATTTTAATCAGAATTTTTTACATAATCTTAAATGTACCATTAATATATTGTAAAAATAAATACAATATACGATTTAATTTATTTCATAATTCAATGGTATGGAAACTTTCTTTAGAAAATCAATTTATTTCGACTATTTTAAGAAGATGTATTGAATACATTCCGAAAATAAAGCCCGAGAAGGGTCGATCTCTTTCAATATTTTTAAAAATTTCAAATTTATGGTCATAATCCGCTGTAGTTTGATGTTTTCTACAATATCAAAAGAAGAGTAAAAACTTCAAATGATTTTACTAAAAATGCAATCTTAATAAAGTATAGTTTTGCTTTTAAACAAAACGACATTCATAATTTCTCCTTTTCAGGTAGGCACTATTCTGTATATGTTAATCAGAATTTTCGAAATAATCTTAAATGTACCATTAATATAGTTTAAAATATTTAGAATTTATGTTTTAATATATTTCATAACTCAATGGTATGGAAACTTTCTTTAGAAAATCCATTCATTTCGACTATTTTCATAAATGTATTGAAATACATTCCAAAAATAAAGCCCAAGAAGGGTGGATCTCATTCAATAATTTTTAAACAATTTCGAATTTTTTTTCATAAACAGTTGTAGTTTATTGTTTTATACAATAAAATCAAAAGAAGTATAAAAACTTGAAATAATTTTACAGAAAATGCAATCTTAATAAAGTATAGATTTGCTTTTAAAGAAAACGACATTCATAATTTAAAATTTTCAGGAAGTTAATTTTCTCTATATTTTAATCATAATTTTCTACATAATCTTAAATGTACTATTAATATATTGTAAAAATAATTAGAATTTACAATTTAATTTATTTCATAATGTAATGGTATGGAATCTTTCTTTAGAAAATCCATTCATTTCGACTAGTTTAAGACGATGTATTGAAATACTTTACAAAAATAAATTCCCGGAAGGATGGATCTCTTTCAACAATTTTTAAACAAATTTCAATTTTTTGCGATAAACGGCTGTATTTTATTGCTTCATACAATAAAATGTCAAATGAGGTATAAAATCTACAAATAATTTTAATAAAAATGCAATCTTAATAACGTATTGTTTTGCTTTTAAACAAAACGACATTCATAATTTCAACTTTTGAGGTAGTCACTTTCTGTATATGTTAATCAGAATTTTCGACATAATCTTAAATGTCCCATTAATATAGTTTAAAAGTAATTAGAATTTATTTTTTAATTTATTTCATAACTCAATGGTATGGAAACTTTCTTCAAAAAATCCATTCATTTCGACTGCTTTTACACAAACTATTGAAATACGTTCGAAAAATGAATTCCGAGAAAGCGGATCTCTTTCAACAATTTTTTAAGAAATTTTGAATTTTTGGCCAAAACAGATGTATTTTATTGCTTTGTAAATATAATGTCAAATTTATTCTAAAATCTTCAAATAATTTTAATAAAACTGCAATCTTTATAAAGTATAGTTTATAAGTACACAATGTATTCAATACTTTCGAAAAATAAATTCTGAGAAAGCTGGATCTCTTTCAACAATTTTTTAAGAAATTTCGAATTTTTGGTCAAAACAGCTGTATTCTATTGCTTTATAAAACATAATGTCACTTAAAGTAAAAAATCTTCAAATTATTTTAATAAAACTGAAATCTTATTAAAGAATAGTTTTGCTTTTAAAGGAAACGACATTCATGATTTCAAACTTTAAGGTAGTTCCTATTCTGTATATGTTAATCAGAAATTCCGACATAATCTTAAATGTACCATTAATATATTGTAAAAATAATTACAATTTACGATTTAATTTATTTCAAAATTCAATGGTATGGAAACTTTCTTTAGAAAATCCATTTATTTCGACTATTTTAAGAATGTATTGAATACATTCCAAAAATAAAGCCCGACAAGGGTCGATCTCTTTCAATAATTTTTAAACTAATTTCAAATTCATGGTCATAAACCGTTGTAGTTTATTGTTTTATACAATATCAAAAGAAGAGTAAAAACTTCAAATAATTTTACTGAAAATGCAATCTTAATAAAGTATAGATTTGCTTTTAAAGAAAACGACATTCATAACACTGGGCAACACGTATTTTATTGAATGATATCTGACACTTGATTCTAGGTAATTTGGGTGCGCTGAATACGAATTTCAACTCGGTTTGGCTCTATCAGGTCCTGATTCTTGTCGACAGCCTATGTGCCATTTTCCAGATTTTTCAAATTAGGACTAAAAAATTAAGTCATGTGTTAAATTTTTTTTTCAAGTTTCATGAATACAAGCAGTTCAAACTACAGTAAAATTACATTATAACGATAGAAATGACTTAAAATAAAAAAAAACAGATATGAAGCTTTCACTGTGGCAAAAATTTTCTTCTGTAAGACTTTGTAGCGTATTTGCTTGTTGATGGCAGGTCTCTTTTCAAGCACCAGCAGTAATCAGCCATCATGTGGGAATCCCAGCGGCCTTGGTACCGTTCCTCCATAATTTTTATATCTTGGTGGAATCTCTCCCCTTGTTCGTCACTTACATCACCTAAATTACTTGGAAATTGGTCAAGATGGCTATTCAAAAAATGCATTTTTATTCTCATATTGCAACCTAACTCTTTGTAGTCCCTTAAAAGTTTTTTTACGATTTCTTCGTAGTTATCTGCCCTATAATTGCCTAAAAAGTTTTCTATCAAGTCCACGAATGAGAACCAGCCATTTTTTTCGCGTTCATTCATGACATTAGGAAAATTGCTGTCTTTAATCATTGTTCTTATTTCTGGACCATCGAAATTCCCGCCTTGATTTTTTCATAACTTAAACTTGGAAATTTTGAAGTTATGTATTTGAAACACTCGCCGTTCGTATCTAAAGCTTTACATATTGTTTAATGAGGCCTAGTTTTATATGCAGAGGAGGAAATATGATTTTATCTCTGCTCACTAAAGGTGGATTAATTACGTTTTTTTCTCCGACAGTAAGTGATGTTCGTGCTGGCCAGATTTGTTTGAAATAATGTTCTTCCTTGGCTCTGCTGTCCCATAAGCAAAGGAAGCAGGATATTTAGTATACCCTCCTTGTTGTCCTAGCAGAAAATTAACCATTTTTAAGTCAACACATATGATCCACTCGTGCTCCCTATATTTGATAAGATTTAAAACCTTTTCTATATGTTCATACTTTTCTTTTAATTTTGTTGAGTGCCCAATCGGTATCGAGCCGTATAGATTGCCATTATGCAACAACACACACTTAAGACTTCTTTTCGAACTGTCTAAAAACAAGCGTCAATCATTTGCATCGTAAGACTCAACCCCCATCTTCTTTAACAAACCAACTATGTCGCAGCAATATACTAAACTATCCTCTGTTCTAAAATATTTAACAAGTTCTTCTTCTCTTTTTCTGTAAAATGAAATGTATGTGTTTGAAGCAAGCAAGTTTTTCTCTTTAAGTCTTGAAGCTAAAATTTCCGCAGCCTTTTTTGGCAAATTTAGATCCCTTACAAGATCATTCAACTCGGCCTGGTTAAACTTTTGCGGATCGTTTTGACTTTCAAATACGCTGGGGTCAAAATCGGTGTCTGACTCCTCAAAGTGCATAACAATATTTTCAGGAACATCTTCAACTAATTCTTGAGTTGGCAGACCCTTAAATTTTGGAATGGGGATCTCATTTGAATGCAGGTCGTATCGCGGTGTCGAAATTTGGGTACTCGATACAATGTTTATTTTTCTTAGTGAAGCCCGAAGTCTTGACAAAGCAAAGGTAGCAATCGGTCTCGTGGTTAGTAGGCTCTCGCCACACCTGATATGGAAAAAAAATTGTAAAGCGTTAACAAAAGCGACGAGAGACTTGTTTTTATGAATTTTATCAAAAGTTATCACCCA
Organism: Bathynomus jamesi; assembly: GCA_023014485.1. Classification (NCBI taxonomy): domain Eukaryota; kingdom Metazoa; phylum Arthropoda; class Malacostraca; order Isopoda; family Cirolanidae; genus Bathynomus; species Bathynomus jamesi. The sequence goes on along the minus strand of JAJOZX010003728.1, from coordinate 434,235 downwards.
AACATTTAACATTTCTATGTGTTTCAACCTTATGCAATATTTGAGATTCTTATAAACATTTTCTGTAAATTTTTGTTTATGTACCTAAGTTACAATTACATTTAGGTAAGTTACAGTATACTAGTGATTAAATTACGTAGTTTTATGAAATCATAAACTTACCATCGGAACTCCAAAAGGTATTTTTGAATCCGAACCCTTCGTCCAATGTCGCAGTCTTTCAATGCATATAGTGCAGGCTTTATGTGGAGCCCACGATTTATATTGGTCCCCCAGTTTTATGCCAAAATAAGCTAAGTAAGCTCTTTTTACGAAGTCAGTTATATTTGCTCGTTGATGTGGAAGTGTAAAATTTCCACATATATAACAGAAGGAATCAGGGTTGTTTTTGCATTTGAACTTTCTAGTGCTTGATGACATATTGCTTGATTGTTCTGCCAATTTGTAAAGGTATTTAAAGCCCTTAATTCATATAAATTTAAGAAAATCTGAAATATAAACAAAAATTAGTTTAAATAGGTACTTATTATGAAATAGGTACTTACAATCTATGAAATTAAACTAGAAACACGGATGAGTAGGTACAATATAAATTACGTCTAATTAAATCAACTATATTAAATCACGATGACAAAATTACTCACTAAATCATATGCCAATTCAAAATTATGTTAATGCCCAAACTTAATTAACTAACTCAACTGACTGACTGACTGACTGACTGACTGACTGATTGAATTGACTGATTAACTCTGGAAACGAGTCGCTTTTATATATTTTAGTTGTCCCTCTAGAATACTCTACAGAGAACAGGAACGCTTGAGAAAATTTTAGAATTCTATGATATTTTTAGCTTAATTTATTAATATTAAAATGGGTTAAAAATGACAAAATTAAAAATATTTTTAGGGTGTTACATATAAAAAATACATAATACAACAATACCATAACAATAGGTACAAATACCTAGATAAAAACCTAGTTGCATAATGTGTAACTGCAAAAAGACTTAGCGAGTATTGAGAAAAAAACCTTTTTATGAATACGACGAAAGAGGAGGGGTGTTGAGCAAAATCAGGACCTGATAGAGCAAAACCGAGTAAACATTCGTGCTCAGCGCACCCAAATTACCTAGAACTAACTGTCAAATCTAATTCAATACACAAAAAGTTGAAATTTGTTCCCAAGTGTATAATTTAAAATTTTCAGGAAGTTAATTTTCTCTATATTTTAATCAGAATTTTCTGCATAATCTTAAATGTACTATTAATATATTGTAAAAATAATTAGAATTTACGATTTCATTTATTTCACAATTCAATGGTATGGAAACTTTCTTTAGAAAATCCATTCATTTCGACTATTTTAACACGATGTATTGAAATACATTACAAAAATAAGGCCCGAGAAGGGTGGATGTTTTTCAATAATTTTTAAAAAATTTCGAATTTATGGTCATAAACCGCTGTAGTTTATTGTTTAATACATTATAATATCAAAAGAAGTATAAAAACTTCAAATAATTTTACTAAAAATGCAATCTTAACGTATAGTTTTACATTTAAAGAAGACGACATTCATAATTTCAACTTTTCAGGAAGTTACTTTTCTCTATATTTTAATCTGAATTTTATACATAATCTTAAATGTACTATTAATATATTGTAAAAATAATTAGAATTTACAATTTAATTTATTTCATAATGTAATGGTATGGAATCTTTCTTTAGAAAATCCATTCATTTCGACTAGTTTAAGAAGATGTGTTGAAATACTTTCCAAAAATAAATTCCCGGAAGGATGGATCTCTTTCAACAATTTTTGAACAAATTTCAAATTTTTTGCGATAAACGGCTGTATTTTATTGCTTTATACAATATCATGTCAAATGAGGTATAAAATCTACAAATAATTTTAATTAAAATGCAATCTTAATAACGTATAGTTTTGCTTTTAAAGAAAACGACATTCATAATTTCAACTTTTCAGAATATTCCTTTCTCTATATTTTAATCAGAATTTTTTACATAATCTTAAATGTACCATTAATATATTGTAAAAATAAATACAATATACGATTTAATTTATTTCATAATTCAATGGTATGGAAACTTTCTTTAGAAAATCAATTTATTTCGACTATTTTAAGAAGATGTATTGAATACATTCCGATAATAAAGCCCCAGAAGGGTCGATCTCTTTCAATAATTTTTAAATAAATTTCAAATTTATGGTCATAAACCGCTGTAGTTTGATGTTTTATACAATATCAAAAGAAGAGTAAAAACTTCAAATAATTTTACTAAAAATGCAATCTTAATAAAGTATAGTTTTGCTTTTAAACAAAACGACATTCATAATTTCTCCTTTTCAGGTAGGCACTATTCTGTATATGTTAATCAGAATTTTCGAAATAATCTTAAATGTACCATTAATAAGTTTAAAAGTATTTAGAATTTATGTTTTAATATATTTCATAACTCAATGGTATGGAAACTTTCTTTAGAAAATCCATCATTTCGACTATTTTCATAAGATGTATTGAAATACATCCCAAAAATAAAGCCCAAGAAGGGTGGATCTCATTCAATAATTTTTAAACAAATTTCGAATTTTTTTTCATAAACAGGTGTAGTTTATTTTTTTATACAATAAAATATCAAAAGAAGTATAAAAACTTGAATAATTTTACAGAAAATGCAATCTTAATAAAGTATAGATTTGCTTTTAAAGAAAACGACATTCATAATTAAAATTTTCAGGAAGTTAATTTTCTCTATATTTTAATCAGAATTTTCTACATAATCTTAAATGTACTATAATATATTGTAAAAATAATTAGAATTACTATTTAATTTATTTCATAATGGAATGGTATGGAATGTTTCTTTAGAAAATCTATTCATTTCGACTATTTTAACACGATGTATTGAAATACTTTACAAAAATAAATTCCCGGAAGGATGGATCTCTTTCTACAATTTTTAAACAAATTTCAATTTTTTGCGATAAACGGCTGTATTTTATTGCTTCATACAATAAAATGTCAAATGAGGTATAAAATCTACAAATAATTTTAATAAAAATGCAATCTTAATAACGTATTGTTTTGCTTTTAAACAAAACGACATTCATAAATTCAACTTTTGATGTAGTCACTTTCTGTATATGTTAATCAGAATTTTCGACATAATCTTAAATGTCCCATTAATATAGTTTAAAAGTAATTAGAATTTATTTTTTAATTATTTCATAACTCAATGGTATGGAAACTTTCTTCAAAAAATCCATTCATTTCGACTGCTTTTACACAAACTATTGAAATACGTTCGAAAAATGAATTCGAGAAAGCGGATCTCTTTCAACAATTTTTAAGAAATTTTGAATTTTTGGCCAAAACAGGTGTATTTTATTGCTTTGTAAAATATAATGTCAAATTTATTCTAAAATCTTCAAATAATTTAATAAAACTGCAATCTTTATAAAGTATAGTTTAGCATTTAAAGAAAACGACAAATAATTTCAAATTTTCAGTAAGTTAATTTTCACTATATATTAATCAGAATTTTCTACATAATCTTAAATATAACATTAATATTTTGTAAGAACAATTAGAATTTACGATTTAATTTATTTCGTTATTCAATAGTATTGGAACTTTCTTCAAAAATCCATTCATTTCGACTATTTTTACACAATGTATTCAAATACTTTCGAAAAATAAATTCTGAGAAAGCTGGATCTCTTTCAACAATTTTTTAAGAAATTTCGAATTTTTGGTCAAAACAGCTGTATTCTATTGCTTTATAAAACATAATGTCACTTAAAGTAAAAAATCTTCAAATTATTTTAATAAAACTGAAATCTTATTAAAGAATAGTTTTGCTTTTAAAGGAAACTACATTCATGATTTCAAACTTTAAGGTAGTTCCTATTCTGTATATGTTAATCAGAAATTCCGACATAATCTTAAATGTACCTTTAATATATTGTAAAAATAATTACAATTTACGATTTAATTTATTTCAAAATTCAATGGTATGGAAACTTTCTTTAGAAAATCCATTTATTTCGACTATTTTAAGAAGATGTATTGAATACATTCCAAAATAAAGCCCGACAAGGGTCGATCTCTTTCAATAATTTTTAAACTAATTTCAAATTCATGGTCATAAACCGTTGTAGTTTATTGTTTTATACAATATCAAAAGAAGAGTAAAAACTTCAAATAATTTTACTGAAAATGCAATCTTAATAAAGTATAGATTTGCTTTTAAAGAAAACGACATTCATAAACACTGGGCAACACGTATTTTATTGAATGATATCTGACACTTGATTCTAGGTAATTTGGGTGCGCTGAATACGAATTTCAACTCGGTTTGGCTCTATCAGGTCCTGATTCTTGTCGACAGCCTATGTGCCATTTTCCAGATTTTTCAAATTAGGACTAAAAAATTAATTCATGTGTTAAATTTTTTTTCAAGTTTCATGAATACAAGCAGTTCAAACTACAGGGTGTCCCGTAAGTCTGGACCCATAGGGAAAAATAATAAAATTACAAAATAGTCCAAAAATTTATTTATAATATATTTTTTTATTTTTATTATTATTTTTATTATTTTTTATTATGATCTTACTCCGCTGGAGTTTTATTTGTGGGGCCACTTGAAAGCCAAAGTGTACGAGGTCAAACTTCAGAACATTTTCCACCTTAAAGCACGCATTGTGGAGGCGTGTCAAGAAATTTCTGCGACTGTGATTCAGAAAGTGCTGTCGCAGTGGAGATTGCGTCTTCAACTATGTGTGCGACACAACGGCGGACACTTTGAACAGATTATGTAATAAATTTTTGGACTATTTTGTAATTTTATTATTTTTCCCTATGGGTCCAGACTTACGGGACACCCTGTACAGTAAAATTACATTATAACGATAGAAATGACTTAAAATAAAAAAACAAACAGATATGAAGCTTTCACTGTGGCAAAAATTTTCTTCTGTAAGACTTTGTAGCGTATTTGCTTGTTGATGGCAGGTCTCTTTTCCAGCACCAGCAGTAATCAGCCATCATGTGGGAATCCCAGCGGCCTTGGTACCGTTCCTCCATAATTTTTATATCTTGGTGGAATCTCTCCCCTTGTTCGTCACTTACATCACCTAAATTACTTGGAAATTGGTCAAGATGGCTATTCAAAAAATGCATTTTTATTCTCATATTGCAACCTAACTCTTTGTAGTCCCTTAAAAGTTTTTTTACGATTTCTTCGTAGTTATCTGCCCTATAATTGCCTAAAAAGTTTTCTATCAAGTCCACGAATGAGAACCAGCCATTTTTTTCGCGTTCATTCATGACATTAGGAAATTTGCTGTCTTTAATCATTGTTCTTATTTCTGGACCGTCGAAAATTCCCGCCTTGATTTTTTCATAACTTAAACTTGGAAATTTTGAAGTTATGTATTTGAAACACTCGCCGTTCGTATCTAAAGCTTTAACATATTGTTTAATGAGGCCTAGTTTTATATGCAGAGGAGGAAATATGATTTTATCTCTGCTCACTAAAGGTGGATTAATTACGTTTTTTTCTCCGACAGTAAGTGATGTTCGTGCTGGCCAGATTTGTTTGAAATAATGTTCTTCCTTGGCTCTGCTGTCCCATAAGCAAAGGAAGCATGGATATTTAGTATACCCTCCTTGTTGTCCTAGCAGAAAATTAACCATTTTTAAGTCAACACATATGATCCACTCGTGCTCCCTATATTTGATAAGATTTAAAACCTTTTCTATATGTTCATACTTTTCTTTTAATTTTGTTGAGTGCCCAATCGGTATCGAGCCGTATAGATTGCCATTATGCAACAACACACACTTAAGACTTCTTTTCGAACTGTCTAAAAACAAGCGTCAATCATTTGCATCGTAAGACTCAACCCCCATCTTCTTTAACAAACCAACTATGTCGCAGCAATATACTAAACTATCCTCTGTTCTAAAATATTTAACAAGTTCTTCTTCTCTTTTTCTGTAAAATGAAATGTATGTGTTTGAAGTAAGCAAGTTTTTCTCTTTAAGTCTTGAAGCTAAAATTTCCGCAGCCTTTTTTGGCAAATTTAGATCCCTTACAAGATCATTCAACTCGGCCTGGTTAAACTTTTGCGGATCGTTTTGACTTTCAAATACGCTGGGGTCAAAATCGGTGTCTGACTCCTCAAAGTGCATAACAATATTTTCAGGAACATCTTCAACTAATTCTTGAGTTGGCAGACCCTTAAATTTTGGAATGGGGATCTCATTTGAATGCAGGTCGTATCGCGGTGTCGAAATTTGGGTACTCGATACAATGTTTATTTTTCTTAGTGAAGCCCGAAGTCTTGACAAAGCAAAGGTAGCAATCGGTCTCGTGGTTAGTAGGCTCTCGCCACACCTGATATGGAAAAAAAATTGTAAAGCGTTAACAAAAGCGACGAGAGACTTGTTTTTATGAATTTTATCAAAAGTTATCACCCAAACATTTAACATTTCTATGTGTTTCAACCTTATGCAATATTTGAGATTCTTATAAACATTTTCTGTAAATTTTTGTTTATGTACCTAAGTTACAATTACATTTAGGTAAGTTACAGTATACTAGTGATTAAATTACGTAGTTTTATGAAATCATAAACTTACCATCGGAACTCCAAAAGGTATTTTTGAATCCGAACCCTTCGTCCAATGTCGCAGTCTTTCAATGCATATAGTGCAGGCTTTATGTGGAGCCCACGATTTATATTGGTCCCCCAGTTTTATGCCAAAATAAGCTAAGTAAGCTCTTTTTACGAAGTCAGTTATATTTGCTCGTTGATGTGGAAGTGTAAAATTTCCACATATATAACAGAAGGAATCAGGGTTGTTTTTGCATTTGAACTTTCTAGTGCTTGATGACATATTGCTTGATTGTTCTGCCAATTTGTAAAGGTATTTAAAGCCCTTAATTCATATAAATTTAAGAAAATCTGAAATATAAACAAAAATTAGTTTAAATAGGTACTTATTATGAAATAGGTACTTACAATCTATGAAATTAAACTAGAAACACGGATGAGTAGGTACAATATAAATTACGTCTAATTAAATCAACTATATTAAATCACGATGACAAAATTACTCACTAAATCATATGCCAATTCAAAATTATGTTAATGCCCAAACTTAATTAACTAACTCAACTGACTGACTGACTGACTGACTGACTGACTGATTGAATTGACTGATTAACTCTGGAAACGAGTCGCTTTTATATATTTTAGTTGTCCCTCTAGAATACTCTACAGAGAACAGGAACGCTTGAGAAAATTTTAGAATTCTATGATTTTTTAGCTTAATTTATTAATATTAAAATGGGTTAAAAATGACAAAATTAAAAATATTTTTAGGGTGTTACATATAAAAATATACATAATACAACAATACCATAACAATAGGTACAAATACCTAGATAAAAACCTAGTTGCATAATGTGTAACTGCAAAAAGACTTAGCGAGTATTGAGAAAAAAACCTTTTTATGAATACGACGAAAGAGGAGGGGTGTTGAGCAAAATCAGACCTGATAGAGCAAAACCGAGTAAACATTCGTGCTCAGCGCACCAAATTACCTAGAACTAACTGTCAAATCTAATTCAATACACAAAAAGTTGAAATTTGTTCCCAAGTGTATAATTTAAAATTTTCAGGAAGTTAATTTTCTCTATATTTTAATCAGAATTTTCTGCATTATCTTAAATGTACTATTAATATATTGTAAAAATAATTAGAATTTACGATTTCATTTATTTCACAATTCAATGGTATGGAAACTTTCTTTAGAAAATCCATTCATTTCGACTATTTTAACACGATGTATTGAAATACATTACAAAAATAAGGCCCGAGAAGGGTGGATGTTTTTCAATAATTTTTAAAAAATTTCGAATTTATGGTCATAAACCGCTGTAGTTTATTGTTTAATACATTATAATATCAAAAGAAGTATAAAAACTTCAAATAATTTTACTAAAAATGCAATTAACGTATAGTTTTACATTTAAAGAAGACGACATTCATAATTTCAACTTTTCAGGAAGTTACTTTTCTCTATATTTTAATCTGAATTTTATACATAATCTTAAATGTACTATTAATATATTGTAAAAATAATTAGAATTTACAATTTAATTTATTTCATAATGTAATGGTATGGAATCTTTCTTTAGAAAATCCATTCATTTCGACTAGTTTAAGAAGATGTGTTGAAATACTTTCCAAAAATAAATTCCCGGAAGGATGGATCTCTTTCAACAATTTTTGAACAAATTTCAAATTTTTTGCGATAAACGGCTGTATTTTATTGCTTTATACAATATCATGTCAAATGAGGTATAAAATCTACAAATAATTTTAATTAAAATGCAATCTTAATAACGTATAGTTTTGCTTTTAAAGAAAACGACATTCATAATTTCAACTTTCAGAATATTCCTTTCTCTATATTTTAATCAGAATTTTTTACATAATCTTAAATGTACCATTAATATATTGTAAAAATAAATACAATATACGATTTAATTTATTTCATAATTCAATGGTATGGAAACTTTCTTTAGAAAATCAATTTATTTCGACTATTTTAAGAAGATGTATTGAATACATTCCGATAATAAAGCCCAGAAGGGTCGATCTCTTTCAATAATTTTTAAATAAATTTCAAATTTATGGTCATAAACCGCTGTAGTTTGATGTTTTATACAATATCAAAAGAAGAGTAAAAACTTCAAATAATTTTACTAAAAATGCAATCTTAATAAAGTATAGTTTTGCTTTTAAACAAAACGACATTCATAATTTCTCCTTTTCAGGTAGGCACTATTCTGTATATGTTAATCAGAATTTTCGAAATAATCTTAAATGTACCATTAATATAGTTTAAAAGTATTTAGAATTTATGTTTTAATATATTTCATAACTCAATGGTATGGAAACTTTCTTTAGAAAATCCATTCATTTCGACTATTTTCATAAGATGTATTGAAATACATCCAAAAATAAAGCCCAAGAAGGGTGGATCTCATTCAATAATTTTTAAACAAATTTCGAATTTTTTTTCATAAACAGGTGTAGTTTATTTTTTTATACAATAAAATATCAAAAGAAGTATAAAAACTTGAAATAATTTTACAGAAAATGCAATCTTAATAAAGTATAGATTTGCTTTTAAAGAAAACGACATTCATAATTTAAAATTTTCAGGAAGTTAATTTTCTCTATATTTTAATCAGAATTTTCTACATAATCTTAAATGTACTATTAATATATTGTAAAAATAATTAGAATTTACTATTTAATTTATTTCATAATGGAATGGTATGGAATGTTTCTTTAGAAAATCTATTCATTTCGACTATTTTAACACGATGTATTGAAATACTTTACAAAAATAAATTCCCGGAAGGATGGATCTCTTTCTACAATTTTTAAACAAATTTCAATTTTTTGCGATAAACGGCTGTATTTTATTGCTTCATACAATAAAATGTCAAATGAGGTATAAAATCTACAAATAATTTTAATAAAAATGCAATCTTAATAACGTATTGTTTTGCTTTTAAACAAAACGACATTCATAAATTCAACTTTTGATGTAGTCACTTTCTGTATATGTTAATCAGAATTTTCGACATAATCTTAAATGTCCCATTAATATAGTTTAAAAGTAATTAGAATTTATTTTTTAATTTATTTCATAACTCAATGGTATGGAAACTTTCTTCAAAAAATCCATTCATTTCGACTGCTTTTACACAAACTATTGAAATACGTTCGAAAAATGAATTCCGAGAAAGCGGATCTCTTTCAACAATTTTTTAAGAAATTTTGAATTTTTGGCCAAAACAGGTGTATTTTATTGCTTTGTAAAATATAATGTCAAATTTATTCTAAAATCTTCAAATAATTTTAATAAAACTGCAATCTTTATAAAGTATAGTTTAGCATTTAAAGAAAACGACATTAATAATTTCAAATTTTCAGTAAGTTAATTTTCACTATATATTAATCAGAATTTTCTACATAATCTTAAATATAACATTAATATTTGTAAGAACAATTAGAATTTACGATTTAATTTATTTCGTTATTCAATAGTATTGGAACTTTCTTCAAAAAATCCATTCATTTCGACTATTTTTACACAATGTATTCAAATACTTTCGAAAAATAAATTCTGAGAAAGCTGGATCTCTTTCAACAATTTTTTAAGAAATTTCGAATTTTGGTCAAAACAGCTGTATTCTATTGCTTTATAAAACATAATGTCACTTAAAGTAAAAAATCTTCAAATTATTTTAATAAAACTGAAATCTTATTAAAGAATAGTTTTGCTTTTAAAGGAAACTACATTCATGATTTCAAACTTTAAGGTAGTTCCTATTCTGTATATGTTAATCAGAAATTCCGACATAATCTTAAATGTACCTTTAATATATTGTAAAAATAATTACAATTTACGATTTAATTTATTTCAAAATTCAATGGTATGGAAACTTTCTTTAGAAAATCCATTTATTTCGACTATTTTAAGAAGATGTATTGAATACATTCCAAAAATAAAGCCCGACAAGGGTCGATCTCTTTCAATAATTTTTAAACTAATTTCAAATTCATGGTCATAAACCGTTGTAGTTTATTGTTTTATACAATATCAAAAGAAGAGTAAAAACTTCAAATAATTTTACTGAAAATGCAATCTTAATAAAGTATAGATTTGCTTTTAAAGAAAACGACATTCATAAAACTGGGCAACACGTATTTTATTGAATGATATCTGACACTTGATTCTAGGTAATTTGGGTGCGCTGAATACGAATTTCAACTCGGTTTGGCTCTATCAGGTCCTGATTCTTGTCGACAGCCTATGTGCCATTTTCCAGATTTTTCAAATTAGGACTAAAAAATTAATTCATGTGTTAAATTTTTTTTTCAAGTTTCATGAATACAAGCAGTTCAAACTACAGGGTGTCCCGTAAGTCTGGACCCATAGGGAAAAATAATAAAATTACAAAATAGTCCAAAAATTTATTTATAATATATTTTTTTATTATTTTTATTATTATTTTTATTATTTTTTTATTATGATCTTACTCCGCTGGAGTTTTATTTGTGGGGCCACTTGAAAGCCAAAGTGTACGAGGTCAAACTTCAGAACATTTTCCACCTTAAAGCACGCATTGTGGAGGCGTGTCAAGAAATTTCTGCGACTGTGATTCAGAAAGTGCTGTCGCAGTGGAGATTGCGTCTTCAACTATGTGTGCGACACAACGGCGGACACTTTGAACAGATTATGTAATAAATTTTTGGACTATTTTGTAATTTTATTATTTTTCCCTATGGGTCCAGACTTACGGGACACCCTGTACAGTAAAATTACATTATAACGATAGAAATGACTTAAAATAAAAAAACAAACAGATATGAAGCTTTCACTGTGGCAAAAATTTTCTTCTGTAAGACTTTGTAGCGTATTTGCTTGTTGATGGCAGGTCTCTTTTCCAGCACCAGCAGTAATCAGCCATCATGTGGGAATCCCAGCGGCCTTGGTACCGTTCCTCCATAATTTTTATATCTTGGTGGAATCTCTCCCCTTGTTCGTCACTTACATCACCTAAATTACTTGGAAATTGGTCAAGATGGCTATTCAAAAAATGCATTTTTATTCTCATATTGCAACCTAACTCTTTGTAGTCCCTTAAAAGTTTTTTTACGATTTCTTCGTAGTTATCTGCCCTATAATTGCCTAAAAAGTTTTCTATCAAGTCCACGAATGAGAACCAGCCATTTTTTTCGCGTTCATTCATGACATTAGGAAATTTGCTGTCTTTAATCATTGTTCTTATTTCTGGACCGTCGAAAATTCCCGCCTTGATTTTTTCATAACTTAAACTTGGAAATTTTGAAGTTATGTATTTGAAACACTCGCGTTCGTATCTAAAGCTTTAACATATTGTTTAATGAGGCCTAGTTTTATATGCAGAGGAGGAAATATGATTTTATCTCTGCTCACTAAAGGTGGATTAATTACGTTTTTTTCTCCGACAGTAAGTGATGTTCGTGCTGGCCAGATTTGTTTGAAATAATGTTCTTCCTTGGCTCTGCTGTCCCATAAGCAAAGGAAGCATGGATATTTAGTATACCCTCCTTGTTGTCCTAGCAGAAAATTAACCATTTTTAAGTCAACACATATGATCCACTCGTGCTCCCTATATTTGATAAGATTTAAAACCTTTTCTATATGTTCATACTTTTCTTTTAATTTTGTTGAGTGCCCAATCGGTATCGAGCCGTATAGATTGCCATTATGCAACAACACACACTTAAGACTTCTTTTCGAACTGTCTAAAAACAAGCGCCAATCATTTGCATCGTAAGACTCAACCCCCATCTTCTTTAACAAACCAACTATGTCGCAGCAATATACTAAACTATCCTCTGTTCTAAAATATTTAACAAGTTCTTCTTCTCTTTTTCTGTAAAATGAAATGTATGTGTTTGAAGTAAGCAAGTTTTTCTCTTTAAGTCTTGAAGCTAAAATTTCCGCAGCCTTTTTTGGCAAATTTAGATCCCTTACAAGATCATTCAACTCGGCCTGGTTAAACTTTTGCGGATCGTTTTGACTTTCAAATACGCTGGGGTCAAAATCGGTGTCTGACTCCTCAAAGTGCATAACAATATTTTCAGGAACATCTTCAACTAATTCTTGAGTTGGCAGACCCTTAAATTTTGGAATGGGGATCTCATTTGAATGCAGGTCGTATCGCGGTGTCGAAATTTGGGTACTCGATACAATGTTATTTTTCTTAGTGAAGCCCCGAAGTCTTGACAAAGCAAAGGTAGCAATCGGTCTCGTGGTTAGTAGGCTCTCGCCACACCTTATATGGAAAAAAAATTGTAAAGCGTTAACAAAAGCGACGAGAGACTTGTTTTTATGAATTTTATCAAAAGTTATCACCCAAACATTTAACATTTCTATGTGTTTAACTTATGCAATATTTGAGATTCTTATAAACATTTTCTGTAAATTTTTGTTTATGTACCTAAGTTACAATTACATTTTAGGTAAGTTACAGTATACTAGTGATTAAATTACGTAGTTTTATGAAATCATAAACTTACCATCGGAACTCCAAAAGGTATTTTTGAATCCGAACCCTTCGTCCAATGTCGCAGTCTTTCAATGCATATAGTGCAGGCTTTATGTGGAGCCCACGATTATATTGGTCCCCCCATTTTATGCCAAATAAGCTAAGTAAGGCTCTTTTTACGAAGTCAGTTATATTTGCTCGTTGATGTGGAAGTGTAAAATTTCCCACATATATAACAGAAGGAATCAGGGTTGTTTTTGCATTTGAACTTTCTAGTGCTTGATGACATATTGCTTGATTGTTCTGCCAATTTGTAAGGTATTTAAAGCCCTTAATTCATATAAATTTAAGAAAATCTGAAATATAAACAAAAATTAGTTTAAATAGGTACTTATTATGAAATAGGTACTTACAATCTATGAAATTAAACTAGAAACACGGATGAGTAGGTACAATATAAATTACGTCTAATTAAATCAACTATATTAAATCACGATGACAAAATTACTCACTAAATCATATGCCAATTCAAAATTATGTTAATGCCCAACTTAATTAACTAACTCAACTGACTGACTGACTGATGACTGACTGACTGATTGAATTGACTGATTAACTCTGGAAACGAGTCGCTTTTATATATTTTAGTTGTCCCTCTAGAATACTCTACAGAGAACAGGAAACGCTTGAGAAAATTTTAGAATTCTATGATATTTTAGCTTAATTTATTAATTTAAAATGGGTTAAAAATGACAAAATTAAAAATATTTTAGGGTGTTACATATAAAAATATACATAATACAACAATACCATAACAATAGGTACAAATACCTAGATAAAAACCTAGTTGCATAATGTGTAACTGCAAAAAGACTTAGCGAGTATTGAGAAAAAAACCTTTTATGAATACGACGAAAGAGGAGGGGTGTTGAGCAAAATCAGGACCTGATAGAGCAAAACCGAGTAAACATTCGTGCTCAGCGCACCCAAATTACCTAGAACTAACTGTCAAATCTAATTCAATACACAAAAAGTTGAAATTTGTTCCCAAGTGTATAATTTAAAATTTTCAGGAAGTTAATTTTCTCTATATTTTAATCAGAATTTTCTGCATAATCTTAAATGTACTATTATATTGTAAAAATAATTAGAATTTACGATTTCATTTATTTCACAATTCAATGGTATGGAAACTTTCTTAGAAAATCCATTCATTTCGACTATTTTAACACGATGTATTGAAATACATTACAAAAATAAGCCCGAGAAGGGTGGATGTTTTCAATAATTTTAAAAAATTTCGAATTTATGGTCATAAACCGCTGTAGTTTATTGTTTAATACATTATAATATCAAAAGAAGTATAAAAACTTCAAATAATTTTACTAAAATGCAATCTTAACGTATAGTTTTACATTTAAAGAAGAACGACATTCATAATTTCAACTTTTCAGGAAGTTACTTTTCTCTATATTTTAATCTGAATTTATACATAATCTTAAATGTACTATTAATATATTGTAAAAATAATTAGAATTTACAATTTAATTTATTTCATAATGTAATGGTATGGAATCTTTCTTTAGAAAATCCATTCATTTCGACTAGTTTAAGAAGATGTGTTGAAATACTTTCCAAAAATATTCCCGGAAGGATGGATCTCTTTCAACAATTTTTGAACAAATTTCAAATTTTTGCGATAACGGCTGTATTTTATTGCTTTATACAATATCATGTCAAATGAGGTATAAAATCTACAAATAATTTTAATTAAAATGCAATCTTAATAACGTATAGTTTTGCTTTTAAAGAAAACGACATTCATAATTTCAACTTTTCAGAATATTCCTTTCTCTATATTTAATCAGAATTTTTTACTAATCTTAAATGTACCATTAATATATGTAAAAATAAATACAATATACGATTTAATTTATTTCATAATTCAATGGTATGGAAACTTTCTTTAGAAAATCAATTTATTTCGACTATTTTAAGAAGATGTATTGAATACATTCCGATAATAAAGCCCCAGAAGGGTCGATCTCTTTCAATAATTTTTAAATAAATTTCAAATTTATGGTCATAAACCGCTGTAGTTTGATGTTTATACAATATCAAAAAAGAGTAAAAACTTCAAATAATTTTACTAAAAATGCAATCTTAATAAAGTATAGTTTTGCTTTTAAACAAAACGACATTCATAATTTCTCCTTTTCAGGTAGGCACTATTCTGTATATGTTAATCAGAATTTTCGAAATAATCTTAAATGTACCATTAATATAGTTTAAAAGTATTTAGAATTTATGTTTTAATATATTTCATAACTCAATGGTATGGAAACTTTCTTTAGAAAATCCATTCATTTCGACTATTTTCATAAGATGTATTGAAATACATCCCAAAAATAAAGCCCAAGAAGGGTGGATCTCATTCAATAATTTTTAAACAAATTTCGAATTTTTTTTCATAAACAGGTGTAGTTTATTTTTTTATACAATAAAATATCAAAAGAAGTATAAAAACTTGAAATAATTTTACAGAAAATGCAATCTTAATAAAGTATAGATTTGCTTTTAAAGAAAACGACATTCATAATTTAAAATTTTCAGGAAGTTAATTTTCTCTATATTTTAATCAGAATTTTCTACATAATCTTAAATGTACTATTAATATATTGTAAAAATAATTAGAATTTAAATTTAATTTATTTCATAATGAATGGTATGGAATGTTTCTTTAGAAAATCTATTCATTTCGACTATTTTAACACGATGTATTGAAATACTTTACAAAAATAAATTCCCGGAAGGATGGATCTCTTTCACAATTTTTAAACAAATTTCAATTTTTGCGATAAACGGCTGTATTTTATGCTTCATACAATAAAATGTCAAATGAGGTATAAAATCTACAAATAATTTTAATAAAAATGCAATCTTAATAACGTATTGTTTGCTTTTAAACAAAACGACATTCATAATTCAACTTTTGAGGTAGTCACTTTCTGTATATGTTAATCAGAATTTTCGACATAATCTTAAATGTCCCATTAATATAGTTTAAAAGTAATTAGAATTTATTTTTTAATTTATTTCAAACTCAATGGTATGGAAACTTTCTTCAAAAAATC
The DNA here is from genome assembly GCA_023014485.1 of Bathynomus jamesi. Lineage (NCBI taxonomy): Eukaryota > Metazoa > Arthropoda > Malacostraca > Isopoda > Cirolanidae > Bathynomus > Bathynomus jamesi. The sequence goes on along the minus strand of JAJOZX010003728.1, from coordinate 417,947 downwards.
CATTCATTTCGACTGCTTTTACACAAACTATTGAAATACGTTCGAAAAATGAATTCCGAGAAAGCGGATCTCTTTCAACAATTTTTTAAGAAATTTTGAATTTTTGGCCAAAACAGGTGTATTTTATTGCTTTGTAAAATATATGTCAAATTTATTCTAAAATCTTCAAATAATTTTAATAAAACTGCAATCTTTATAAAGTATAGTTTAGCATTTAAAGAAAACGACATTAATAATTTCAAATTTTCAGTAAGTTAATTTTCACTATATATTAATCAGAATTTTCTACATAATCTTAAATATAACATTAATATTTTGTAAGAACAATTAGAATTTACGATTTAATTTATCGTTATTCAATAGTATTGGAACTTTCTTCAAAAAATCCATTCATTTCGACTATTTTTACACAATGTATTCAAATACTTTCGAAAAATAAATTCTGAGAAAGCTGGATCTCTTTCAACAATTTTTTAAGAAATTTCGAATTTTTGGTCAAAACAGCTGTATTCTATTGCTTTATAAAACATAATGTCACTTAAAGTAAAAAATCTTCAAATTATTTTAATAAAACTGAAATCTTATTAAAGAATAGTTTTGCTTTTAAAGGAAACTACATTCATGATTTCAAACTTTAAGGTAGTTCCTATTCTGTATATGTTAATCAGAAATTCCGACATAATCTTAAATGTACCTTAATATATTGTAAAAATAATTACAATTTACGATTTAATTTATTTCAAAATTCAATGGTATGGAAACTTTCTTTAGAAAATCCATTTATTTCGACTATTTTAAGAAGATGTATTGAATACATTCCAAAATAAAGCCCGACAAGGGTCGATCTCTTTCAATAATTTTTAAACTAATTTCAAATTCATGGTCATAAACCGTTGTAGTTTATTGTTTTATACAATATCAAAAGAAGAGTAAAAACTTCAAATAATTTTACTGAAAATGCAATCTTAATAAAGTATAGATTTGCTTTTAAAGAAAACGACATTCATAAACTGGGCAACACGTATTTTATTGAATGATATCTGACACTTGATTCTAGGTAATTTGGGTGCGCTGAATACGAATTTCAACTCGGTTTGGCTCTATCAGGTCCTGATTCTTGTCGACAGCCTATGTGCCATTTTCCAGATTTTTCAAATTAGGACTAAAAAATTAATTCATGTGTTAAATTTTTTTTTCAAGTTTCATGAATACAAGCAGTTCAAACTACAGGGTGTCCCGTAAGTCTGGACCCATAGGGAAAAATAATAAAATTACAAAATAGTCCAAAAATTTATTTATAATATATTTTTTTATTATTTTTATTATTATTTTTATTATTTTTTTATTATGATCTTACTCCGCTGGAGTTTTATTTGTGGGGCCACTTGAAAGCCAAAGTGTACGAGGTCAAACTTCAGAACATTTTCCACCTTAAAGCACGCATTGTGGAGGCGTGTCAAGAAATTTCTGCGACTGTGATTCAGAAAGTGCTGTCGCAGTGGAGATTGCGTCTTCAACTATGTGTGCGACACAACGGCGGACACTTTGAACAGATTATGTAATAAATTTTGGACTATTTTGTAATTTTATTATTTTTCCCTATGGGTCCAGACTTACGGGACACCCTGTACAGTAAAATTACATTATAACGATAGAAATGACTTAAAATAAAAAAACAAACAGATATGAAGCTTTCACTGTGGCAAAAATTTTCTTCTGTAAGACTTTGTAGCGTATTTGCTTGTTGATGGCAGGTCTCTTTTCCAGCACCAGCAGTAATCAGCCATCATGTGGGAATCCCAGCGCCTTGGTACCGTTCCTCCATAATTTTTATATCTTGGTGGAATCTCTCCCCTTGTTCGTCACTTACATCACCTAAATTACTTGGAAATTGGTCAAGATGGCTATTCAAAAAATGCATTTTTATTCTCATATTGCAACCTAACTCTTTGTAGTCCTTAAAAGTTTTTTTACGATTTCTTCGTAGTTATCTGCCCTATAATTGCCTAAAAAGTTTTCTATCAAGTCCACGAATGAGAACCAGCCATTTTTTTCGCGTTCATTCATGACATTAGGAAATTTGCTGTCTTTAATCATTGTTCTTATTTCTGGACCGTCGAAAATTCCCGCCTTGATTTTTTCATAACTTAAACTTGGAAATTTTGAAGTTATGTATTTGAAACACTCGCTGTTCGTATCTAAAGCTTTAACATATTGTTTAATGAGGCCTAGTTTATATGCAGAGGAGGAAATATGATTTTATCTCTGCTCACTAAAGGTGGATTAATTACGTTTTTTCTCCGACAGTAAGTGATGTTCGTGCTGGCCAGATTTGTTTGAAATAATGTTCTTCCTTGGCTCTGCTGTCCCATAAGCAAAGGAAGCATGGATATTTAGTATACCCTCCTTGTTGTCCTAGCAGAAAATTAACCATTTTTAAGTCAACACATATGATCCACTCGTGCTCCCTATATTTGATAAGATTTAAAACCTTTTCTATATGTTCATACTTTTCTTTTAATTTTGTTGAGTGCCCAATCGGTATCGAGCCGTATAGATTGCCATTATGCAACAACACACACTTAAGACTTCTTTTCGAACTGTCTAAAAACAAGCGCCAATCATTTGCATCGTAAGACTCAACCCCCATCTTCTTTAACAAACCAACTATGTCGCAGCAATATACTAAACTATCCTCTGTTCTAAAATATTTAACAAGTTCTTCTTCTCTTTTTCTGTAAAATGAAATGTATGTGTTTGAAGTAAGCAAGTTTTTCTCTTTAAGTCTTGAAGCTAAAATTTCCGCAGCCTTTTTTGGCAAATTTAGATCCCTTACAAGATCATTCAACTCGGCCTGGTTAAACTTTTGCGGATCGTTTTGACTTTCAAATACGGGGTCAAATCGGTGTCTGACTCCTCAAAGTGCATAACAATATTTTCAGGAACATCTTCAACTAATTCTTGAGTTGGCAGACCCTTAAATTTTGGAATGGGGATCTCATTTGAATGCAGGTCGTATCGCGGTGTCGAAATTTGGGTACTCGATACAATGTTTATTTTTCTTAGTGAAGCCCGAAGTCTTGACAAAGCAAAGGTAGCAATCGGTCTCGTGGTTAGTAGGCTCTCGCCACACCTGATATGGAAAAAAAATTGTAAAGCGTTAACAAAAGCGACGAGAGACTTGTTTTTATGAATTTTATCAAAAGTTATCACCCAAACATTTAACATTTCTATGTGTTTCAACCTTATGCAATATTTGAGATTCTTATAAACATTTTCTGTAAATTTTTGTTTATGTACCTAAGTTACAATTACATTTAGGTAAGTTACAGTATACTAGTGATTAAATTACGTAGTTTTATGAAATCATAAACTTACCATCGGAACTCCAAAAGGTATTTTTGAATCCGAACCCTTCGTCCAATGTCGCAGTCTTTCAATGCATATAGTGCAGGCTTTATGTGGAGCCCACGATTTTATTGGTCCCCCAGTTTTATGCCAAAATAAGCTAAGTAAGCTCTTTTTACGAAGTCAGTTATATTTGCTCGTTGATGTGGAAGTGTAAAATTTCCACATATATAACAGAAGGAATCAGGGTTGTTTTTGCATTTGAACTTTCTAGTGCTTGATGACATATTGCTTGATTGTTCTGCCAATTTGTAAAGGTATTTAAAGCCCTTAATTCATATAAATTTAAGAAAATCTGAAATATAAACAAAAATTAGTTTAAATAGGTACTTATTATGAAATAGGTACTTACAATCTATGAAATTAAACTAGAAACACGGATGAGTAGGTACAATATAAATTACGTCTAATTAAATCAACTATATTAAATCACGATGACAAAATTACTCACTAAATCATATGCCAATTCAAAATTATGTTAATGCCCAAACTTAATTAACTAACTCAACTGACTGACTGACTGACTGACTGACTGACTGACTGATGATGAATTGACTGATTAACTCTGGAAACGAGTCGCTTTTATATATTTTAGTTGTCCCTCTAGAATACTCTACAGAGAACAGGAACGCTTGAGAAAATTTTAGAATTCTATGATATTTTTAGCTTAATTTATTAATATTAAAATGGGTTAAAAATGACAAAATTAAAAATATTTTTAGGGTGTTACATATAAAAATATACATAATACAACAATACCATAACAATAGGTACAAATACCTAGATAAAAACCTAGTTGCATAATGTGTAACTGCAAAAAGACTTAGCGAGTATTGAGAAAAAAACCTTTTTATGAATACGACGAAAGAGGAGGGGTGTTGAGCAAAATCAGGACCTGATAGAGCAAAACCGAGTAAACATTCGTGCTCAGCGCACCCAAATTACCTAGAACTAACTGTCAAATCTAATTCAATACACAAAAAGTTGAAATTTGTTCCCAAGTGTATAATTTAAAATTTTCAGGAAGTTAATTTTCTCTATATTTTAATCAGAATTTTCTGCATAATCTTAAATGTACTATTAATATATTGTAAAAATAATTAGAATTTACGATTTCATTTATTTCACAATTCAATGGTATGGAAACTTTCTTTAGAAAATCCATTCATTTCGACTATTTTAACACGATGTATTGAAATACATTACAAAAATAAGGCCCGAGAAGGGTGGATGTTTTTCAATAATTTTTAAAAAATTTCGAATTTATGGTCATAAACCGCTGTAGTTTATTGTTTAATACATTATAATATCAAAAGAAGTATAAAAACTTCAAATAATTTTACTAAAAATGCAATCTTAACGTATAGTTTTACATTTAAAGAAGACGACATTCATAATTTCAACTTTTCAGGAAGTTACTTTTCTCTATATTTTAATCTGAATTTTATACATAATCTTAAATGTACTATTAATATATTGTAAAAATAATTAGAATTTACAATTTAATTTATTTCATAATGTAATGGTATGGAATCTTTCTTTAGAAAATCCATTCATTTCGACTAGTTTAAGAAGATGTGTTGAAATACTTTCCAAAAATAAATTCCCGGAAGGATGGATCTCTTTCAACAATTTTTGAACAAATTTCAAATTTTTTGCGATAAACGGCTGTATTTTATTGCTTTATACAATATCATGTCAAATGAGGTATAAAATCTACAAATAATTTTAATTAAAATGCAATCTTAATAACGTATAGTTTTGCTTTTAAAGAAAACGACATTCATAATTTCAACTTTTCAGAATATTCCTTTCTCTATATTTTAATCAGAATTTTTTACATAATCTTAAATGTACCATTAATATATTGTAAAAATAAATACAATATACGATTTAATTTATTTCATAATTCAATGGTATGGAAACTTTCTTTAGAAAATCAATTTATTTCGACTATTTTAAGAAGATGTATTGAATACATTCCGATAATAAAGCCCCAGAAGGGTCGATCTCTTTCAATAATTTTTAAATAAATTTCAAATTTATGGTCATAAACCGCTGTAGTTTGATGTTTTATACAATATCAAAAGAAGAGTAAAAACTTCAAATAATTTTACTAAAAATGCAATCTTAATAAAGTATAGTTTTGCTTTTAAACAAAACGACATTCATAATTTCTCCTTTTCAGGTAGGCACTATTCTGTATATGTTAATCAGAATTTTCGAAATAATCTTAAATGTACCATTAATATAGTTTAAAAGTATTTAGAATTTATGTTTTAATATATTTCATAACTCAATGGTATGGAAACTTTCTTTAGAAAATCCATTCATTTCGACTATTTTCATAAGATGTATTGAAATACATCCAAAAATAAAGCCCAAGAAGGGTGGATCTCATTCAATAATTTTTAAACAAATTTCGAATTTTTTTTCATAAACAGGTGTAGTTTATTTTTTTATACAATAAAATATCAAAAGAAGTATAAAAACTTGAAATAATTTTACAGAAAATGCAATCTTAATAAAGTATAGATTTGCTTTTAAAGAAAACGACATTCATAATTTAAAATTTTCAGGAAGTTAATTTTCTCTATATTTTAATCAGAATTTTCTACATAATCTTAAATGTACTATTAATATATTGTAAAAATAATTAGAATTTACTATTTAATTTATTTCATAATGGAATGGTATGGAATGTTTCTTTAGAAAATCTATTCATTTCGACTATTTTAACACGATGTATTGAAATACTTTACAAAAATAAATTCCCGGAAGGATGGATCTCTTTCAACAATTTTTAAACAAATTTCAATTTTTTGCGATAAACGGCTGTATTTTATTGCTTCATACAATAAAATGTCAAATGAGGTATAAAATCTACAAATAATTTTAATAAAAATGCAATCTTAATAACGTATTGTTTTGCTTTTAAACAAAACGACATTCAAAAATTCAACTTTTGATGTAGTCACTTTCTGTATATGTTAATCAGAATTTTCGACATAATCTTAAATGTCCCATTAATATAGTTTAAAAGTAATTAGAATTTATTTTTTAATTTATTTCATAACTCAATGGTATGGAAACTTTCTTCAAAAAATCCATTCATTTCGACTGCTTTTACACAAACTATTGAAATACGTTCGAAAATGAATTCCGAGAAAGCGGATCTCTTTCAACAATTTTTTAAGAAATTTTGAATTTTTGGCCAAAACAGGTGTATTTTATTGCTTTGTAAAATATAATGTCAAATTTATTCTAAAATCTTCAAATAATTTTAATAAAACTGCAATCTTTATAAAGTATAGTTTAGCATTTAAAGAAAACGACATTAATAATTTCAAATTTTCAGTAAGTTAATTTTCACTATATATTAATCAGAATTTTCTACATAATCTTAAATATAACATTAATATTTTGTAAGAACAATTAGAATTTACGATTTAATTTATTTCGTTATTCAATAGTATTGGAACTTTCTTCAAAAAATCCATTCATTTCGACTATTTTTACACAATGTATTCAAATACTTTCGAAAAATAAATTCTGAGAAAGCTGGATCTCTTTCAACAATTTTTTAAGAAATTTCGAATTTTTGGTCAAAACAGCTGTATTCTATTGCTTTATAAAACATAATGTCACTTAAAGTAAAAAATCTTCAAATTATTTTAATAAAACTGAAATCTTATTAAAGAATAGTTTTGCTTTTAAAGGAAACTACATTCATGATTTCAAACTTTAAGGTAGTTCCTATTCTGTATATGTTAATCAGAAATTCCGACATAATCTTAAATGTACCATTAATATATTGTAAAAATAATTACAATTTACGATTTAATTTATTTCAAAATTCAATGGTATGGAAACTTTCTTTAGAAAATCCATTTATTTCGACTATTTTAAGAAGATGTATTGAATACATTCCAAAAATAAAGCCCGACAAGGGTCGATCTCTTTCAATAATTTTTAAACTAATTTCAAATTCATGGTCATAAACCGTTGTAGTTTATTGTTTTATACAATATCAAAAGAAGAGTAAAAACTTCAAATAATTTTACTGAAAATGCAATCTTAATAAAGTATAGATTTGCTTTTAAAGAAAACGACATTCATAACACTGGGCAACACGTATTTTATTGAATGATATCTGACACTTGATTCTAGGTAATTTGGGTGCGCTGAATACGAATTTCAACTCGGTTTGGCTCTATCAGGTCCTGATTCTTGTCGACAGCCTATGTGCCATTTTCCAGATTTTTCAAATTAGGACTAAAAAATTAATTCATGTGTTAAATTTTTTTTTCAAGTTTCATGAATACAAGCAGTTCAAACTACAGTAAAATTACATTATAACGATAGAAATGACTTAAAATAAAAAAACAAACAGATATGAAGCTTTCACTGTGGCAAAAATTTTCTTCTGTAAGACTTTGTAGCGTATTTGCTTGTTGATGGCAGGTCTCTTTTCAGCACCAGCAGTAATCAGCCATCATGTGGGAATCCCAGCGGCCTTGGTACCGTTCCTCCATAATTTTTATATCTTGGTGGAATCTCTCCCTTGTTCGTCACTTACATCACCTAAATTACTTGGAAATTGGTCAAGATGGCTATTCAAAAAATGCATTTTTATTCTCATATTGCAACCTAACTCTTTGTAGTCCCTTAAAAGTTTTTTTACGATTTCTTCGTAGTTATCTGCCCTATAATTGCCTAAAAAGTTTTCTATCAAGTCCACGAATGAGAACCAGCCATTTTTTTCGCGTTCATTCATGACATTAGGAAATTGCTGTCTTTAATCATTGTTCTTATTTCTGGACCGTCGAAAATTCCCGCCTTGATTTTTTCATAACTTAAACTTGGAAATTTTGAAGTTATGTATTTGAAACACTCGCCGTTCGTATCTAAAGCTTTAACATATTGTTTAATGAGGCCTAGTTTTATATGCAGAGGAGGAAATATGATTTTATCTCTGCTCACTAAAGGTGGATTAATTACGTTTTTTTCTCCGACAGTAAGTGATGTTCGTGCTGGCCAGATTTGTTTGAAATAATGTTCTTCCTTGGCTCTGCTGTCCCATAAGCAAAGGAAGCATGGATATTTAGTATACCCTCCTTGTTGTCCTAGCAGAAAATTAACCATTTTTAAGTCAACACATATGATCCACTCGTGCTCCCTATATTTGATAAGATTTAAAACCTTTTCTATATGTTCATACTTTTCTTTTAATTTTGTTGAGTGCCCAATCGGTATCGAGCCGTATAGATTGCCATTATGCAACAACACACACTTAAGACTTCTTTTCGAACTGTCTAAAAACAAGCGTCAATCATTTGCATCGTAAGACTCAACCCCCATCTTCTTTAACAAACCAACTATGTCGCAGCAATATACTAAACTATCCTCTGTTCTAAAATATTTAACAAGTTCTTCTTCTCTTTTTCTGTAAAATGAAATGTATGTGTTTGAAGTAAGCAAGTTTTTCTCTTTAAGTCTTGAAGCTAAAATTTCCGCAGCCTTTTTGGCAAATTTAGATCCCTTACAAGATCATTCAACTCGGCCTGGTTAAACTTTTGCGGATCGTTTTGACTTTCAAATACGCTGGGGTCAAAATCGGTGTCTGACTCCTCAAAGTGCATAACAATATTTTCAGGAACATCTTCAACTAATTCTTGAGTTGGCAGACCCTTAAATTTTGGAATGGGGATCTCATTTGAATGCAGGTCGTATCGCGGTGTCGAAATTTGGGTACTCGATACAATGTTTATTTTTCTTAGTGAAGCCCGAAGTCTTGACAAAGCAAAGGTAGCAATCGGTCTCGTGGTTAGTAGGCTCTCGCCACACCTGATATGGAAAAAAAATTGTAAAGCGTTAACAAAAGCGACGAGAGACTTGTTTTTATGAATTTTATCAAAAGTTATCACCCAAACATTTAACATTTCTATGTGTTTCAACCTTATGCAATATTTGAGATTCTTATAAACATTTTCTGTAAATTTTTGTTTATGTACCTAAGTTACAATTACATTTAGGTAAGTTACAGTATACTAGTGATTAAATTACGTAGTTTTATGAAATCATAAACTTACCATCGGAACTCCAAAAGGTATTTTTGAATCCGAACCCTTCGTCCAATGTCGCAGTCTTTCAATGCATATAGTGCAGGCTTTATGTGGAGCCCACGATTTATATTGGTCCCCCCAGTTTTATGCCAAAATAAGCTAAGTAAGCTCTTTTTACGAAGTCAGTTATATTTGCTCGTTGATGTGGAAGTGTAAAATTTCCACATATATAACAGAAGGAATCAGGGTTGTTTTTGCATTTGAACTTTCTAGTGCTTGATGACATATTGCTTGATTGTTCTGCCAATTTGTAAAGGTATTTAAAGCCCTTAATTCATATAAATTTAAGAAAATCTGAAATATAAACAAAAATTAGTTTAAATAGGTACTTATTATGAAATAGGTACTTACAATCTATGAAATTAAACTAGAAACACGGATGAGTAGGTACAATATAAATTACGTCTAATTAAATCAACTATATTAAATCACGATGACAAAATTACTCACTAAATCATATGCCAATTCAAATTATGTTAATGCCCAAACTTAATTAACTAACTCAACTGACTGACTGACTGACTGACTGACTGACTGATTGAATTGACTGATTAACTCTGGAAACGAGTCGCTTTTATATATTTTAGTTGTCCCTCTAGAATACTCTACAGAGAACAGGAACGCTTGAGAAAATTTTAGAATTCTATGATATTTTTAGCTTAATTTATTAATATTAAAATGGGTTAAAAATGACAAAATTAAAAATATTTTTAGGGTGTTACATATAAAAATATACATAATACAACAATACCATAACAATAGGTACAAATACCTAGATAAAAACCTAGTTGCATAATGTGTAACTGCAAAAAGACTTAGCGAGTATTGAGAAAAAAACCTTTTTATGAATACGACGAAAGAGGAGGGGTGTTGAGCAAAATCAGGACCTGATAGAGCAAAACCGAGTAAACATTCGTGCTCAGCGCACCAAATTACCTAGAACTAACTGTCAAATCTAATTCAATACACAAAAAGTTGAAATTTGTTCCCAAGTGTATAATTTAAAATTTTCAGGAAGTTAATTTTCTCTATATTTTAATCAGAATTTTCTGCATAATCTTAAATGTACTATTAATATATTGTAAAAATAATTAGAATTTACGATTTCATTTATTTCACAATTCAATGGTATGGAAACTTTCTTTAGAAAATCCATTCATTTCGACTATTTTAACACGATGTATTGAAATACATTACAAAAATAAGGCCCGAGAAGGGTGGATGTTTTTCAATAATTTTTAAAAAATTTCGAATTTATGGTCATAAACCGCTGTAGTTTATTGTTTAATACATTATAATATCAAAAGAAGTATAAAAACTTCAAATAATTTTACTAAAATGCAATCTTAACGTATAGTTTTACATTTAAAGAAGACGACATTCATAATTTCAACTTTTCAGGAAGTTACTTTTCTCTATATTTTAATCTGAATTTTATACATAATCTTAAATGTACTATTAATATATTGTAAAAATAATTAGAATTTACAATTTAATTTATTTCATAATGTAATGGTATGGAATCTTTCTTTAGAAAATCCATTCATTTCGACTAGTTTAAGAAGATGTGTTGAAATACTTTCCAAAAATAAATTCCCGGAAGGATGGATCTCTTTCAACAATTTTTGAACAAATTTCAAATTTTTTGCGATAAACGGCTGTATTTTATTGCTTTATACAATATCATGTCAAATGAGGTATAAAATCTACAAATAATTTTAATTAAAATGCAATCTTAATAACGTATAGTTTTGCTTTTAAAGAAAACGACATTCATAATTTCAACTTTTCAGAATATTCCTTTCTCTATATTTTAATCAGAATTTTTTACATAATCTTAAATGTACCATTAATATATTGTAAAAATAAATACAATATACGATTTAATTTATTTCATAATTCAATGGTATGGAAACTTTCTTTAGAAAATCAATTTATTTCGACTATTTTAAGAAGATGTATTGAATACATTCCGATAATAAAGCCCCAGAAGGGTCGATCTCTTTCAATAATTTTTAAATAAATTTCAAATTTATGGTCATAAACCGCTGTAGTTTGATGTTTTATACAATATCAAAAGAAGAGTAAAAACTTCAAATAATTTTACTAAAAATGCAATCTTAATAAAGTATAGTTTTGCTTTTAAACAAAACGACATTCATAATTTCTCCTTTTCAGGTAGGCACTATTCTGTATATGTTAATCAGAATTTTCGAAATAATCTTAAATGTACCATTAATATAGTTTAAAAGTATTTAGAATTTATGTTTTAATATATTTCATAACTCAATGGTATGGAAACTTTCTTTAGAAAATCCATTCATTTCGACTATTTTCATAAGATGTATTGAAATACATTCCAAAAATAAAGCCCAAGAAGGGTGGATCTCATTCAATAATTTTTAAACAAATTTCGAATTTTTTTCATAAACAGGTGTAGTTTATTTTTTTATACAATAAAATATCAAAAGAAGTATAAAAACTTGAAATAATTTTACAGAAAATGCAATCTTAATAAAGTATAGATTTGCTTTTAAAGAAAACGACATTCATAATTTAAAATTTTCAGGAAGTTAATTTTCTCTATATTTTAATCAGAATTTTCTACATAATCTTAAATGTACTATTAATATATTGTAAAAATAATTAGAATTTACTATTTAATTTATTTAATGGAATGGTATGGAATGTTTCTTTAGAAAATCTATTCATTTCGACTATTTTAACACGATGTATTGAAATACTTTACAAAAATAAATTCCCGGAAGGATGGATCTCTTTCAACAATTTTAAACAAATTTCAATTTTTTGCGATAAACGGCTGTATTTTATTGCTTCATACAATAAAATGTCAAATGAGGTATAAAATCTACAAATAATTTTAATAAAAATGCAATCTTAATAACGTATTGTTTTGCTTTTAAACAAAACGACATTCAAATTCAACTTTTGAGGTAGTCACTTTCTGTATATGTTAATCAGAATTTTCGACATAATCTTAAATGTCCCATTAATATAGTTTAAAAGTAATTAGAATTTATTTTTTAATTTATTTCATAACTCAATGGTATGGAAACTTTCTTCAAAAATCCATTCATTTCGACTGCTTTTACACAAACTATTGAAATACGTTCGAAAAATGAATTCCGAGAAAGCGGATCTCTTTCAACAATTTTTTAAGAAATTTTGAATTTTTGGCCAAAACAGGTGTATTTTATTGCTTTGTAAAATATAATGTCAAATTTATTCTAAAATCTTCAAATAATTTTAATAAAACTGCAATCTTTATAAAGTATAGTTTAGCATTTAAAGAAAACGACATTAATAATTTCAAATTTTCAGTAAGTTAATTTTCACTATATATTAATCAGAATTTTCTACATAATCTTAAATATAACATTAATATTTTGTAAGAACAATTAGAATTTACGATTTAATTTATTTCGTTATTCAATAGTATTGGAACTTTCTTCAAAAAATCCATTCATTTCGACTATTTTTACACAATGTATTCAAATACTTTCGAAAAATAAATTCTGAGAAAGCTGGATCTCTTTCAACAATTTTTTAAGAAATTTCGAATTTTTGGTCAAAACAGCTGTATTCTATTGCTTTATAAAACATAATGTCACTTAAAGTAAAAAATCTTCAAATTATTTTAATAAAACTGAAATCTTATTAAAGAATAGTTTTGCTTTTAAAGGAAACTACATTCATGATTTCAAACTTTAAGGTAGTTCCTATTCTGTATATGTTAATCAGAAATTCCGACATAATCTTAAATGTACCTTTAATATATTGTAAAAATAATTACAATTTACGATTTAATTTATTTCAAAATTCAATGGTATGGAAACTTTCTTTAGAAAATCCATTTATTTCGACTATTTTAAGAAGATGTATTGAATACATTCCAAAAATAAAGCCCGACAAGGGTCGATCTCTTTCAATAATTTTTAAACTAATTTCAAATTCATGGTCATAAACCGTTGTAGTTTATTGTTTTATACAATATCAAAAGAAGAGTAAAAACTTCAAATAATTTTACTGAAAATGCAATCTTAATAAAGTATAGATTTGCTTTTAAAGAAAACGACATTCATAACACTGGGCAACACGTATTTTATTGAATGATATCTGACACTTGATTCTAGGTAATTTGGGTGCGCTGAATACGAATTTCAACTCGGTTTGGCTCTATCAGGTCCTGATTCTTGTCGACAGCCTATGTGCCATTTTCCAGATTTTTCAAATTAGGACTAAAAAATTAATTCATGTGTTAAATTTTTTTTTCAAGTTTCATGAATACAAGCAGTTCAAACTACAGTAAAATTACATTATAACGATAGAAATGACTTAAAATAAAAAAACAAACAGATATGAAGCTTTCACTGTGGCAAAAATTTTCTTCTGTAAGACTTTGTAGCGTATTTGCTTGTTGATGGCAGGTCTCTTTTCCAGCACCAGCAGTAATCAGCCATCATGTGGGAATCCCAGCGGCCTTGGTACCGTTCCTCCATAATTTTTATATCTTGGTGGAATCTCTCCCCTTGTTCGTCACTTACATCACCTAAATTACTTGGAAATTGGTCAAGATGGCTATTCAAAAAATGCATTTTTATTCTCATATTGCAACCTAACTCTTTGTAGTCCCTTAAAAGTTTTTTTACGATTTCTTCGTAGTTATCTGCCCTATAATTGCCTAAAAAGTTTTCTATCAAGTCCACGAATGAGAACCAGCCATTTTTTCGCGTTCATTCATGACATTAGGAAATTGCTGTCTTTAATCATTGTTCTTATTTCTGGACCGTCGAAAATTCCCGCCTTGATTTTTTCATAACTTAAACTTGGAAATTTTGAAGTTATGTATTTGAAACACTCGCCGTTCGTATCTAAAGCTTTACATATTGTTTAATGAGGCCTAGTTTTATATGCAGAGGAGGAAATATGATTTTATCTCTGCTCACTAAAGGTGGATTAATTACGTTTTTTTCTCCGACAGTAAGTGATGTTCGTGCTGGCCAGATTTGTTTGAAATAATGTTCTTCCTTGGCTCTGCTGTCCCATAAGCAAAGGAAGCATGGATATTTAGTATACCCTCCTTGTTGTCCTAGCAGAAAATTAACCATTTTTAAGTCAACACATATGATCCACTCGTGCTCCTATATTTGATAAGATTTAAAACCTTTTCTATATGTTCATACTTTTCTTTTAATTTTGTTGAGTGCCCAATCGGTATCGAGCCGTATAGATTGCCATTATGCAACAACACACACTTAAGACTTCTTTTCGAACTGTCTAAAAACAAGCGTCAATCATTTGCATCGTAAGACTCAACCCCCATCTTCTTTAACAAACCAACTATGTCGCAGCAATATACTAAACTATCCTCTGTTCTAAAATATTTAACAAGTTCTTCTTCTCTTTTTCTGTAAAATGAAATGTATGTGTTTGAAGTAAGCAAGTTTTTCTCTTTAAGTCTTGAAGCTAAAATTTCCGCAGCCTTTTTTGGCAAATTTAGATCCCTTACAAGATCATTCAACTCGGCCTGGTTAAACTTTTGCGGATCGTTTTGACTTTCAAATACGCTGGGGTCAAAATCGGTGTCTGACTCCTCAAAGTGCATAACAATATTTTCAGGAACATCTTCAACTAATTCTTGAGTTGGCAGACCCTTAAATTTTGGAATGGGGATCTCATTTGAATGCAGGTCGTATCGCGGTGTCGAAATTTGGGTACTCGATACAATGTTTATTTTTCTTAGTGAAGCCCGAAGTCTTGACAAAGCAAAGGTAGCAATCGGTCTCGTGGTTAGTAGGCTCTCGCCACACCTGATATGGAAAAAAAATTGTAAAGCGTTAACAAAAGCGACGAGAGACTTGTTTTTATGAATTTTATCAAAAGTTATCACCCAAACATTTAACATTTCTATGTGTTTCAACCTTATGCAATATTTGAGATTCTTATAAACATTTTCTGTAAATTTTTGTTTATGTACCTAAGTTACAATTACATTTAGGTAAGTTACAGTATACTAGTGATTAAATTACGTAGTTTTATGAAATCATAAACTTACCATCGGAACTCCAAAAGGTATTTTTGAATCCGAACCCTTCGTCCAATGTCGCAGTCTTTCAATGCATATAGTGCAGGCTTTATGTGGAGCCCACGATTTATATTGGTCCCCCAGTTTTATGCCAAAATAAGCTAAGTAAGCTCTTTTTACGAAGTCAGTTATATTTGCTCGTTGATGTGGAAGTGTAAAATTTCCACATATATAACAGAAGGAATCAGGGTTGTTTTTGCATTTGAACTTTCTAGTGCTTGATGACATATTGCTTGATTGTTCTGCCAATTTGTAAAGGTATTTAAAGCCCTTAATTCATATAAATTTAAGAAAATCTGAAATATAAACAAAAATTAGTTTAAATAGGTACTTATTATGAAATAGGTACTTACAATCTATGAAATTAAACTAGAAACACGGATGAGTAGGTACAATATAAATTACGTCTAATTAAATCAACTATATTAAATCACGATGACAAAATTACTCACTAAATCATATGCCAATTCAAAATTATGTTAATGCCCAAACTTAATTAACTAACTCAACTGACTGACTGACTGACTGACTGACTGACTGATTGAATTGACTGATTAACTCTGGAAACGAGTCGCTTTTATATATTTTAGTTGTCCCTCTAGAATACTCTACAGAGAACAGGAACGCTTGAGAAAATTTTAGAATTCTATGATATTTTTAGCTTAATTTATTAATATTAAAATGGGTTAAAAATGACAAAATTAAAATATTTTTAGGGTGTTACATAAAAAATATACATAATACAACAATACCATAACAATAGGTACAAATACCTAGATAAAAACCTAGTTGCATAATGTGTAACTGCAAAAAGACTTAGCGAGTATTGAGAAAAAAACCTTTTTATGAATACGACGAAAGAGGAGGGGTGTTGAGCAAAATCAGGACCTGATAGAGCAAAACCGAGTAAACATTCGTGCTCAGCGCACCCAAATTACCTAGAACTAACTGTCAAATCTAATTCAATACACAAAAAGTTGAAATTTGTTCCCAAGTGTATAATTTAAAATTTTCAGGAAGTTAATTTTCTCTATATTTTAATCAGAATTTTCTGCATAATCTTAAATGTACTATTAATATATTGTAAAAATAATTAGAATTTACGATTTCATTTATTTCACAATTCAATGGTATGGAAACTTTCTTTAGAAAATCCATTCATTTCGACTATTTTAACACGATGTATTGAAATACATTACAAAAATAAGGCCCGAGAAGGGGGATGTTTTTCAATAATTTTTAAAAAATTTCGAATTTATGGTCATAAACCGCTGTAGTTTATTGTTTAATACATTATAATATCAAAAGAAGTATAAAAACTTCAAATAATTTTACTAAAAATGCAATCTTAACGTATAGTTTTACATTTAAAGAAGACGACATTCATAATTTCAACTTTTCAGGAAGTTACTTTTCTCTATATTTTAATCTGAATTTTATACATAATCTTAAATGTACTATTAATATATTGTAAAATATATTAGAATTTACAATTTAATTTATTTCATAATGTAATGGTATGGAATCTTTCTTTAGAAAATCCATTCATTTCGACTAGTTTAAGAAGATGTGTTGAAATACTTTCCAAAATAAATTCCGGAAGGATGGATCTCTTTCAACAATTTTTGAACAAATTTCAAATTTTTTGCGATAAACGGCTGTATTTTATTGCTTTATACAATATCATGTCAAATGAGGTATAAAATCTACAAATAATTTTAATTAAAATGCAATCTTAATAACGTATAGTTTTGCTTTTAAAGAAAACGACATTCATAATTTCAACTTTTCAGAAATTCCTTTCTCTATATTTTAATCAGAATTTTTACATAATCTTAAATGTACCATTAATATATTGTAAAAATAAATACAATATACGATTTAATTTATTTCATAATTCAATGGTATGGAAACTTTCTTTAGAAAATCAATTTATTTCGACTATTTTAAGAAGATGTATTGAATACATTCCGATAATAAAGCCCCAGAAGGGTCGATCTCTTTCAATAATTTTTAAATAAATTTCAAATTTATGGTCATAAACCGCTGTAGTTTGATGTTTTATACAATATCAAAAGAAGAGTAAAAACTTCAAATAATTTTACTAAAAATGCAATCTTAATAAAGTATAGTTTTGCTTTTAAACAAAACGACATTCATAATTTCTCCTTTTCAGGTAGGCACTATTCTGTATATGTTAATCAGAATTTTCGAATAATCTTAAATGTACCATTAATATAGTTTAAAAGTATTTAGAATTTATGTTTTAATATTTCATAACTCAATGGTATGGAAACTTTCTTTAGAAAATCCATTCATTTCGACTATTTTCATAAGATGTATTGAAATACATTCCAAAAATAAAGCCCAAGAAGGGTGGATCTCATTCAAATTTTTAAACAAATTTCGAATTTTTTTTCATAAACAGGTGTAGTTTATTTTTTTATACAATAAAATATCAAAAGAAGTATAAAAACTTGAAATAATTTTACAGAAAATGCAATCTTAATAAAGTATAGATTTGCTTTTAAAGAAAACGACATTCATAATTTAAAATTTTCAGGAAGTTAATTTTCTCTATATTTTAATCAGAATTTTCTACATAATCTTAAATGTACTATTAATATATTGTAAAAATTTAGAATTTACTATTTAAGTTTATTTCATAATGGAATGGTATGGAATGTTTCTTTAGAAAATCTATTCATTTCGACTATTTTAACACGAGTATTGAAATACTTTACAAAAATAAATTCCCGGAAGGATGGATCTCTTTCAACAATTTTGAAACAAATTTCAATTTTTGCGATAAACGGCTGTATTTTATTGCTTCATACAATAAAATGTCAAATGAGGTATAAAATCTACAAATAATTTTAATAAAAATGCAATCTTAATAACGTATTGTTTTGCTTTTAAACAAAACGACATTCAAAATTCAACTTTTGAGGTAGTCACTTTCTGTATATGTTAATCAGAATTTTCGACATAATCTTAAATGTCCCATTAATATAGTTTAAAAGTATTAGAATTTATTTTTTAATTTATTTCATAACTCAATGGTATGGAAACTTTCTTCAAAAATCCATTCATTTCGACTGCTTTTACACAAACTATTGAAATACGTTCGAAAAATGAATTCCGAGAAAGCGGATCTCTTTCAACACAATTTTTTAAGAATTTTGAATTTTTGGCCAAAACAGGTGTATTTTATTGCTTTGTAAATATATGTCAAATTTATTCTAAATCTTCAAATAATTTTAATAAAACTGCAATCTTTATAAAGTATAGTTTAGCATTTAAAGAAACGACATTAATAATTTCAAATTTTCAGTAAGTTAATTTTCACTATATATTAATCAGAATTTCTACATAATCTTAAATATAACATTAATATTTTGTAAGAACAATTAGAATTTACGATTTAATTTTTTCGTTATTCAATAGTATTGGAACTTTCTTCAAAAAATCCATTCATTTCGACTATTTTTACACAATGTATTCAAATACTTTCGAAAAATAAATTCTGAGAAAGCTGGATCTCTTTCAACAATTTTTAAGAAATTTCGAATTTTTGGTCAAACAGCTGTATTCTATTGCTTTATAAAACATAATGTCACTTAAAGTAAAAATCTTCAAATTATTTTAATAAAACTGAAATCTTATTAAAGAATAGTTTTGCTTTTAAAGGAAACTACATTCATGATTTCAAACTTTAAGGTAGTTCCTATTCTGTATATGTTAATCAGAAATTCCGACATAATCTTAATGTACCTTAATATATTGTAAAAATAATTACAATTTACGATTTAATTTATTTCAAAATTCAATGGTATGGAAACTTTCTTTAGAAAATCCATTTATTTCGACTATTTTAAGAAGATGTATTGAATACATTCCAAAAATAAAGCCCGACAAGGGTCGATCTCTTCAATAATTTTTAAACTAATTTCAAATTCATGGTCATAAACCGTTGTAGTTTATTGTTTTATACAATATCAAAGAAGAGTAAAAACTTCAAATAATTTTACTGAAAATGCAATCTTAATAAAGTATAGATTTGCTTTTAAAGAAAACGACATTCATAACACTGGGCAACACGTATTTTATTGAATGATATCTGACACTTGATTCTAGGTAATTTGGGTGCGCTGAATACGAATTTCAACTCGGTTTGGCTCTATCAGGTCCTGATTCTTGTCGACAGCCTATGTGCCATTTTCCAGATTTTTCAAATTAGGACTAAAAAATTAATTCATGTGTTAAATTTTTTTTTCAAGTTTCATGAATACAAGCAGTTCAAACTACAGTAAAATTACATTATAACGATAGAAATGACTTAAAATAAAAAAACAAACAGATATGAAGCTTTCACTGTGGCAAAAATTTTCTTCTGTAAGACTTTGTAGCGTATTTGCTTGTTGATGGCAGGTCTCTTTTCCAGCACCAGCAGTAATCAGCCATCATGTGGGAATCCCAGCGGCCTTGGTACCGTTCCTCCATAATTTTTATATCTTGGTGGAATCTCTCCCCTTGTTCGTCACTTACATCACCTAAATTACTTGGAAATTGGTCAAGATGGCTATTCAAAAAATGCATTTTTATTCTCATATTGCAACCTAACTCTTTGTAGTCCCTTAAAAGTTTTTTTACGATTTCTTCGTAGTTATCTGCCCTATAATTGCCTAAAAAGTTTTCTATCAAGTCCACGAATGAGAACCAGCCATTTTTTTCGCGTTCATTCATGACATTAGGAAATTGCTGTCTTTAATCATTGTTCTTATTTCTGGACCGTCGAAAATTCCCGCCTTGATTTTTTCATAACTTAAACTTGGAAATTTTGAAGTTATGTATTTGAAACACTCGCCGTTCGTATCTAAAGCTTTAACATATTGTTTAATGAGGCCTAGTTTTATATGCAGAGGAGGAAATATGATTTTATCTCTGCTCACTAAAGGTGGATTAATTACGTTTTTTTCTCCGACAGTAAGTGATGTTCGTGCTGGCCAGATTTGTTTGAAATAATGTTCTTCCTTGGCTCTGCTGTCCCATAAGCAAAGGAAGCATGGATATTTAGTATACCCTCCTTGTTGTCCTAGCAGAAAATTAACCATTTTTAAGTCAACACATATGATCCACTCGTGCTCCCTATATTTGATAAGATTTAAAACCTTTTCTATATGTTCATACTTTTCTTTAATTTTGTTGAGTGCCCAATCGGTATCGAGCCGTATAGATTGCCATTATGCAACAACACACACTTAAGACTTCTTTTCGAACTGTCTAAAAACAAGCGTCAATCATTTGCATCGTAAGACTCAACCCCCCTTCTTTAACAAACCAACTATGTCGCAGCAATATACTAAACTATCCTCTGTTCTAAAATATTTAACAAGTTCTTCTTCTCTTTTTCTGTAAAATGAAATGTATGTGTTTGAAGTAAGCAAGTTTTTCTCTTTAAGTCTTGAAGCTAAAATTTCCGCAGCCTTTTTTGGCAAATTTAGATCCCTTACAAGATCATTCAACTCGGCCTGGTTAAACTTTTGCGGATCGTTTTGACTTTCAAATACGCTGGGTCAAATCGGTGTCTGACTCCTCAAAGTGCATAACAATATTTTCAGGAACATCTTCAACTAATTCTTGAGTTGGCAGACCCTTAAATTTTGGAATGGGGATCTCATTTGAATGCAGGTCGTATCGCGGTGTCGAAATTTGGGTACTCGATACAATGTTTATTTTTCTAGTGAAGCCCGAAGTCTTGACAAAGCAAAGGTAGCAATCGGTCTCGTGGTTAGTAGGCTCTCGCCACACCTGATATGGAAAAAAATTGTAAAGCGTTAACAAAAGCGACGAGAGACTTGTTTTTATGAATTTTATCAAAAGTTATCACCCAAACATTTAACATTTCTATGTGTTTCAACCTTATGCAATATTTGAGATTCTTATAAACATTTTCTGTAAATTTTTGTTTATGTACCTAAGTTACAATTACATTTAGGTAAGTTACAGTATACTAGTGATTAAATTACGTAGTTTTATGAAATCATAAACTTACCATCGGAACTCCAAAAGGTATTTTTGAATCCGAACCCTTCGTCCAATGTCGCAGTCTTTCAATGCATATAGTGCAGGCTTTATGTGGAGCCCACGATTTATATTGGTCCCCCCAGTTTTATGCCAAAATAAGCTAAGTAAGCTCTTTTTACGAAGTCAGTTATATTTGCTCGTTGATGTGGAAGTGTAAAATTTCCACATATATAACAGAAGGAATCAGGGTTGTTTTTGCATTTGAACTTTCTAGTGCTTGATGACATATTGCTTGATTGTTCTGCCAATTTGTAAAGGTATTTAAAGCCCTTAATTCATATAAATTTAAGAAAATCTGAATATAAACAAAAATTAGTTTAAATAGGTACTTATTATGAAATAGGTACTTACAATCTATGAAATTAAACTAGAAACACGGATGAGTAGGTACAATATAAATTACGTCTAATTAAATCAACTATATTAAATCACGATGACAAAATTACTCACTAAATCATATGCCAATTCAAAATTATGTTAATGCCCAAACTTAATTAACTAACTCAACTGACTGACTGACTGACTGACTGACTGACTGATTGAATTGACTGATTAACTCTGGAAACGAGTCGCTTTTATATATTTTAGTTGTCCCTCTAGAATACTCTACAGAGAACAGGAACGCTTGAGAAAATTTTAGAATTCTATGATATTTTTAGCTTAATTTATTAATATTAAAATGGGTTAAAAATGACAAAATTAAAAATATTTTTAGGGTGTTACATATAAAAATATACATAATACAACAATACCATAACAATAGGTACAAATACCTAGATAAAAACCTAGTTGCATAATGTGTAACTGCAAAAAGACTTAGCGAGTATTGAGAAAAAAACCTTTTTATGAATACGACGAAAGAGGAGGGGTGTTGAGCAAAATCAGGACCTGATAGAGCAAAACCGAGTAAACATTCGTGCTCAGCGCACCCAAATTACCTAGAACTAACTGTCAAATCTAATTCAATACACAAAAAGTTGAAATTTGTTCCCAAGTGTATAATTTAAAATTTTCAGGAAGTTAATTTTCTCTATATTTTAATCAGAATTTTCTGCATAATCTTAAATGTACTATTAATATATTGTAAAAATAATTAGAATTTACGATTTCATTTATTTCACAATTCAATGGTATGGAAACTTTCTTTAGAAAATCCATTCATTTCGACTATTTTAACACGATGTATTGAAATACATTACAAAAATAAGGCCCGAGAAGGGTGGATGTTTTTCAATAATTTTTAAAAAATTTCGAATTTATGGTCATAAACCGCTGTAGTTTATTGTTTAATACATTATAATATCAAAAGAAGTATAAAAACTTCAAATAATTTTACTAAAAATGCAATCTTAACGTATAGTTTTACATTTAAAGAAGACGACATTCATAATTTCAACTTTTCAGGAAGTTACTTTCTCTATATTTTAATCTGAATTTTATACATAATCTTAAATGTACTATTAATATATTGTAAAAATAATTAGAATTTACAATTTAATTTATTTCATAATGTAATGGTATGGAATCTTTCTTTAGAAAAATCCATTCATTTCGACTAGTTTAAGAAGATGTGTTGAAATACTTTCCAAAAATAAATTCCCGGAAGGATGGATCTCTTTCAACAATTTTTGAACAAATTTCAATTTTTTGCGATAAAACGGCTGTATTTTTTGCTTTATACAATATCATGTCAAATGAGGTATAAAATCTACAAATAATTTTAATTAAAATGCAATCTTAATAACGTATAGTTTTGCTTTTAAAGAAAACGACATTCATAATTTCAACTTTTCAGAATATTCCTTTCTCTATATTTTAATCAGAATTTTTTACATAATCTTAAATGTACCATTAATATATTGTAAAAATAAATACAATATACGATTTAATTTATTTCATAATTCAATGGTATGGAAACTTTCTTTAGAAAATCATTTATTTCGACTATTTTTACAAGAAGATGTATTGAATACATTCGATAATAAATTGAGAAGGGTCGATCTCTTTCAAATTTTTAAATAAATTTCAATTTTGGTCATAAACCGCTGTAGTTTGATGTTTTATACAATATCAAAAGAAGAGTAAAAAATCTTCAAATAATTTTACTAAAAATGCAATCTTATTAAAGTATAGTTTTGCTTTTAAACAAAAACGACATTCATGAATTTCTCCTTTTCAGGTAGGCCTATTCTGTATATGTTAATCAGAATTCCGAAATAATCTTAAATGTACCATTAATATAGTTTAAAAGTATTAGAATTATGTTTTAATATATTTCATAACTCAATGGTATGGAAACTTTCTTTAGAAAATCCATTCATTTCGACTATTTTCATAAGATGTATTGAAATACATTCCAAAATAAAGCCCAAGAAGGGTGGATCTCATTCAATAATTTTTAAACAAATTTCGAATTTTTTTTCATAAACAGGTGTAGTTTATTTTTTTATACAATAAAATATCAAAAGAAGTATAAAAACTTGAAATAATTTTACAGAAAATGCAATCTTAATAAAGTATAGATTTGCTTTTAAAGAAAACGACATTCATAATTTAAAATTTTCAGGAAGTTAATTTTCTCTATATTTTAATCAGAATTTTCTACATAATCTTAAATGTACTATTAATATATTGTAAAAATAATTAGAATTTACAATTTAATTTATTTCATAATGAATGGTATGGAATGTTTCTTTAGAAAATCTATTCATTTCGACTATTTTAACACGATGTATTGAAATACTTTACAAAAATAAATTCCCGGAAGGATGGATCTCTTTCAACAATTTTTAAACAAATTTCAATTTTTTGCGATAAACGGCTGTATTTTATTGCTTCATACAATAAAATGTCAAATGAGGTATAAAATCTACAAATAATTTTAATAAAAATGCAATCTTAATAACGTATTGTTTTGCTTTTAAACAAACGACATTCATAAATTCAACTTTTGAGGTAGTCACTTTCTGTATATGTTAATCAGAATTTTCGACATAATCTTAAATGTCCATTAATATAGTTTAAAAGTAATTAGAATTTATTTTTTAATTTATTTCATAACTCAATGGTATGGAAACTTTCTTCAAAAAATCCATTCATTTCGACTGCTTTTACACAAACTATTGAAATACGTTCGAAAAATGAATTCCGAGAAAGCGGATCTCTTTCAACAATTTTTTAAGAAATTTTGAATTTTTGGCCAAAACAGATGTATTTTATTGCTTTGTAAAATATAATGTCAAATTTATTCTAAAATCTTCAAATAATTTTAATAAAACTGCAATCTTTATAAAGTATAGTTTAGCATTTAAAGAAAACGACATTAATAATTTCAAATTTTCAGTAAGTTAATTTTCACTATATATTAATCAGAATTTTCTACATAATCTTAAATATAACATTAATATTTTAAGAACAATTAGAATTTACGATTTAATTTATTTCGTTATTCAATAGTATTGGAACTTTCTTCAAAAAATCCATTCATTTCGACTATTTTTACACAATGTATTCAAATACTTTCGAAAAATAAATTCTGAGAAAGCTGGATCTCTTTCAACAATTTTTTAAGAAATTTCGAATTTTTGGTCAAAACAGCTGTATTCTATTGCTTTATAAAACATAATGTCACTTAAAGTAAAAAATCTTCAAATTATTTTAATAAAACTGAAATCTTATTAAAGAATAGTTTTGCTTTTAAAGGAAACGACATTCATGATTTCAAACTTTAAGGTAGTTCCTATTCTGTATATGTTAATCAGAAATTCCGACATAATCTTAAATGTACCATTAATATATTGTAAAAATAATTACAATTTACGATTTAATTTATTTCAAAATTCAATGGTATGGAAACTTTCTTTAGAAAATCCATTTATTTCGACTATTTTAAGAAGATGTATTGAATACATTCCAAAAATAAAGCCCGACAAGGGTCGATCTCTTTCAATAATTTTTAAACTAATTTCAAATTCATGGTCATAAACCGTTGTAGTTTATTGTTTTATACAATATCAAAAGAAGAGTAAAAACTTCAAATAATTTTACTGAAAATGCAATCTTAATAAAGTATAGATTTGCTTTTAAAGAAAAACGACATTCATAACACTGGGCAACACGTATTTTATTGAATGATATCTGACACTTGATTCTAGGTAATTTGGGTGCGCTGAATACGAATTTCAACTCGGTTTGGCTCTATCAGGTCCTGATTCTTGTCGACAGCCTATGTGCCATTTTCCAGATTTTTCAAATTAGGACTAAAAAATTAAGTCATGTGTTAAATTTTTTTTTCAAGTTTCATGAATACAAGCAGTTCAAACTACAGTAAAATTACATTATAACGATAGAAATGACTTAAAATAAAAAACAAACAGATATGAAGCTTTCACTGTGGCAAAAATTTTCTTCTATAAGACTTTTAGCGTATTTGCTTGTTGATGGCAGGTCTCTTTTCAGCACCAGCAGTAATCAGCCATCATGTGGGAATCCCAGCGGCCTTGGTACCGTTCCTCCATAATTTTTATATCTTGGTGGAATCTCTCCCCTTGTTCGTCACTTACATCACCTAAATTACTTGGAAATTGGTCAAGATGGCTATTCAAAAAATGCATTTTTATTCTCATATTGCAACCTAACTCTTTGTAGTCCCTTAAAAGTTTTTTTACGATTTCTTCGTAGTTATCTGCCCTATAATTGCCTAAAAAGTTTTCTATCAAGTCCACGAATGAGAACCAGCCATTTTTTTCGCGTTCATTCATGACATTAGGAAAATTGCTGTCTTTAATCATTGTTCTTATTTCTGGACCATCGAAAATTCCCGCCTTGATTTTTTCATAACTTAAACTTGGAAATTTTGAAGTTATGTATTTGAAACACTCGCCGTTCGTATCTAAAGCTTTACATATTGTTTAATGAGGCCTAGTTTTATATGCAGAGGAGGAAATATGATTTTATCTCTGCTCACTAAAGGTGGATTAATTACGTTTTTTTCTCCGACAGTAAGTGATGTTCGTGCTGGCCAGATTTGTTTGAAATAATGTTCTTCCTTGGCTCTGCTGTCCCATAAGCAAAGGAAGCAGGGATATTTAGTATACCCTCCTTGTTGTCCTAGCAGAAAATTAACCATTTTTAAGTCAACACATATGATCCACTCGTGCTCCCTATATTTGATAAGATTTAAAACCTTTTCTATATGTTCATACTTTTCTTTTAATTTTGTTGAGTGCCCAATCGGTATCGAGCCGTATAGATTGCCATTATGCAACAACACACACTTAAGACTTCTTTTCGAACTGTCTAAAAACAAGCGTCAATCATTTGCATCGTAAGACTCAACCCCATCTTCTTTAACAAACCAACTATGTCGCAGCAATATACTAAACTATCCTCTGTTCTAAAATATTTAACAAGTTCTTCTTCTCTTTTTCTGTAAAATGAAATGTATGTGTTTGAAGTAAGCAAGTTTTTCTCTTTAAGTCTTGAAGCTAAAATTTCCGCAGCCTTTTTTGGCAAATTTAGATCCTTACAAGATCATTCAACTCGGCCTGGTTAAACTTTTGCGGATCGTTTTGACTTTCAAATACGCTGGGGTCAAAATCGGTGTCTGACTCCTCAAAGTGCATAACAATATTTTCAGGAACATCTTCAACTAATTCTTGAGTTGGCAGACCCTTAAATTTTGGAATGGGGATCTCATTTGAATGCAGGTCGTATCGCGGTGTCGAAATTTGGGTACTCGATACAATGTTTATTTTTCTTAGTGAAGCCCGAAGTCTTGACAAAGCAAAGGTAGCAATCGGTCTCGTGGTTAGTAGGCTCTCGCCACACCTGATATGGAAAAAAAATTGTAAAGCGTTAACAAAAGCGACGAGAGACTTGTTTTTATGAATTTTATCAAAAGTTATCACCCAAACATTTAACATTTCTATGTGTTTCAACCTTATGCAATATTTGAGATTCTTATAAACATTTTCTGTAAATTTTTGTTTATGTACCTAAGTTACAATTACATTTAGGTAAGTTACAGTATACTAGTGATTAAATTACGTAGTTTTATGAAATCATAAACTTACCATCGGAACTCCAAAAGGTATTTTTGAATCCGAACCCTTCGTCCAATGTCGCAGTCTTTCAATGCATATAGTGCAGGCTTTATGTGGAGCCCACGATTTATCTTGGTCCCCCAGTTTTATGCCAAAATAAGCTAAGTAAGCTCTTTTTACGAAGTCAGTTATATTTGCTCGTTGATGTGGAAGTGTAAAATTTCCACATATATAACAGAAGGAATCAGGGTTGTTTTTGCATTTGAACTTTCTAGTGCTTGATGACATATTGCTTGATTGTTCTGCCAATTTGTAAAGGTATTTAAAGCCCTTAATTCATATAAATTTAAGAAAATCTGAAATATAAACAAAAATTAGTTTAAATAGGTACTTATTATGAAATAGGTACTTACAATCTATGAAATTAAACTAGAAACACGGATGAGTAGGTACAATATAAATTACGTCTAATTAAATCAACTATATTAAATCACGATGACAAAATTACTCACTAAATCATATGCCAATTCAAAATTATGTTAATGCCCAAACTTAATTAACTAACTCAACTGACTGACTGACTGACTGACTGACTGACTGACTGACTGACTGATTGAATTGACTGATTAACTCTGGAAACGAGTCGCTTTTATATATTTTAGTTGTCCCTCTAGAATACTCTACAGAGAACAGGAACGCTGAGAAAATTTTAGAATTCTATGATATTTTTAGCTTAATTTATTAATATTAAAATGGGTTAAAAATGACAAAATTAAAAATATTTTTAGGGTGTTACATATAAAAATATACATAATACAACAATACCATAACAATAGGTACAAATACCTAGATAAAAACCTAGTTGCATAATGTGTAACTGCAAAAAGACTTAGCGAGTATTGAGAAAAAAACCTTTTTATGAATACGACGAAAGAGGAGGGGTGTTGAGCAAAATCAGGACCTGATAGAGCAAAACGAGTAAACATTCGTGCTCAGCGCACCCAAATTACCTAGAACTAACTGTCAAATCTAATTCAATACACAAAAAGTTGAAATTTGTTCCCAAGTGTATAATTTAAAATTTTCAGGAAGTTAATTTTCTCTATATTTTAATCAGAATTTTCTGCATAATCTTAAATGTACTATTAATATATTGTAAAAATAATTAGAATTTACGATTTCATTTATTTCACAATTCAATGGTATGGAAACTTTCTTTAGAAAATCCATTCATTTCGACTATTTTAACACGATGTATTGAAATACATTACAAAAATAAGGCCCGAGAAGGGTGGATGTTTTTCAATAATTTTTAAAAAATTTCGAATTTATGGTCATAAACCGCTGTAGTTTATTGTTTAATACATTATAATATCAAAAGAAGTATAAAAACTTCAAATAATTTTACTAAAAATGCAATCTTAACGTATAGTTTTACATTTAAAGAAGACGACATTCATAATTTCAACTTTTCAGGAAGTTACTTTTCTCTATATTTTAATCTGAATTTTATACATAATCTTAAATGTACTATTAATATATTGTAAAAATAATTAGAATTTACAATTTAATTTATTTCATAATGTAATGGTATGGAATCTTTTTAGAAAATCCATTCATTTCGACTAGTTTAAGAAGATGTGTTGAAATACTTTCCAAAAATAAATTCCCGGAAGGATGGATCTCTTTCAACAATTTTTGAACAAATTTCAAATTTTTTGCGATAAAACTAAACGGCTGTATTTATTGCTTTATACAATATCATGTCAAATGAGGTATAAAATCTACAAATAATTTTAATTAAAATGCAATCTTAAAACGTATAGTTTTGCTTTAAAGAAAACGACATTATAATTTCAACTTTTCAGAATATTCCTTTCTCTATATTTAATCAGAATTTTTACATAATCTTAAATATAACATTATATATTTAAAAAAATACAATATACGATTTAATTTATTTCATATTCAATGTATGGAACTTTCTTTAGAAAATCAATTTATTTCGACTATTTTACAAGATGTATTCAATACATTCGATAATAAAGCCCAGAAGGTCGATCTCTTTCAACAATTTTTAAAAAATTTCAATTTTGGTCAAAACGCTGTAGTTTATTGTTTTATACAATATCAAAAAGAGTAAAAAATCTTCAAATAATTTTAATAAAAATGCAATCTTATAAAGTATAGTTTTGCTTTTAAAGGAAACGACATTCATATTTCTCCTTTAGGTAGTTCCTATTCTGTATATGTTAATCAGAATTCGAAATAATCTTAAATGTACCATTAATATAGTTTAAAAGTAATTACAATTTACGTTTAATTATTTCATAAATCAATGGTATGGAAACTTTCTTTAGAAAATCCATTCATTTCGACTATTTTCATAAGATGTATTGAAATACATTCCAAAAATAAGCCCAAGAAGGGTGGATCTCATTCAATAATTTTTAAACAAATTTCGAATTTTTTTTCATAAACAGGTGTAGTTTATTTTTTTTATACAATAAAATATCAAAAGAAGTATAAAAACTTGAATAATTTTACAGAAAATGCAATCTTAATAAAGTAAGATTTGCTTTTAAAGAAAACGACATTCATAATTTAAAATTTTCAGAAGTTAATTTTCTCTATATTTTAATCATTTTTCTACATAATCTTAAATGTACTATTAATATATTGTAAAAATAATTAGAATTTACAATTTCAATTTATTTCATAATGAATGGTATGGAATGTTTCTTTAGAAAATCTATTCATTTTCGACTATTTTAACACGATGTATTGAAATACTTTACAAAAATAAATTTCCCGGAAGGATGGATCTCTTTCAACAATTTTTAAACAAATTTCAATTTTTTGCGATAAACGCTGTATTTTATTGCTTCATACAATAAAATGTCAAATGAGTATAAAATCTACAAATAATTTTAATAAAAATGCAATCTTAATTACGTATGTTTTGCTTTTAAACAAACGACATTCATAATTTCAACTTTTGAGGTAGTCACTTTCTGTATATGTTTAATCAGAATTTTCGACATAATCTTAAATGTCCCATTAATATAGTTTAAAAGTAATTAGAATTTATTTTTTAATTTATTTCATAACTCATGGTATGGAAACTTTCTTAAAAAAATCCATTCATTTCGACTGCTTTTCACAAACTATTGAAATACGTTCGAAAAAATGAATTCCGAGAAAGCGGATCTCTTTCAACAATTTTTAAGAAATTTTGAATTTTTGGCCAAAACAGATGTATTTTATTGCTTTGTAAAATATAATGTCAAATTTATTCTAAAATCTTCAAATAATTTTAATAAACTGCAATCTTTATAAAGTATGTTTTAGCATTTAAAGAAAACGACATTAATAATTTCAAATTTTCAGTAAGTTAATTTTCACTATATATTAATCAGAATTTCTACATAATCTTATATAACATTAATATTTTGTAAGAACAATTAGAATTTACGATTTTAATTTATTCGTTATTCAATAGTATTGGAACTTTCTTCAAAAAATCCATTCATTTCGACTATTTTTTACACAATGTATTCAAATACTTTCGAAAATAAATTCTGAGAAAGCTGGATCTCTTTCAACAATTTTTTAAAGAAATTTCGAATTTTTGGTCAAAACACTGTATTCTATTGCTTTATAAAACATAATGTCACTAAAGTAAAAATCTTCAAATTATTTTAATAAACTGAAATCTTATTAAAGAATAGTTTTGCTTTTAAAGGAAACGACATTCATGATTTCAAACTTTAAGGTAGTTCCTATTCTGTATATGTTTAATCAGAAATTCCGACATAATTTAAATGTACCATTAATATATTGTAAAAATTATTACAATTTACGATTTAATTTATTTCAAAATTCAATGGTATGGAAACTTTCTTTAGAAAATCCATTTATTTCGACTATTTTAAGAAGATGTATTGAATACATTCCAAAAATAAAGCCCGACAAGGGTCGATCTCTTTCAATAATTTTTAAACTAATTTCAAATTCATGGTCATAAACCGTTGTAGTTTATTGTTTTATACAATCAAAAGAAGAGTAAAAACTTCAAATAATTTTACTGAAAATGCAATCTTAATAAAGTATAGATTTGCTTTTAAAGAAAACGACATTCATAACACTGGGCAACACGTATTTTATTGAATGATATCTGACACTTGATTCTAGGTAATTTGGGTGCGCTGAATACGAATTTCAACTCGTTTGGCTCTATCAGGTCCTGATTCTTGTCGACAGCCTATGTGCCATTTTCCAGATTTTTCAAATTAGTACAAAAAATTAAGTCATGTGTTAAATTTTTTTTTCAAGTTTCATGAATACAAGCAGTTTCAAACTACAGTAAATTACATTATAACGATAAAATGACATTAAAATAAAAAAACAAACAGATATGAAGCTTTCACTGTGGCAAAAATTTTCTTCTGTAAGACTTTGTAGCGTATTTGCTTGTTGATGGCAGGTCTCTTTTCCAGCACCAGCAGTAATCAGCCATCATGTGGGAATCCCAGCGCCTTGGTACCGTTCCTCCATAATTTTTATTCTTGGTGGAATCTCTCCCCTTGTTCGTCACTTACATCACCTAAATTACTTGGAAATTGGTCAAGATGGCTATTCAAAAAATGCATTTTTATTCTCATATTGCAACCTAACTCTTTGTAGTCCCTTAAAAGTTTTTTTTAACGATTTCTTCGTAGTTATCTGCCCTATAATTGCCTAAAAAGTTTTCTATCAAGTCCACGAATGAGAACCAGCCATTTTTTTCGCGTTCATTCATGACATTAGGAAATTTGCTGTCTTTAATCATTGTTCTTATTTCTGGACCGTCGAAAATTCCCGCCTTGATTTTTTCATAACTTAAACTTGGAAATTTTGAAGTTATGTATTTGAAACACTCGCCGTTCGTATCTAAAGCTTTAACATATTGTTTAATGAGGCCTAGTTTTTATGCAGAGGAGGAAATATGATTTTATCTCTGCTCACTAAAGGTGGATTAATTACGTTTTTTTCTCCGACAGTAAGTGATGTTCGTGCTGGCCAGATTTGTTTGAAATAATGTTCTTCCTTGGCTCTGCTGTCCCATAAGCAAAGGAAGCATGGATATTTAGTATACCCTCCTTGTTTGTCCTAGCAGAAAATTAACCATTTTTAAGTCAACACATATGATCCACTCGTGCTCCCTATATTTGATAAGATTTAAAACCTTTTCTATATGTTCATACTTTTCTTTTAATTTTGTTGAGTGCCCAATCGGTATCGAGCCGTATAGATTGCCATTATGCAACAACACACACTTAAGACTTCTTTTCGAACTGTCTAAAAACAAGCGCCAATCATTTGCATCGTAAGACTCAACCCCCATCTTCTTTAACAAACCAACTATGTCGCAGCAATATACTAAACTATCCTCTGTTCTAAAATATTTAACAAGTTCTTCTTCTCTTTTTCTGTAAAATGAAATGTATGTGTTTGAAGTAAGCAAGTTTTTCTCTTTAAGTCTTGAAGCTAAAATTTCCGCAGCCTTTTTTGGCAAATTTAGATCCCTTACAAGATCATCAACTCGGCCTGGTTAAACTTTTGCGGATCGTTTTGACTTTCAAATACGCTGGGGTCAAAATCGGTGTCTGACTCCTCAAAGTGCATAACAATATTTTCAGGAACATCTTCAACTAATTCTTGAGTTGGCAGACCCTTAAATTTTGGAATGGGGATCTCATTTGAATGCAGGTCGTATCGCGGTGTCGAAATTTGGGTACTCGATACAATGTTTATTTTTCTTAGTGAAGCCCGAAGTCTTGACAAAGCAAAGGTAGCAATCGGTCTCGTGGTTAGTAGGCTCTCGCCACACCTGATATGGAAAAAAAATTGTAAAGCGTTAACAAAAGCGACGAGAGACTTGTTTTTATGAATTTTATCAAAAGTTATCACCCAAACATTTAACATTTCTATGTGTTTCAACCTTATGCAATATTTGAGATTCTTATAAACATTTTCTGTAAATTTTTGTTTATGTACCTAAGTTACAATTACATTTAGGTAAGTTACAGTATACTAGTGATTAAATTACGTAGTTTTATGAAATCATAAACTTACCATCGGAACTCCAAAAGGTATTTTTGAATCCGAACCCTTCGTCCAATGTCGCAGTCTTTCAATGCATATAGTGCAGGCTTTATGTGGAGCCCACGATTTATATTGGTCCCCCCAGTTTTATGCCAAAATAAGCTAAGTAAGCTCTTTTTACGAAGTCAGTTATATTTGCTCGTTGATGTGGAAGTGTAAAATTTCCACATATATAACAGAAGGAATCAGGGTTGTTTTTGCATTTGAACTTTCTAGTGCTTGATGACATATTGCTTGATTGTTCTGCCAATTTGTAAAGGTATTTAAAGCCCTTAATTCATATAAATTTAAGAAAATCTGAAATATAAACAAAATTAGTTTAAATAGGTACTTATTATGAAATAGGTACTTACAATCTATGAAATTAAACTAGAAACACGGATGAGTAGGTACAATATAAATTACGTCTAATTAAATCAACTATATTAAATCACGATGACAAAATTACTCACTAAATCATATGCCAATTCAAAATTATGTTAATGCCCAAACTTAATTAACTAACTCAACTGACTGACTGACTGACTGACTGACTGACTGATTGAATTGACTGATTAACTCTGGAAACGAGTCGCTTTTATATATTTTAGTTGTCCCTCTAGAATACTCTACAGAGAACAGGAACGCTTGAGAAAATTTTAGAATTTATGATATTTTTAGCTTAATTTATTAATATTAAAATGGGTTAAAAATGACAAAATTAAAAATATTTTTAGGGTGTTACATATAAAAAATATACATAATACAACAATACCATAACAATAGGTACAAATACCTAGATAAAAACCTAGTTGCATAATGTGTAACTGCAAAAAGACTTAGCGAGTATTGAGAAAAAAACCTTTTTATGAATACGACGAAAGAGGAGGGGGTTGAGCAAAATCAGGACCTGATAGAGCAAAACCGAGTAAACATTCGTGCTCAGCGCACCCAATTACCTAAACTAACTGTCAAATCTAATTCAATACACAAAAAGTTGAAATTTGTTCCCAAGTGTATAATTTAAAATTTTCAGGAAGTTAATTTTCTCTATATTTTAATCAGAATTTTCTGCATAATCTTAAATGTACTATTAATATATTGTAAAAATAATTAGAATTTACGATTTCATTTATTTCACAATTCAATGGTATGGAAACTTTCTTTAGAAAATCCATTCATTTCGACTATTTTAACACGATGTATTGAAATACATTACAAAAATAAGGCCCGAGAAGGGTGGATGTTTTTCAATAATTTTTAAAAAATTTCGAATTTATGGTCATAAACCGCTGTAGTTTATTGTTTAATACATTATAATATCAAAAGAAGTATAAAAACTTCAAATAATTTTACTAAAAATGCAATCTTAACGTATAGTTTTACATTTAAAGAAGACGACATTCATAATTTCAACTTTTCAGGAAGTTACTTTTCTCTATATTTTAATCTGAATTTTATACATAATCTTAAATGTACTATTAATATATTGTAAAAATAATTAGAATTTACAATTTAATTTATTTCATAATGTAATGGTATGGAATCTTTCTTTAGAAAATCCATTCATTTCGACTAGTTTAAGAAGATGTGTTGAAATACTTTCCAAAAATAAATTCCCGGAAGGATGGATCTCTTTCAACAATTTTTGAACAAATTTCAAATTTTTTGCGATAAACGGCTGTATTTTATTGCTTTATACAATATCATGTCAAATGAGGTATAAAATCTACAAATAATTTTAATTAAAATGCAATCTTAATAACGTATAGTTTTGCTTTTAAAGAAAACGACATTCATAATTTCAACTTTTCAGAATATTCCTTTCTCTATATTTTAATCAGAATTTTTTACATAATCTTAAATGTACCATTAAATATTGTAAAAATAAATACAATATACGATTTAATTTATTTCATAATTCAATGGTATGGAAACTTTCTTTAGAAAATCAATTTATTTCGACTATTTTAAGAAGATGTATTGAATACATTCCGATAATAAAGCCCCAGAAGGGTCGATCTCTTTCAATAATTTTTAAATTTCAAATTTATGGTCATAAACCGCTGTAGTTTGATGTTTTATACAATATCAAAAGAAGAGTAAAAACTTCAAATAATTTTACTAAAAATGCAATCTTAATAAAGTATAGTTTTGCTTTTAAACAAAACGACATTCATAATTTCTCCTTTTCAGGTAGGCACTATTCTGTATATGTTAATCAGAATTTTCGAAATAATCTTAATGTACCATTAATATAGTTTAAAAGTATTTAGAATTTGTTTTAATATATTTCATAACTCAATGGTATGGAAACTTTCTTTAGAAAATCCATTCATTTCGACTATTTTCATAAGATGTATTGAAATACATTCCAAAAATAAAGCCCAAGAAGGGTGGATCTCATTCAATAATTTTTTAAACAAATTTCGAATTTTTTTCATAAACAGGTGTAGTTTATTTTTTTATAACAATAAAATATCAAAAGAAGTATAAAAACTTGAAATAATTTTACAGAAAATGCAATCTTAATAAAGTATAGATTTGCTTTTAAAGAAAACGACATTCATAATTTAAAATTTTCAGGAAGTTAATTTTCTCTATATTTTAATCAGAATTTTCTACATAATCTTAAATGTACTATTAATATATTGTAAAAATAATTAGAATTTACTATTTAATTTATTTCATAATGGAATGGTATGGAATGTTTCTTTAGAAAATCTATTCATTTCGACTATTTTAACACGATGTATTGAAATACTTTACAAAAATAAATTCCCGGAAGGATGGATCTCTTCAACAATTTTTAAACAAATTTCAATTTTTTGCGATAAACGGCTGTATTTTATTGCTTCATACAATAAAATGTCAAATGAGGTATAAAATCTACAAATAATTTTAATAAAAATGCAATCTTATAACGTATTGTTTTGCTTTTAAACAAAACGACATTCATAAATTCAACTTTTGAGTAGTCACTTTCTGTATATGTTAATCAGAATTTTCGACATAATCTTAAATGTCCCATTAATATAGTTTAAAAGTAATTAGAATTTATTTTTTAATTTATTTCATAACTCAATGGTATGGAAACTTTCTTCAAAAAATCCATTCATTTCGACTGCTTTTACACAAACTATTGAAATACGTTCGAAAAATGAATTCCGAGAAAGCGGATCTCTTTCAACAATTTTTTAAGAAATTTTGAATTTTTGGCCAAAACAGGTGTATTTTATTGCTTTGTAAAATATAATGTCAAATTATTCTAAAATCTTCAAATAATTTTAATAAAACTGCAATCTTTATAAAGTATAGTTTAGCATTTAAAGAAAACACATTAATAATTTCAAATTTTCAGTAAGTTAATTTTCACTATATATTAATCAGAATTTTCTACATAATCTTAAATATAACATTAATATTTTGTAAGAACAATTAGAATTTACGATTTAATTTATTTCGTTATTCAATAGTATTGGAACTTTCTTCAAAAAATCCATTCATTTCGACTATTTTTACACAATGATCAAATACTTTCGAAAAATAAATTCTGAGAAAGCTGGATCTCTTTCAACAATTTTTTAAGAAATTTCGAATTTTTGGTCAAAACAGCTGTATTCTATTGCTTTATAAAACATAATGTCACTTAAAGTAAAAAATCTTCAAATTATTTTAATAAAACTGAAATCTTATTAAAGAATAGTTTTGCTTTTAAAGGAAACGACATTCATGATTTCAAACTTTAAGGTAGTTCCTATTCTGTATATGTTAATCAGAAATTCCGACATAATCTTAAATGTACCATTAATATATTGTAAAAATATTACAATTTACGATTTAATTTATTTCAAAATTCAATGGTATGGAAACTTTCTTTAGAAAATCTTTATTTCGATATTTTAAGAAGATGTATTGAATACATTCCAAAAATAAAGCCCGACAAGGGTCGATCTCTTTCAATAATTTTTAAACTAATTTCAAATTCATGGTCATAAACCGTTGTAGTTTATTGTTTTATACAAATCAAAAGAAGAGTAAAAACTTCAAATAATTTACTGAAAATGCAATCTTAATAAGTATAGATTGCTTTTAAAGAAAACGACATTCATAACACTGGGCAACACGTATTTTATTGAATGATATCTGACACTTGATTCTAGGTAATTTGGGTGCGCTGAATACGAATTTCAACTCGGTTTGGCTCTATCAGGTCCTGATTCTTGTCGACAGCCTATGTGCCATTTTCCAGATTTTTCAAATTAGGACTAAAAAATTAAGTCATGTGGTTAAATTTTTTTTTCAAGTTTCATGAATACAAGCAGTTCAAACTACAGTAAAATTACATTATAACGATAGAAATGAATTAAAATAAAAAAACAAACAGATATGAAGCTTTCACTGTGGCAAAAATTTTCTTCTATAAGACTTAGCGTATTTGCTTGTTGATGGCAGGTCTCTTTTCCAGCACCAGCAGTAATCAGCCATCATGTGGGAATCCCAGCGGCCTTGGTACCGTTCCTCCATAATTTTTATATCTTGGTGGAATCTCTCCCCTTGTTCGTCACTTACATCACCTAAATTACTTGGAAATTGGTCAAGATGGCTATTCAAAAAATGCATTTTTATTCTCATATGCAACCTAACTCTTTGTAGTCCCTTAAAAGTTTTTTTACGATTTCTTCGTAGTTATCTGCCCTATAATTGCCTAAAAAGTTTTCTATCAAGTCCACGAATGAGAACCAGCCATTTTTTTCGCGTTCATTCATGACATTAGGAAATTGCTGTCTTTAATCATTGTTCTTATTTCTGGACCGTCGAAATTCCCGCCTTGATTTTTTCATAACTTAAACTTGGAAATTTTGAAGTTATGTATTTGAAACACTCGCCGTTCGTATCTAAAGCTTTACATATTGTTTAATGAGGCCTAGTTTTATATGCAGAGAGGAAATATGATTTTATCTCTGCTCACTAAAGGTGGATTAATTACGTTTTTTTCTCCGACAGTAAGTGATGTTCGTGCTGGCCAGATTTGTTTGAAATAATGTTCTTCCTTGGCTCTGCTGTCCCATAAGCAAAGGAAGCATGGATATTTAGTATACCCTCCTTGTTGTCCTAGCAGAAAATTAACCATTTTTAAGTCAACACATATGATCCACTCGTGCTCCCTATATTTGATAAGATTTAAACCTTTTCTATATGTTCATACTTTTCTTTTAATTTTGTTGAGTGCCCAAATCGGTATCGAGCCGTATAGATTGCCATTATGCAACAACACACACTTAAGACTTCTTTTCGAACTGTCTAAAAAAAGCGTCAATCATTTGCATCGTAAGACTCAACCCCCATCTTTTTAACAAACAACTATGTCGCAGCAATATACTAAACTATCCTCTGTTCTAAAATATTTAACAAGTTCTTCTTCTCTTTTTCTGTAAAATGAAATGTATGTGTTTGAAGTAAGCAAGTTTTTCTCTTTAAGTCTTGAAGCTAAAATTTCCGCAGCCTTTTTTGGCAAATTTAGATCCCTTACAAGATCATTCAACTCGGCCTGGTTAAACTTTTGCGGATCGTTTGACTTTCAAATACGCTGGGGTCAAAATCGGTGTCTGACTCCTCAAAGTGCATAACAATATTTTCAGGAACATCTTCAACTAATTCTTGAGTTGGCAGACCCTTAAATTTTGGAATGGGGATCTCATTTGAATGCAGGTCGTATCGCGGTGTCGAAATTTGGGTACTCGATACAATGTTTATTTTTCTTAGTGAAGCCCGAAGTCTTGACAAAGCAAAGGTAGCAATCGGTCTCGTGGTTAGTAGGCTCTCGCCACACCTGATATGGAAAAAAAATTGTAAAGCGTTAACAAAAGCGACGAGAGACTTGTTTTTATTGAATTTTATCAAAAGTTATCACCCAAACATTTACATTTCTATGTGTTTCAACCTTATGCAATATTTGAGATTCTTATAAACATTTTCTGTAAATTTTTGTTTATGTACCTAAGTTACAATTACATTTAGGTAAGTTACAGTATACTAGTGATTAAATTACGTAGTTTTATGAAATCATAAACTTACCATCGGAACTCCAAAAGGTATTTTTGAATCCGAACCCTTCGTCCAATGTCGCAGTCTTTCAATGCATATAGTGCAGGCTTTATGTGGAGCCCACGATTTATATTGGTCCCCCAGTTTTATGCCAAAATAAGCTAAGTAAGCTCTTTTACGAAGTCAGTTATATTTGCTCGTTGATGTGGAAGTGTAAAATTTCCACATATATAACAGAAGGAATCAGGGTGTTTTTGCATTGAACTTTCTAGTGCTTGATGACATATTGCTTGATTGTTCTGCCAATTTGTAAAGGTATTTAAAGCCCTTAATTCATATAAATTTAAGAAAATCTGAAATATAAACAAAAATTAGTTTAAATAGGTACTTATTATGAAATAGGTACTTACAATCTATGAAATTAAACTAGAAACACGGATGAGTAGGTACAATATAAATTACGTCTAATTAAATCAACTATATTAAATCACGATGACAAATTACTCACTAAATCATATGCCAATTCAAAATTATGTTAATGCCCAAACTTAATTAACTAACTCAAACTGACTGACTGACTGACTGACTGACTGACTGATTGAATGACTGATTAACTCTGGAAACGAGTCGCTTTTATATATTTTAGTTGTCCCTCTAGAATACTCTACAGGGTGTCCCGTAATCTGGACCCATGGGAAAAATAATAAAATTACAAAATAGTCCAAAAATTTATTATAATATATTTTTTATTATTTTTATTATTATTTTTATTATTTTTTATTATGATCTTACTCCGCTGGAGTTTTATTTGGTGGGGCACTTGAAAGCCAAAGTGTACGAGGTCAAACTTCAGAAATTTTCCACCTTAAAGCACGCATTGTGGAGGCGTGTCAAGAAATTTCTGCGACTGTGATTCAGAAAGTGCTGTCGCAGTGGAGATTGCTCTTCAACTATGTGTGCGACACAACAGCGGACACTTTGAACAGATTATGTAATAAATTTTGGGCTATTTTGTAATTTTTTTATTTTCCCTATGGGTCCAGACTTACGGACACCCGTACAAGAACAGGAACGCTTGAGAAAATTTTAGAATTCTATGATATTTTTAGCTTAATTTATTAATATTAAAATGGGTTAAAAATGACAAAATTAAAAATATTTTTAGGGTGTTACATATAAAATATACATAATACAACAATACCATAACAATAGGTACAAATACCTAGATAAAAACCTAGTTGCATAATGTGTAACTGCAAAAAGACTTAGCGAGTATTGAGAAAAAAACCTTTTTATGAATACGACGAAAGAGGAGGGGTGTTGAGCAAAATCAGGACCTGATAGAGCAAAACCGAGTAAACATTCGTGCTCAGCGCACCCAAATTACCTAGAACTAACTGTCAAATCTAATTCAATACACAAAAAGTTGAAATTTGTTCCCAAGTGTATAATTTAAAATTTTCAGGAAGTTAATTTCTCTATATTTTAATCAGAATTTTCTGCATTATCTTAAATGTACTATTAATATATTGTAAAAATAATTAGAATTTACGATTTCATTTATTTCACAATTCAATGGTATGGAAACTTTCTTTAGAAAATCCATTCATTTCGACTATTTTAACACGATGTATTGAAATACATTACAAAAATAAGGCCCGAGAAGGGTGGATGTTTTTCAATAATTTTTAAAAAATTTCGAATTTATGGTCATAAACCGCTGTAGTTTATTGTTTAATACATTATAATATCAAAAGAAGTATAAAAACTTCAAATAATTTTACTAAAAATGCAATCTTAACGTATAGTTTTTACATTTAAAGAAGACGACATTCATAATTTCAACTTTTCAGGAAGTTACTTTCTCTATATTTTAATCTGAATTTTATACATAATCTTAAATGTACTATTAATATATTGTAAAAATAATTAGAATTTACAATTTAATTTATTTCATAATGTAATGGTATGGAATCTTTCTTTAGAAAATCCATTCATTTCGACTAGTTAAGAAGATGTGTTGAAATACTTTCCAAAAATAAATTCCCGGAAGGATGGATCTCTTTCAACAATTTTTGAACAAATTTCAAATTTTTTGCGATAAACGGCTGTATTTTATTGCTTTATACAATATCATGTCAAATGAGGTATAAAATCTACAAATAATTTTAATTAAAATGCAATCTTAATAACGTATAGTTTTGCTTTTAAAGAAAACGACATTCATAATTTCAACTTTTCAGAATATTCCTTTCTCTATATTTTAATCAGAATTTTTTACATAATCTTAAATGTACCATTAATATATTGTAAAAATAAATACAATATACGATTTAATTTATTTCATAATTCAATGGTATGGAAACTTTCTTTAGAAAATCATTTATTTCGACTATTTTAAGACGATGTATTGAATACATTCCGAAATAAAGCCCCAGAAGGGTCGATCTCTTTCAATAATTTTTAAAAAATTTCAATTTATGGTCATAAACCGCTGTAGTTTGATGTTTTATACAATATCAAAAGAAGATAAAAACTTCAAATAATTTTACTAAAAATGCAATCTTAATAAAGTATAGTTTTGCTTTAAACAAAACACATTCATAATTTCTCCTTTTCAGGTAGCACTTTTCTTATATTTAATCAGAATTTTCGAAATAATCTTAAATGTACCATTAATATATTTAAAAGTATTTAGAATTTATTTTTAATATATTTCATAATCAATGGTATGGAAACTTTCTTTAGAAAATCCATTCATTTCGACTATTTTCATAAGATGTATTGAAATACATTCCAAAAATAAAGCCCAAGAAGGGTGGATCTCATTCAATAATTTTTAAACAAATTTCAATTTTTTTCATAAACGGTGTAGTTTATTTTTATACAATAAATCAAAAGATATAAAACTTGAAATAATTTTACAGAAAATGCAATCTTAATAAAGTATAGATTTGCTTTTAAAGAAAACGACATTCATAATTTAAATTTTCAGGAATTAATTTTCTCTATATTTTAATCAGAATTTTTACATAATCTTAAATGTACTATTAATATATTGTAAAAATAATTAGAATTTACATTTAATTTATTTCATAATTCAATGGTATGGAATTTCTTTAGAAAATCCATTCATTTCGACTATTTTAACACGATGTATTGAAATACTTCAAAAATAAACCCGGAAGGATGGATCTCTTTCAACAATTTTTAAAAAATTTCAATTTTTCATAAACGCTGTAGTTTTATTGTTCATACAATAAATGTCAAATGAGGTATAAAATCAAATAATTTTAATAAAATGCAATCTTAATAAAGTATTGTTTTGCTTTTAAACAAAACGACATTCATAATTTCAACTT
Organism: Bathynomus jamesi; assembly: GCA_023014485.1. Classification (NCBI taxonomy): domain Eukaryota; kingdom Metazoa; phylum Arthropoda; class Malacostraca; order Isopoda; family Cirolanidae; genus Bathynomus; species Bathynomus jamesi. Next base: position 374,641 of record JAJOZX010003728.1, on the reverse strand, counting down.
TTGAGGTAGTCACTTTCTGTATATGTTAATCAGAATTTTCGACATAATCTTAAATGTACCATTAATATAGTTTAAAAGTATTAGAATTTATTTTTAATTTATTTCATAACTCAATGGTATGGAAACTTTCTTCAAAAATCCATTCATTTCGACTGCTTTTACACAAACTATTGAAATACGTTCGAAAAATGAATTCCGAGAAAGCGGATCTCTTTCAACAATTTTTTAAGAAATTTGAATTTTTGGCCAAAACAGATGTATTTTATTGCTTTGTAAAATATAATGTCAAATAAATTCTAAAATCTTCAAATAATTTTAATAAAACTGCAATCTTTATAAAGTATAGTTTAGCATTTAAAGAAAACGACATTAATAATTTCAAATTTTCAGTAAGTTAATTTTCACTATATATTAATCAGAATTTTCTACATAATCTTAAATATAACATTAATATTTTATAAGAACAATTAGAATTTACGATTTAATTTATTTCGTTATTCAATAGTATTGGAACTTTCTTCAAAAAATCCATTCATTTCGACTATTTTTACACAATGTATTCAAATACTTTCGAAAAATAAATTCTGAGAAAGCTGGATCTCTTTCAACAATTTTTTAAGAAATTTCGAATTTTTGGTCAAAACAGCTGTATTCTATTGCTTTATAAAACATAATGTCACATAAAGTAAAAAATCTTCAAATTATTTTAATAAAACTGAAATCTTATTAAAGAATAGTTTTGCTTTTAAAGGAAACGACATTCATGATTTCAAACTTTAAGGTAGTTCCTATTCTGTATATGTTAATCAGAAATTCCGACATAATCTTAAATGTACCATTAATATATTGTAAAAATAATTACAATTTACGATTTAATTTATTTCAAAATTCAATGGTATGGAAACTTTCTTTAGAAAATCCATTCATTTCGACTATTTTCATAAGATGTATTGAAATACATTCCAAAAATAAAGCCCAAGAAGGGTGGATCTCATTCAATAATTTTTAAACAAATTTCGAATTTTTTTTCATAAACAGGTGTAGTTTATTTTTTTTACAATAAAATATCAAAAGAAGTATAAAAACTTGAAATAATTTTACAGAAAATGCAATCTTAATAAAGTATAGATTTGCTTTTAAAGAAAACGACATTCATAATTTAAAATTTTCAGGAAGTTAATTTTCTCTATATTTTAATCAGAATTTTCTACATAATCTTAAATGTACTATTAATATATTGTAAAAATAATTAGAATTTACAATTTAATTTATTTCATAATAATGGTATGGAATGTTTCTTTAGAAAATCTATTCATTTCGACTATTTTAACACGATGTATTGAAATACTTTACAAAAATAAATTCCCGGAAGGATGGATCTCTTTCAACAATTTTTAAACAAATTTCAATTTTTTGCGATAAACGGCTGTATTTTATTGCTTCATACAATAAAATGTCAAATGAGGTATAAAATCTACAAATAATTTTAATAAAAATGCAATCTTAATAACGTATTGTTTTGCTTTTAAACAAAACGACATTCATAATTCAACTTTTGAGGTAGTCACTTTCTGTATATGTTAATCAGAATTTTCGACATAATCTTAAATGTCCCATTAATATAGTTTAAAAGTAATTAGAATTTATTTTTTAATTTATTTCATAACTCAATGGTATGGAAACTTTCTTCAAAAAATCCATTCATTTCGACTGCTTTTACACAAACTATTGAAATACGTTCGAAAAATGAATTCCGAGAAAGCGGATCTCTTTCAACAATTTTTTAAGAAATTTTGAATTTTTGGCCAAAACAGATGTATTTTATTGCTTTGTAAATATAATGTCAAATTTATTCTAAAATCTTCAAATAATTTTAATAAAACTGCAATCTTTATAAAGTATAGTTTAGCATTTAAAGAAAACGACATTAATAATTTCAAATTTTCAGTAAGTTAATTTTCACTATATATTAATCAGAATTTTCTACATAATCTTAAATATAACATTAATATTTTGTAAGAACAATTAGAATTTACGATTTAATTTATTTCGTTATTCAATAGTATTGGAACTTTCTTCAAAAAATCCATTCATTTCGACTATTTTTACACAATGTATTCAAATACTTTCGAAAAATAAATTCTGAGAAAGCTGGATCTCTTTCAACAATTTTTTAAGAAATTTCGAATTTTTGGTCAAAACAGCTGTATTCTATTGCTTTATAAAACATAATGTCACTTAAAGTAAAAAATCTTCAAATTATTTTAATAAAACTGAAATCTTATTAAAGAATAGTTTTGCTTTTAAAGGAAACGACATTCATGATTTCAAACTTTAAGGTAGTTCCTATTCTGTATATGTTAATCAGAAATTCCGACATAATCTTAAATGTACCATTAATATATTGTAAAAATAATTACAATTTACGATTTAATTTATTTCAAAATTCAATGGTATGGAAACTTTCTTTAGAAAATCCATTTATTTCGACTATTTTAAGAAGATGTATTGAATACATTCCAAAAATAAAGCCCGACAAGGGTCGATCTCTTTCAATAATTTTTAAACTAATTTCAAATTCATGGTCATAAACCGTTGTAGTTTATTGTTTTATACAATATCAAAAGAAGAGTAAAAACTTCAAATAATTTTACTGAAAATGCAATCTTAATAAAGTATAGATTTGCTTTTAAAGAAAACGACATTCATAACACTGGGCAACACGTATTTTATTGAATGATATCTGACACTTGATTCTAGGTAATTTGGGTGCGCTGAATACGAATTTCAACTCGGTTTGGCTCTATCAGGTCCTGATTCTTGTCGACAGCCTATGTGCCATTTTCCAGATTTTTCAAATTAGGACTAAAAAATTAAGTCATGTGTTAAATTTTTTTTTCAAGTTTCATGAATACAAGCAGTTCAAACTACAGTAAAATTACATTATAACGATAGAAATGACTTAAAATAAAAAAACAAACAGATATGAAGCTTTCACTGTGGCAAAAATTTTCTTCTATAAGACTTTCTAGCGTATTTGCTTGTTGATGGCAGGTCTCTTTTCAAGCACCAGCAGTAATCAGCCATCATGTGGGAATCCCAGCGGCCTTGGTACCGTTCCTCCATAATTTTTATATCTTGGTGGAATCTCTCCCCTTGTTCGTCACTTACATCACCTAAATTACTTGGAAATTGGTCAAGATGGCTATTCAAAAAATGCATTTTTATTCTCATATTGCAACCTAACTCTTTGTAGTCCCTTAAAAGTTTTTTTACGATTTCTTCGTAGTTATCTGCCCTATAATTGCCTAAAAAGTTTTCTATCAAGTCCACGAATGAGAACCAGCCATTTTTTTCGCGTTCATTCATGACATTAGGAAAATTGCTGTCTTTAATCATTGTTCTTATTTCTGGACCATCGAAAATTCCCGCCTTGATTTTTTCATAACTTAAACTTGGAAATTTTGAAGTTATGTATTTGAAACACTCGCCGTTCGTATCTAAAGCTTTACATATTGTTTAATGAGGCCTAGTTTTATATGCAGAGGAGGAAATATGATTTTATCTCTGCTCACTAAAGGTGGATTAATTACGTTTTTTTCTCCGACAGTAAGTGATGTTCGTGCTGGCCAGATTTGTTTGAAATAATGTTCTTCCTTGGCTCTGCTGTCCCATAAGCAAAGGAAGCAGGGATATTTAGTATACCCTCCTTGTTGTCCTAGCAGAAAATTAACCATTTTTAAGTCAACACATATGATCCACTCGTGCTCCCTATATTTGATAAGATTTAAAACCTTTTCTATATGTTCATACTTTTCTTTTAATTTTGTTGAGTGCCCAATCGGTATCGAGCCGTATAGATTGCCATTATGCAACAACACACACTTAAGACTTCTTTTCGAACTGTCTAAAAACAAGCGTCAATCATTTGCATCGTAAGACTCAACCCCCATCTTCTTTAACAAACCAACTATGTCGCAGCAATATACTAAACTATCCTCTGTTCTAAAATATTTAACAAGTTCTTCTTCTCTTTTTCTGTAAAATGAAATGTATGTGTTTGAAGCAAGCAAGTTTTTCTCTTTAAGTCTTGAAGCTAAAATTTCCGCAGCCTTTTTTGGCAAATTTAGATCCCTTACAAGATCATTCAACTCGGCCTGGTTAAACTTTTGCGGATCGTTTTGACTTTCAAATACGCTGGGGTCAAAATCGGTGTCTGACTCCTCAAAGTGCATAACAATATTTTCAGGAACATCTTCAACTAATTCTTGAGTTGGCAGACCCTTAAATTTTGGAATGGGGATCTCATTTGAATGCAGGTCGTATCGCGGTGTCGAAATTTGGGTACTCGATACAATGTTTATTTTTCTTAGTGAAGCCCGAAGTCTTGACAAAGCAAAGGTAGCAATCGGTCTCGTGGTTAGTAGGCTCTCGCCACACCTGATATGGAAAAAAAATTGTAAAGCGTTAACAAAAGCGACGAGAGACTTGTTTTTATGAATTTTATCAAAAGTTATCACCCAAACATTTAACATTTCTATGTGTTTCAACCTTATGCAATATTTGAGATTCTTATAAACATTTTCTGTAAATTTTTGTTTATGTACCTAAGTTACAATTACATTTAGGTAAGTTACAGTATACTAGTGATTAAATTACGTAGTTTTATGAAATCATAAACTTACCATCGGAACTCCAAAAGGTATTTTTGAATCCGAACCCTTCGTCCAATGTCGCAGTCTTTCAATGCATATAGTGCAGGCTTTATGTGGAGCCCACGATTTATCTTGGTCCCCCAGTTTTATGCCAAAATAAGCTAAGTAAGCTCTTTTTACGAAGTCAGTTATATTTGCTCGTTGATGTGGAAGTGTAAAATTTCCACATATATAACAGAAGGAATCAGGGTTGTTTTTGCATTTGAACTTTCTAGTGCTTGATGACATATTGCTTGATTGTTCTGCCAATTTGTAAAGGTATTTAAAGCCCTTAATTCATATAAATTTAAGAAAATCTGAAATATAAACACAAAAATTAGTTTAAATAGGTACTTATTATGAAATAGGTACTTACAATCTATGAAATTAAACTAGAAACACGGATGAGTAGGTACAATATAAATTACGTCTAATTAAATCAACTATATTAAATCACGATGACAAAATTACTCACTAAATCATATGCCAATTCAAAATTATGTTAATGCCCAAACTTAATTAACTAACTCAACTGACTGACTGACTGACTGACTGACTGACTGATTGAATTGACTGATTAACTCTGGAAACGAGTCGCTTTTATATATTTTAGTTGTCCCTCTAGAATACTCTACAGAGAACAGGAACGCTTGAGAAAATTTTAGAATTCTATGATATTTTTAGCTTAATTTATAATATTAAAATGGGTTAAAAATGACAAAATTAAAAATATTTTTAGGGTGTTACATATAAAAATATACATAATACAACAATACCATAACAATAGGTACAAATACCTAGATAAAAACCTAGTTGCATAATGTGTAACTGCAAAAAGACTTAGCGAGTATTGAGAAAAAAACCTTTTTATGAATACGACGAAAGAGGAGGGGTGTTGAGCAAAATCAGGACCTGATAGAGCAAAACGAGTAAACATTCGTGCTCAGCGCACCCAAATTACCTAGAACTAACTGTCAAATCTAATTCAATACACAAAAAGTTGAAATTTGTTCCCAAGTGTATAATTTAAAATTTTCAGGAAGTTAATTTTCTCTATATTTTAATTGAATTTTCTGCATTATCTTAAATGTACTATTAATATATTGTAAAAATAATTAGAATTTACGATTTCATTTATTTCACAATTCAATGGTATGGAAACTTTCTTTAGAAAATCCATTCATTTCGACTATTTTAACACGATGTATTGAAATACATTACAAAATAAGGCCCGAGAAGGGTGGATGTTTTTCAATAATTTTTAAAAAATTTCGAATTTATGGTCATAAACCGCTGTAGTTTATTGTTTAATACATTATAATATCAAAAGAAGTATAAAAACTTCAAATAATTTTACTAAAAATGCAATCTTAACGTATAGTTTTACATTTAAAGAAGACGACATTCATAATTTCAACTTTTCAGGAAGTTACTTTTCTCTATATTTTAATCTGAATTTTATACATAATCTTAAATGTACTATTAATATATTGTAAAAATAATTAGAATTTACAATTTAATTTATTTCATAATGTAATGGTATGGAATCTTTCTTTAGAAAATCCATTCATTTCGACTAGTTTAAGACGATGTATTGAAATACTTTCCAAAAATAAATTCCCGGAAGGATGGATCTCTTTCAACAATTTTTGAACAAATTTCAAATTTTTTGCGATAAACGGCTGTATTTTATTGCTTTATACAATAACATGTCAAATGAGGTATAAAATCTACAAATAATTTTAATAAAAATGCAATCTTAATAACGTATAGTTTTGCTTTTAAAGAAAACGACATTCATAATTTCAACTTTTCAGAATGTTCCTTTCTCTATATTTTAATCAGAATTTTTTACATAATCTTAAATGTACCATTAATATATTGTAAAAATAAATACAATATACGATTTAATTTATTTCATAATTCAATGGTATGGAAACTTTCTTTAGAAAATCCATTTATTTCGACTATTTTAAGAAGATGTATTGAATACATTCCAAAAATAAAGCCCGACAAGGGTCGATCTCTTTCAATAATTTTTAAAAAATTTCAAATTTATGGTCATAAACCGCTGTAGTTTGATGTTTTATACAATATCAAAAGAAGAGTAAAAACTTCAAATAATTTTACTAGAATGCAATCTTAATAAAGTATAGTTTTGCTTTTAAACAAAACGACATTCATAATTTCTCCTTTTCAGGTAGGCACTATTCTGTATATGTTAATCAGAATTTTCGACATAATCTTAAATGTACATTAATATAGTTTAAAAGTATTTAGAATTTATGTTTTAATATATTTCATAACTCAATGGTATGGAAACTTTCTTTAGAAAATCCATTCATTTCGACTGCTTTTACACAAACTATTGAAATACGTTCGAAAAATGAATTCCGAGAAAGCGGATCTCTTTCAACAATTTTTAAGAAATTTGAATTTTTGGCCAAAACAGATGTATTTTATTGCTTTGTAAAATATAATGTCAAATAAATTCTAAAATCTTCAAATAATTTTAATAAAACTGCAATCTTTATAAAGTATAGTTTAGCATTTAAAGAAAACGACATTAATAATTTCAAATTTTCAGTAAGTTAATTTTCACTATATATTAATCAGAATTTTCTACATAATCTTAAATATAACATTAATATTTTATAAGAACAATTAGAATTTACGATTTAATTTATTTCGTTATTCAATAGTATTGGAACTTTCTTCAAAAAATCCATTCATTTCGACTATTTTACACAATGTATTCAAATACTTTCGAAAATAAATTCTGAGAAAGCTGGATCTCTTTCAACAATTTTTTAAGAAATTTCGAATTTTGGTCAAAACAGCTGTATTCTATTGCTTTATAAAACATAATGTCACATAAAGTAAAAAATCTTCAAATTATTTTAATAAAACTGAAATCTTATTAAAGAATAGTTTTGCTTTTAAAGGAAACGACATTCATGATTTCAAACTTTAAGGTAGTTCCTATTCTGTATATGTTAATCAGAAATTCCGACATAATCTTAAATGTACCATTAATATATTGTAAAAATAATTACAATTTACGATTTAATTTATTTCAAAATTCAATGGTATGGAAACTTTCTTTAGAAAATCCATTCATTTCGACTATTTTCATAAGATGTATTGAAATACATTCCAAAAATAAAGCCCAAGAAGGGTGGATCTCATTCAATAATTTTTAAACAAATTTCGAATTTTTTTTCATAAACAGGTGTAGTTTATTTTTTTATACAATAAAATATCAAAAGAAGTATAAAAACTTGAAATAATTTTACAGAAAATGCAATCTTAATAAAGTATAGATTTGCTTTTAAAGAAAACGACATTCATAATTTAAAATTTTCAGGAAGTTAATTTTCTCTATATTTTAATCAGAATTTTCTACATAATCTTAAATGTACTATTAATATATTGTAAAAATAATTAGAATTTACAATTTAATTTATTTCATAATGAATGGTATGGAATGTTTCTTTAGAAAATCTATTCATTTCGACTATTTTAACACGATGTATTGAAATACTTTACAAAAATAAATTCCCGGAAGGATGGATCTCTTTCAACAATTTTTAAACAAATTTCAATTTTTTGCGATAAACGGCTGTATTTTATTGCTTCATACAATAAAATGTCAAATGAGGTATAAAATCTACAAATAATTTTAATAAAAATGCAATCTTAATAACGTATTGTTTTGCTTTTAAACAAAACGACATTCATAATTCAACTTTTGAGGTAGTCACTTTCTGTATATGTTAATCAGAATTTTCGACATAATCTTAAATGTCCCATTAATATAGTTTAAAAGTAATTAGAATTTATTTTTTAATTTATTTCATAACTCAATGGTATGGAAACTTTCTTCAAAAAATCCATTCATTTCGACTGCTTTTACACAAACTATTGAAATACGTTCGAAAAATGAATTCCGAGAAAGCGGATCTCTTTCAACAATTTTTTAAGAAATTTTGAATTTTTGGCCAAAACAGATGTATTTTATTGCTTTGTAAAATATAATGTCAAATTTATTCTAAAATCTTCAAATAATTTTAATAAAACTGCAATCTTTATAAAGTATAGTTTAGCATTTAAAGAAAACGACATTAATAATTTCAAATTTTCAGTAAGTTAATTTTCACTATATATTAATCAGAATTTTCTACATAATCTTAAATATAACATTAATATTTTGTAAGAACAATTAGAATTTACGATTTAATTTATTTCGTTATTCAATAGTATTGGAACTTTCTTCAAAAAATCCATTCATTTCGACTATTTTTACACAATGTATTCAAATACTTTCGAAAAATAAATTCTGAGAAAGCTGGATCTCTTTCAACAATTTTTTAAGAAATTTCGAATTTTTGGTCAAAACAGCTGTATTCTATTGCTTTATAAAACATAATGTCACTTAAAGTAAAAAATCTTCAAATTATTTTAATAAAACTGAAATCTTATTAAAGAATAGTTTTGCTTTTAAAGGAAACGACATTCATGATTTCAAACTTTAAGGTAGTTCCTATTCTGTATATGTTAATCAGAAATTCCGACATAATCTTAAATGTACCATTAATATATTGTAAAAATAATTACAATTTACGATTTAATTTATTTCAAAATTCAATGGTATGGAAACTTTCTTTAGAAAATCCATTTATTTCGACTATTTTAAGAAGATGTATTGAATACATTCCAAAAATAAAGCCCGACAAGGGTCGATCTCTTTCAATAATTTTTAAACTAATTTCAAATTCATGGTCATAAACCGTTGTAGTTTATTGTTTTATACAATATCAAAAGAAGAGTAAAAACTTCAAATAATTTTACTGAAAATGCAATCTTAATAAAGTATAGATTTGCTTTTAAAGAAAACGACATTCATAACACTGGGCAACACGTATTTTATTGAATGATATCTGACACTTGATTCTAGGTAATTTGGGTGCGCTGAATACGAATTTCAACTCGGTTTGGCTCTATCAGGTCCTGATTCTTGTCGACAGCCTATGTGCCATTTTCCAGATTTTTCAAATTAGGACTAAAAAATTAAGTCATGTGTTAAATTTTTTTTTCAAGTTTCATGAATACAAGCAGTTCAAACTACAGTAAAATTACATTATAACGATAGAAATGACTTAAAATAAAAAAACAAACAGATATGAAGCTTTCACTGTGGCAAAAATTTTCTTCTATAAGACTTTCTAGCGTATTTGCTTGTTGATGGCAGGTCTCTTTTCAAGCACCAGCAGTAATCAGCCATCATGTGGGAATCCCAGCGGCCTTGGTACCGTTCCTCCATAATTTTTATATCTTGGTGGAATCTCTCCCCTTGTTCGTCACTTACATCACCTAAATTACTTGGAAATTGGTCAAGATGGCTATTCAAAAAATGCATTTTTATTCTCATATTGCAACCTAACTCTTTGTAGTCCCTTAAAAGTTTTTTTACGATTTCTTCGTAGTTATCTGCCCTATAATTGCCTAAAAAGTTTTCTATCAAGTCCACGAATGAGAACCAGCCATTTTTTTCGCGTTCATTCATGACATTAGGAAAATTGCTGTCTTTAATCATTGTTCTTATTTCTGGACCATCGAAAATTCCCGCCTTGATTTTTTCATAACTTAAACTTGGAAATTTTGAAGTTATGTATTTGAAACACTCGCCGTTCGTATCTAAAGCTTTTACATATTGTTTAATGAGGCCTAGTTTTATATGCAGAGGAGGAAATATGATTTTATCTCTGCTCACTAAAGGTGGATTAATTACGTTTTTTTCTCCGACAGTAAGTGATGTTCGTGCTGGCCAGATTTGTTTGAAATAATGTTCTTCCTTGGCTCTGCTGTCCCATAAGCAAAGGAAGCAGGGATATTTAGTATACCCTCCTTGTTGTCCTAGCAGAAAATTAACCATTTTTAAGTCAACACATATGATCCACTCGTGCTCCCTATATTTGATAAGATTTAAAACCTTTTCTATATGTTCATACTTTTCTTTTAATTTTGTTGAGTGCCCAATCGGTATCGAGCCGTATAGATTGCCATTATGCAACAACACACACTTAAGACTTCTTTTCGAACTGTCTAAAAACAAGCGTCAATCATTTGCATCGTAAGACTCAACCCCCATCTTCTTTAACAAACCAACTATGTCGCAGCAATATACTAAACTATCCTCTGTTCTAAAATATTTAACAAGTTCTTCTTCTCTTTTTCTGTAAAATGAAATGTATGTGTTTGAAGCAAGCAAGTTTTTCTCTTTAAGTCTTGAAGCTAAAATTTCCGCAGCCTTTTTGGCAAATTTAGATCCCTTACAAGATCATTCAACTCGGCCTGGTTAAACTTTTGCGGATCGTTTTGACTTTCAAATACGCTGGGGTCAAAATCGGTGTCTGACTCCTCAAAGTGCATAACAATATTTTCAGGAACATCTTCAACTAATTCTTGAGTTGGCAGACCCTTAAATTTTGGAATGGGGATCTCATTTGAATGCAGGTCGTATCGCGGTGTCGAAATTTGGGTACTCGATACAATGTTTATTTTTCTTAGTGAAGCCCGAAGTCTTGACAAAGCAAAGGTAGCAATCGGTCTCGTGGTTAGTAGGCTCTCGCCACACCTGATATGGAAAAAAAATTGTAAAGCGTTAACAAAAGCGACGAGAGACTTGTTTTTATGAATTTTATCAAAAGTTATCACCCAAACATTTAACATTTCTATGTGTTTCAACCTTATGCAATATTTGAGATTCTTATAAACATTTTCTGTAAATTTTTGTTTATGTACCTAAGTTACAATTACATTTAGGTAAGTTACAGTATACTAGTGATTAAATTACGTAGTTTTATGAAATCATAAACTTACCATCGGAACTCCAAAAGGTATTTTTGAATCCGAACCCTTCGTCCAATGTCGCAGTCTTTCAATGCATATAGTGCAGGCTTTATGTGGAGCCCACGATTTATCTTGGTCCCCCAGTTTTATGCCAAAATAAGCTAAGTAAGCTCTTTTTACGAAGTCAGTTATATTTGCTCGTTGATGTGGAAGTGTAAAATTTCCACATATATAACAGAAGGAATCAGGGTTGTTTTTGCATTTGAACTTTCTAGTGCTTGATGACATATTGCTTGATTGTTCTGCCAATTTGTAAAGGTATTTAAAGCCCTTAATTCATATAAATTTAAGAAAATCTGAAATATAAACACAAAAATTAGTTTAAATAGGTACTTATTATGAAATAGGTACTTACAATCTATGAAATTAAACTAGAAACACGGATGAGTAGGTACAATATAAATTACGTCTAATTAAATCAACTATATTAAATCACGATGACAAAATTACTCACTAAATCATATGCCAATTCAAAATTATGTTAATGCCCAAACTTAATTAACTAACTCAACTGACTGACTGACTGACTGACTGACTGACTGATTGAATTGACTGATTAACTCTGGAAACGAGTCGCTTTTATATATTTTAGTTGTCCCTCTAGAATACTCTACAGGGTGTCCCGTAAGTCTGGACCCATAGGGAAAAATAATAAAATTACAAAATAGTCCAAAAATTTATTTATAATATATTTTTTTATTATTTTTATTATTATTTTTATTATTTTTTTATTATGATCTTACTCCGCTGGAGTTTTATTTGTGGGGCCACTTGAAAGCCAAAGTGTACGAGGTCAAACTTCAGAACATTTTCCACCTTAAAGCACGCATTGTGGAGGCGTGTCAAGAAATTTCTGCGACTGTGATTCAGAAAGTGCTGTCGCAGTGGAGATTGCGTCTTCAACTATGTGTGCGACACAACAGCGGACACTTTGAACAGATTATGTAATAAATTTTTGGACTATTTTGTAATTTTTTTATTTTTCCCTATGGGTCCAGACTTACGGGACACCCTGTACAGAGAACAGGAACGCTTGAGAAAATTTTAGAATTCTATGATATTTTTAGCTTAATTTATTAATATTAAAATGGGTTAAAAATGACAAAATTAAAAATATTTTTAGGGTGTTACATATAAAAATATACATAATACAACAATACCATAACAATAGGTACAAATACCTAGATAAAAACCTAGTTGCATAATGTGTAACTGCAAAAAGACTTAGCGAGTATTGAGAAAAAAACCTTTTTATGAATACGACGAAAGAGGAGGGGTGTTGAGCAAAATCAGGACCTGATAGAGCAAAACCGAGTAAACATTCGTGCTCAGCGCACCCAAATTACCTAGAACTAACTGTCAAATCTAATTCAATACACAAAAAGTTGAAATTTGTTCCCAAGTGTATAATTTAAAATTTTCAGGAAGTTAATTTTCTCTATATTTTAATCAGAATTTTCTGCATAATCTTAAATGTACTATTAATATATTGTAAAAATAATTAGAATTTACGATTTCATTTATTTCACAATTCAATGGTATGGAAACTTTCTTTAGAAAATCCATTCATTTCGACTATTTTAACACGATGTATTGAAATACATTACAAAAATAAGGCCCGAGAAGGGTGGATGTTTTTCAATAATTTTTAAAAAATTTCGAATTTATGGTCATAAACCGCTGTAGTTTATTGTTTAATACATTATAATATCAAAAGAAGTATAAAAACTTCAAATAATTTTACTAAAAATGCAATCTTAACGTATAGTTTTACATTTAAAGAAGACGACATTCATAATTTCAACTTTTCAGGAAGTTACTTTTCTCTATATTTTAATCTGAATTTTATACATAATCTTAAATGTACTATTAATATATTGTAAAAATAATTAGAATTTACAATTTAATTTATTTCATAATGTAATGGTATGGAATCTTTCTTTAGAAAATCCATTCATTTCGACTAGTTTAAGAAGATGTGTTGAAATACTTTCCAAAAATAAATTCCCGGAAGGATGGATCTCTTTCAACAATTTTTGAACAAATTTCAAATTTTTTGCGATAAACGGCTGTATTTTATTGCTTTATACAATATCATGTCAAATGAGGTATAAAATCTACAAATAATTTTAATTAAAATGCAATCTTAATAACGTATAGTTTTGCTTTTAAAGAAAACGACATTCATAATTTCAACTTTTCAGAATATTCCTTTCTCTATATTTTAATCAGAATTTTTTAATAATCTTAAATGTACCATTAATATATTGTAAAAATAAATACAATATACGATTTAATTTATTTCATAATTCAATGGTATGGAAACTTTCTTTAGAAAATCAATTTATTTCGACTATTTTAAGAAGATGTATTGAATACATTCCGATAATAAAGCCCCAGAAGGGTCGATCTCTTTCAATAATTTTTAAATAAATTTCAAATTTATGGTCATAAACCGCTGTAGTTTGATGTTTTATACAATATCAAAAGAAGAGTAAAAACTTCAAATAATTTTACTAAAAATGCAATCTTAATAAAGTATAGTTTTGCTTTTAAACAAAACGACATTCATAATTTCTCCTTTTCAGGTAGGCACTATTCTGTATATGTTAATCAGAATTTTCGAAATAATCTTAAATGTACCATTAATATAGTTTAAAAGTATTTAGAATTTATGTTTTAATATATTTCATAACTCAATGGTATGGAAACTTTCTTTAGAAAATCCATTCATTTCGACTATTTTCATAAGATGTATTGAAATACATTCCAAAAATAAAGACCAAGAAGGGTTGATCTCATTCAATAATTTTTAAACAAATTTCGAATTTTTTTCATAAACAGGTGTAGTTTATTTTTTTATACAGTAAAATATCAAAAGAAGTATAAAAACTTGAAATAATTTTACAGAAAATGCAATCTTAATAAAGTATAGATTTGCTTTTAAAGAAAACGACATTCATAATTTAAAATTTTCAGGAAGTTAATTTTCTCTATATTTTAATCAGAATTTTCTACATAATCTTAAATGTACTATTAATATATTGTAAAAATAATTAGAATTTACAATTTAATTTATTTCATAATGGAATGGTATGGAATGTTTCTTTAGAAAATCTATTCATTTCGACTATTTTAACACGATGTATTGAAATACTTTACAAAAATAAATTCCCGGAAGGATGGATCTCTTTCAACAATTTTTAAACAAATTTCAATTTTTGCGATAAACGGCTGTATTTTATTGCTTCATACAATAAAATGTCAAATGAGGTATAAAATCTAAAATAATTTTAATAAAAATGCAATCTTAATAACGTATTGTTTTGCTTTTAAACAAAACGACATTCATAATTTCAACTTTTGAGGTAGTCACTTTCTGTATATGTTAATCAGAATTTTCGACATAATCTTAAATGTCCCATTAATATAGTTTAAAAGTAATTAGAATTTATTTTTTAATTTATTTCATAACTCAATGGTATGGAAACTTTCTTCAAAAAATCCATTCATTTCGACTGCTTTTACACAAACTATTGAAATACGTTCGAAAAATGAATTCCGAGAAAGCGGATCTCTTTCAACAATTTTTTAAGAAATTTTGAATTTTTGGCCAAAACAGATGTATTTTATTGCTTTGTAAAATATAATGTCAAATAAATTCTAAAATCTTCAAATAATTTTAATAAAACTGCAATCTTTATAAAGTATAGTTTAGCATTTAAAGAAAACGACATTAATAATTTCAAATTTTCAGTAAGTTAATTTTCACTATATATTAATCAGAATTTTCTACATAATCTTAAATATAACATTAATATTTTATAAGAACAATTAGAATTTACGATTTAATTTATTTCGTTATTCAATAGTATTGGAACTTTCTTCAAAAAATCCATTCATTTCGACTATTTTTACACAATGTATTCAAATACTTTCGAAAAATAAATTCTGAGAAAGCTGGATCTCTTTCAACAATTTTTAAGAAATTTCGAATTTTTGGTCAAAACAGCTGTATTCTATTGCTTTATAAAACATAATGTCACATAAAGTAAAAAATCTTCAAATTATTTTAATAAAACTGAAATCTTATTAAAGAATAGTTTTGCTTTTAAAGGAAACGACATTCATGATTTCAAACTTTAAGGTAGTTCCTATTCTGTATATGTTAATCAGAAATTCCGACATAATCTTAAATGTACCATTAATATATTGTAAAAATAATTACAATTTACGATTTAATTTATTTCAAAATTCAATGGTATGGAAACTTTCTTTAGAAAATCCATTCATTTCGACTATTTTCATAAGATGTATTGAAATACATTCCAAAAATAAAGCCCAAGAAGGGTGGATCTCATTCAATAATTTTTAAACAAATTTCGAATTTTTTTTCATAAACAGGTGTAGTTTATTTTTTTATACAATAAAATATCAAAAGAAGTATAAAAACTTGAAATAATTTTACAGAAAATGCAATCTTAATAAAGTATAGATTTGCTTTTAAAGAAAACGACATTCATAATTTAAAATTTTCAGGAAGTTAATTTTCTCTATATTTTAATCAGAATTTTCTACATAATCTTAAATGTACTATTAATATATTGTAAAAATAATTAGAATTTACAATTTAATTTATTTCATAATAGAATGGTATGGAATGTTTCTTTAGAAAATCTATTCATTTCGACTATTTTAACACGATGTATTGAAATACTTTACAAAAATAAATTCCAGGAAGGATGGATCTCTTTCAACAATTTTTAAACAAATTTCAATTTTTTGCGATAAACGGCTGTATTTTATTGCTTCATACAATAAAATGTCAAATGAGGTATAAAATCTACAAATAATTTTAATAAAAATGCAATCTTAATAACGTATTGTTTTGCTTTTAAACTAAACGACATTCATAATTTCAACTTTTGAGGTAGTCACTTTCTGTATATGTTAATCAGAATTTTCGACATAATCTTAAATGTCCAATTAATATAGTTTAAAAGTAATTAGAATTTATTTTTTAATTTATTTCATAACTCAATGGTATGGAAACTTTCTTCAAAAAATCCATTCATTTCGACTGCTTTTACACAAACTATTGAAATACGTTCGAAAAATGAATTCCGAGAAAGCGGATCTCTTTCAACAATTTTTTAAGAAATTTTGAATTTTTGGCCAAAACAGATGTATTTTATTGCTTTGTAAAATATAATGTCAAATTTATTCTAAAATCTTCAAATAATTTTAATAAAACTGCAATCTTTATAAAGTATAGTTTAGCATTTAAAGAAAACGACATTAATAATTTCAAATTTTCAGTAAGTTAATTTTCACTATATATTAAACAGAATTTTCTACATAATCTTAAATATAACATTAATATTTTGTAAGAACAATTAGAATTTACGATTTAATTTATTTCGTTATTCAATAGTATTGGAACTTTCTTCAAAAAATCCATTCATTTCGACTATTTTTACACAATGTATTCAAATACTTTCGAAAAATAAATTCTGAGAAAGCTGGATCTCTTTCAACAATTTTTTAAGAAATTTCGAATTTTTGGTCAAAACAGCTGTATTCTATTGCTTTATAAAACATAATGTCACTTAAAGTAAAAAATCTTCAAATTATTTTAATAAAACTGAAATCTTATTAAAGAATAGTTTTGCTTTTAAAGGAAACGACATTCATGATTTCAAACTTTAAGGTAGTTCCTATTCTGTATATGTTAATCAGAAATTCCGACATAATCTTAAATGTACCATTAATATATTGTAAAAATAATTACAATTTACCATTTAATTTATTTCAAAATTCAATGGTATGGAAACTTTCTTTAGAAAATCCATTTATTTCGACTATTTTAAGAAGATGTATTGAATACATTCCAAAAATAAAGCCCGACAAGGGTCGATCTCTTTCAATAATTTTTAAACTAATTTCAAATTCATGGTCATAAACCGTTGTAGTTTATTGTTTTATACAATATCAAAAGAAGAGTAAAAACTTCAAATAATTTTACTGAAAATGCAATCTTAATAAAGTATAGATTTGCTTTTAAAGAAAACGACATTCATAACACTGGGCAACACGTATTTTATTGAATGATATCTGACACTTGATTCTAGGTAATTTGGGTGCGCTGAATACGAATTTCAACTCGGTTTGGCTCTATCAGGTCCTGATTCTTGTCGACAGCCTATGTGCCATTTTCCAGATTTTTCAAATTAGGACTAAAAAATTAAGTCATGTGTTAAATTTTTTTTTCAAGTTTCATGAATACAAGCAGTTCAAACTACAGTAAAATTACATTATAACGATAGAAATGACTTAAAAAAAAAAACAAACAGATATGAAGCTTTCACTGTGGCAAAAATTTTCTTCTATAAGACTTTCTAGCGTATTTGCTTGTTGATGGCAGGTCTCTTTTCAAGCACCAGCAGTAATCAGCCATCATGTGGGAATCCCAGCGGCCTTGGTACCGTTCCTCCATAATTTTTATATCTTGGTGGAATCTCTCCCCTTGTTCGTCACTTACATCACCTAAATTACTTGGAAATTGGTCAAGATGGCTATTCAAAAAATGCATTTTTATTCTCATATTGCAACCTAACTCTTTGTAATCCCTTAAAAGTTTTTTTACGATTTCTTCGTAGTTATCTGCCCTATAATTGCCTAAAAAGTTTTCTATCAAGTCCACGAATGAGAACCAGCCATTTTTTTCGCGTTCATTCATGACATTAGGAAAATTGCTGTCTTTAATCATTGTTCTTATTTCTGGACCATCGATAATTCCCGCCTTGATTTTTTCATAACTTAAACTTGGAAATTTTGAAGTTATGTATTTGAAACACTCGCCGTTCGTATCTAAAGCTTTTACATATTGTTTAATGAGGCCTAGTTTTATATGCAGAGGAGGAAATATGATTTTATCTCTGCTCACTAAAGGTGGATTAATTACGTTTTTTTCTCCGACAGTAAGTGATGTTCGTGCTGGCCAGATTTGTTTGAAATAATGTTCTTCCTTGGCTCTGCTGTCCCATAAGCAAAGGAAGCAGGGATATTTAGTATACCCTCCTTGTTGTCCTAGCAGAAAATTAACCATTTTTAAGTCAACACATATGATCCACTCGTGCTCCCTATATTTGATAAGATTTAAAACCTTTTCTATATGTTCATACTTTTCTTTTAATTTTGTTGAGTGCCCAATCGGTATCGAGCCGTATAGATTGCCATTATGCAACAACACACACTTAAGACTTCTTTTCGAACTGTCTAAAAACAAGCGTCAATCATTTGCATCGTAAGACTCAACCCCCATCTTCTTTAACAAACCAACTATGTCGCAGCAATATACTAAACTATCCTCTGTTCTAAAATATTTAACAAGTTCTTCTTCTCTTTTTCTGTAAAATGAAATGTATGTGTTTGAAGCAAGCAAGTTTTTCTCTTTAAGTCTTGAAGCTAAAATTTCCGCAGCCTTTTTTGGCAAATTTAGATCCCTTACAAGATCATTCAACTCGGCCTGGTTAAACTTTTGCGGATCGTTTTGACTTTCAAATACGCTGGGGTCAAAATCGGTGTCTGACTCCTCAAAGTGCATAACAATATTTTCAGGAACATCTTCAACTAATTCTTGAGTTGGCAGACCCTTAAATTTTGGAATGGGGATCTCATTTGAATGCAGGTCGTATCGCGGTGTCGAAATTTGGGTACTCGATACAATGTTTATTTTTCTTAGTGAAGCCCGAAGTCTTGACAAAGCAAAGGTAGCAATCGGTCTCGTGGTTAGTAGGCTCTCGCCACACCTGATATGGAAAAAAAATTGTAAAGCGTTAACAAAAGCGACGAGAGACTTGTTTTTATGAATTTTATCAAAAGTTATCACCCAAACATTTAACATTTCTATGTGTTTCAACCTTATGCAATATTTGAGATTCTTATAAACATTTTCTGTAAATTTTTGTTTATGTACCTAAGTTACAATTACATTTAGGTAAGTTACAGTATACTAGTGATTAAATTACGTAGTTTTATGAAATCATAAACTTACCATCGGAACTCCAAAAGGTATTTTTGAATCCGAACCCTTCGTCCAATGTCGCAGTCTTTCAATGCATATAGTGCAGGCTTTATGTGGAGCCCACGATTTATGGTCCCCCAGTTTTATGCCAAAATAAGCTAAGTAAGCTCTTTTTACGAAGTCAGTTATATTTGCTCGTTGATGTGGAAGTGTAAAATTTCCACATATATAACAGAAGGAATCAGGGTTGTTTTTGCATTTGAACTTTCTAGTGCTTGATGACATATTGCTTGATTGTTCTGCCAATTTGTAAAGGTATTTAAAGCCCTTAATTCATATAAATTTAAGAAAATCTGAAATAAAACAAAAATTAGTTTAAATAGGTACTTATTATGAAATAGGTACTTACAATCTATGAAATTAAACTAGAAACACGGATGAGTAGGTACAATATAAATTACGTCTAATTAAATCAACTATATTAAATCACGATGACAAAATTACTCACTAAATCATATGCCAATTCAAAATTATGTTAATGCCCAAACTTAATTAACTAACTCAACTGACTGACTGACTGACTGACTGACTGACTGATTGAATTGACTGATTAACTCTGGAAACGAGTCGCTTTTATATATTTTAGTTGTCCCTCTAGAATACTCTACAGAGAACAGGAACGCTGAGAAAATTTTAGAATTCTATGATATTTTTAGCTTAATTTACTAATATTAAAATGGGTTAAAAATGACAAAATTAAAAATATTTTTAGGGTGTTACATATAAAAATATACATAATACAACAATACCATAACAATAGGTACAAATACCTAGATAAAAACCTAGTTGCATAATGTGTAACTGCAAAAAGACTTAGCGAGTATTGAGAAAAAACCTTTATGAATACGACGAAAGAGGAGGGGTGTTGAGCAAAATCAGGACCTGATGAGAGCAAAATCGAGTAACATTCGTGCTCAGCGCACCGAAATTACCTAGAACTAACTGTCAAATCTAATTCATAGACAAAAAGTTGAATTTGTTCCCAATTGTATAATTTAAAATTTTCAGGAAGTTACTTTTCTCTATATTTAATCAGAATTTTCTGCATAATCTTAAATGTACTATTAATATATTGTAAAAATAATTAGAATTTACGATTTCATTTATTTCACAATTCAATGGTATGGAAACTTTCTTTAGAAAATCCATTCATTTCGACTATTTTAACACGATGTATTGAAATACATTCAAAAATAAGGCCCGAGAAGGGTGGATGTTTTTCAATAATTTTAAAAAATTTCGAATTTATGGTCATAAACCGCTGTAGTTTATTGTTTAATACATTATAATATCAAAAGAAGTATAAAAACTTCAAATAATTTTACTAAAAATGCAATCTTAACGTATAGTTTTACATTTAAAGAAGACGACATTCATAATTTCACCTTTTCAGGAAGTTACTTTTCTCTATATTTTAATCTGAATTTTATACATAATCTTAAATGTACTATTAATATATTGTAAAAATAATTAGAATTTACAATTTAATTTATTTCATAATGTAATGGTATGGAATCTTTCTTTAGAAAATCCATTCATTTCGACTAGTTTAAGACGATGTATTGAAATACTTTCCAAAATAAATTCCAAGGATGGATCTCTTTCAACAATTTTTGAACAAATTTCAAATTTTTTGCGATAAACGGCGTGTATTTATTGCTTTATACAATAACATGTCAAATGAGGTATAAAATCTACAAATAATTTTAATAAAATGCAATCTTAATAACGTATAGTTTGCTTTTAAAGAAAACGACATTCATAATTTCAACTTTTCAGAATGTTCCTTTCTCTATATTTAATCAGAATTTTTACATAATCTTAAATGTACCATTAATATATTGTAAAAATAATACAATATACGATTTAATTTATTTCATAATTCAATGGTATGGAAACTTCTTTAGAAAATCCATTTATTTCGACTATTTTAAGAAGATGTATTGAATACATCCGAAAAATAAAGCCCCGAGAAGGGTCGATCTCTTCAATAATTTTTAAATAAATTTCAAATTTATGGTCATAAACGCTGTAGTTTTATGTTTTATACAATATCAAAGAAAGTAAAAACTTCAAATAATTTACTAAAAATGCAATCTTAATAAAGTATAGTTTTGCTTTTAAACAAAACGACATTCATAATTTCTCCTTTTCAGGTAGGCACTATTCTGTATATGTTAATCAGAATTTTCGACATAATCTTAAATGTACCATTAATATAGTTTAAAAGTATTTAGAATTTATGTTTTAATATATTTCATAACTCAATGGTATGGAAACTTTCTTTAGAAAATCCATTCATTTCGACTGCTTTTACACAAACTATTGAAATACGTTCGAAAAATGAATTCCGAGAAAGCGGATCTCTTTCAACAATTTTTTAAGAAATTTGAATTTTTGGCCAAAACAGATGTATTTTTATTGCTTTGTAAAATATAATGTCAAATAAATTCTAAAATCTTCAAATAATTTAATAAAACTGCAATCTTTATAAAGTATAGTTTAGCATTTAAAGAAAACGACATTAATAATTTCAAATTTTCAGTAAGTTAATTTTCACTATATATTAATCAGAATTTTCTACATAATCTTAAATATAACATTAATATTTTATAAGAACAATTAGAATTTACGATTTAATTTATTTCGTTATTCAATAGTATTGGAACTTTCTTCAAAAAATCCATTCATTTCGACTATTTTTACACAATGTATTCAAATACTTTCGAAAAATAAATCTGAGAAAGCTGGATCTCTTTCAACAATTTTTTAAGAAATTTCGAATTTTTGGTCAAAACAGCTGTATTCTATTGCTTTATCAAACATAATGTCACATAAAGTAAAAAATCTTCAAATTATTTTAATAAAACTGAAATCTTATTAAGAATAGTTTTGCTTTTAAAGGAAACGACATTCATGATTTCAAACTTTAAGGTAGTTCCTATTCTGTATATGTTACAGAAATTCCGACATAATCTTAAATGTACCATTATTATTGTAAAAATAATTACAATTTACGATTTAATTTATTTCAAAATTCAATGGTATGGAAACTTCTTTAGAAAATCCATTCATTTCGACTATTTTCATAAGATGTATTGAAATACATTCCAAAAATAAAGCCCAAGAAGGGTGGATCTCATTCAATAATTTTTAAACAAATTTCGAATTTTTTTTCATAAACAGGTGTAGTTTATTTTTTTATACAATAAAATATCAAAAGAAGTATAAAACTGAAATAATTTTACAGAAAATGCAATCTTAATAAAGTATAGATTTGCTTTTAAAGAAAACGACGACATTCATAATTAAAATTTTCAGGAAGTTAATTTTCTCTATATTTTAATCATAATTTTCTACATAATCTTAAATGTACTATTAATATATTGTAAAATAATTAGAATTTACAATTTAATTATTTCATAATGTAATGGTATGGAATCTTTCTTTAGAAAATCCATTCATTTCGACTAGTTTAAGACGATGTATTGAAATACTTTACAAAAATAAATTCCGGAAGGATGGATCTCTTTAACAATTTTTAAACAAATTTCAATTTTTTGCGATAAACGGCTGTATTTTATTGCTTCATACAATAAAATCAAATGAGGTATAAAATCTACAAATAATTTTAATAAAAATGCAATCTTAATAACGTATTGTTTTGCTTTTAAACAAAACGACATTCATAATTCAACTTTTGAGGTAGTCACTTTCTGTATGTTAATCAGAATTTTTCGACATAATCTTAAATGTCCAATTAATATAGTTTAAAAGTAATTAGAATTTATTTTTTAATTTATTTCATAACTCAATGGTATGGAAACTTTCTTCAAAAAATCCATTCATTTCGACTGCTTTACACAAACTATTGAAATACGTTCGAAAAATGAATTCCGAGAAAGCGGATCTCTTTCAACAATTTTTTAAGAAATTTTGAATTTTTGGCCAAAACAGATGTATTTTATTGCTTTGTAAAATATAATGTCAAATTTATTCTAAAATCTTCAAATAATTTTAATAAAACTGCAATCTTTATAAAGTATAGTTTAGCATTTAAAGAAAACGACATTAATAATTTCAAATTTTCAGTAAGTTAATTTTCACTATATATTAAACAGAATTTTCTACATAATCTTAAATATAACATTAATATTTTGTAAGAAACAATTAGAATTTACGATTTAATTTATTTCGTTATTCAATAGTATTGGAACTTTCTCTCAAAAAATCCATTCATTTCGACTATTTTTACACAATGTATTCAAATACTTTCGAAAAATAAATTCTGAGAAAGCTGGATCTCTTTCAACAATTTTTTAAGAAATTTCGAATTTTGGTCAAAACAGCTGTATTCTATTGCTTTATAAAACATAATGTCACTAAAGTAAAAAATCTTCAAATTATTTTAATAAAACTGAAATCTTATTAAAGAATAGTTTTGCTTTTAAAGGAAACGACATTCATGATTTCAAACTTTAAGGTAGTTCCTATTCTGTATATGTTAATCAGAATTCCGACATAATTTTAAATGTACCATTAATATATTGTAAAAATTATTACAATTTACCATTTAATTTATTTCAAAATTCAATGGTATGGAAACTTTCTTTAGAAAATCCATTTATTTCGACTATTTTAAGAAGATGTATTGAATACATTCCAAAATAAAGCCCGACAAGGGTCGATCTCTTTCAATAATTTTTAAACTAATTTCAAATTCATGGTCATAAACCGTTGTAGTTTATTGTTTTATACAATATCAAAAGAAGAGTAAAAACTTCAAATAATTTTACTGAAAATGCAATCTTAATAAAGTATAGATTTGCTTTTAAAGAAAACGACATTCATAACACTGGGCAACACGTATTTTATTGAATGATATCTGACACTTGATTCTAGGTAATTTGGGTGCGCTGAATACGAATTTCAACTCGGTTTGGCTCTATCAGGTCCTGATTCTTGTCGACAGCCTATGTGCCATTTCCAGATTTTTTCAAATTAGGACTAAAAAATTAAGTCATGTGTTAAATTTTTTTTTCAAGTTTCATGAATACAAGCAGTTCAAACTACAGTAAAATTACATTATAACGATAGAAATGACTTAAAATAAAAAAACAAACAGATATGAAGCTTTCACTGTGGCAAAAAATTTTCTTCTATAAGACTTTCTAGCGTATTTGCTTGTTGATGGCAGGTCTCTTTTCAAGCACCAGCAGTAATCAGCCATCATGTGGGAATCCCAGCGGCCTTGGTACCGTTCCTCCATAATTTTTATATCTTGGTGGAATCTCTCCCCTTGTTCGTCCTTACATCACCTAAATTACTTGGAAATTGGTCAAGATGGCTATTCAAAAAATGCATTTTTTTCTCATATTGCAACCTAACTCTTTGTAATCCCTTAAAAGTTTTTTTACGATTTCTTCGTAGTTATCTGCCCTATAATTGCCTAAAAAGTTTTCTATCAAGTCCACGAATGAGAACCAGCCATTTTTTCGCGTTCATTCATGACATTAGGAAATTGCTGTCTTTAATCATTGTTCTTATTTCTGGACCATCGAAAATTCCCGCCTTGATTTTTTCATAACTTAAACTTGGAAATTTTGAAGTTATGTATTTGAAACACTCGCCGTTCGTATCTAAAGCTTTACATATTGTTTAATGAGGCCTAGTTTTATATGCAGAGGAGGAAATATGATTTTATCTCTGCTCACTAAAGGTGGATTAATTACGTTTTTTTCTCCGACAGTAAGTGATGTTCGTGCTGGCCAGATTTGTTTGAAATAATGTTCTTCCTTGGCTCTGCTGTCCCATAAGCAAAGGAAGCAGGGATATTTAGTATACCCTCCTTGTTGTCCTAGCAGAAAATTAACCATTTTTAAGTCAACACATATGATCACTCGTGCTCCCTATATTTGATAAGATTTAAAACCTTTTCTATATGTTCATACTTTTCTTTTAATTTGTTGAGTGCCCAATCGGTATCGAGCCGTATAGATTGCCATTATGCAACAACACACACTTAAGACTTCTTTTCGAACTGTCTAAAAACAAGCGTCAATCATTTGCATCGTAAGACTCAACCCCATCTTCTTTAACAAACCAACTATGTCGCAGCAATATACTAAACTATCCTCTGTTCTAAAATATTTAACAAGTTCTTCTTCTCTTTTTCTGTAAAATGAAATGATGTGTTTGAAGCAAGCAAGTTTTTCTCTTTAAGTCTTGAAGCTAAAATTTCCGCAGCCTTTTTTGGCAAATTTAGATCCCTTACAAGATCATTCAACTCGGCCTGGTTAAACTTTTGCGGATCGTTTTTGACTTTCAAATACGCTGGGTCAAAATCGGTGTCTGACTCCTCAAAGTGCATAACAATATTTTCAGGAACATCTTCAACTAATTCTTGAGTTGGCAGACCCTTAAATTTTGGAATGGGGATCTCATTTGAATGCAGGTCGTATCGCGGTGTCGAAATTTGGGTACTCGATACAATGTTTATTTTTCTTAGTGAAGCCCGAAGTCTTGACAAAGCAAAGGTAGCAATCGGTCTCGTGGTTAGTAGGCTCTCGCCACACCTGATATGGAAAAAAAATTGTAAAGCGTTAACAAAAGCGACGAGAGACTTGTTTTTATGAATTTTATCAAAAGTTATCACCCAAACATTTAACATTTCTATGTGTTTCAACCTTATGCAATATTTGAGATTCTTATAAACATTTTCTGTAAATTTTTGTTTATGTACCTAAGTTACAATTACATTTAGGTAAGTTACAGTATACTAGTGATTAAATTACGTAGTTTTATGAAATCATAAACTTACCATCGGAACTCCAAAAGGTATTTTGAATCCGAACCCTTCGTCCAATGTCGCAGTCTTTCAATGCATATAGTGCAGGCTTTATGTGGAGCCCACGATTTATCTTGGTCCCCCAGTTTTATGCCAAAATAAGCTAAGTAAGCTCTTTTTACGAAGTCAGTTATATTTGCTCGTTGATGTGGAAGTGTAAATTTCCACATATATACAGAAGGAATCAGGGTTGTTTTTGCATTTGAACTTTCTAGTGCTTGATGACATATTGCTTGATTGTTCTGCCAATTTGTAAAGGTATTTAAAGCCCTTAATTCATATAAATTTAAGAAAATCTGAAATATAAACACAAAAATTAGTTTAAATAGGTACTTATTATGAAATAGGTACTTACAATCTATGAAATTAAACTAGAAACACGGATGAGTAGGTACAATATAAATTACGTCTAATTAAATCAACTATATTAAATCACGATGACAAAATTACTCACTAAATCATATGCCAATTCAAAATTATGTTAATGCCCAAACTTAATTAACTAACTCAACTGACTGACTGACTGACTGACTGACTGACTGACTGATTGAATTGACTGATTAACTCTGGAAACGAGTCGCTTTTATATATTTTAGTTGTCCCTCTAGAATACTCTACAGAGAACAGGAACGCTCGAGAAAATTTTAGAATTCTATGATATTTTTAGCTTAATTTACTAATATTAAAATGGGTTAAAAATGACAAAATTAAAAATATTTTAGGGTGTTACATATAAAAATATACATAATACAACAATACCATAACAATAGGTACAAATACCTAGATAAAAACCTAGTTGCATAATGTGTAACTGCAAAAAGACTTAGCGAGTATTGAGAAAAAAACCTTTTTATGAATACGACGAAAGAGGAGGGGTGTTGAGCAAAATCAGGACCTGATAGAGCAAAATCGAGTAAACATTCGTGCTCAGCGCACCGAAATTACCTAGAACTAACTGTCAAATCTAATTCAATAGACAAAAAGTTGAAATTTGTTCCCAAGTGTATAATTTAAAATTTTCAGGAAGTTAATTTTCTCTATATTTTAATCAGAATTTTCTGCATAATCTTAAATGTACTATTAATATATTGTAAAAATAATTAGAATTTACGATTTCATTTATTTCACAATTCAATGGTATGGAACTTTCTTTAGAAAATCCATTCATTTCGACTATTTTAACACGATGTATTGAAATACATTACAAAAATAAGGCCCGAGAAGGGTGGATGTTTTTCAATAATTTTTAAAAAATTTCGAATTTATGGTCATAAACCGCTGTAGTTTATTGTTTAATACATTATAATATCAAAAGAAGTATAAAAACTTCAAATAATTTTACTAAAAATGCAATCTTAACGTATAGTTTTACATTTAAAGAAGACGACATTCATAATTTCAACTTTTCAAGTTACTTTTCTCTATATTTTAATCTGAATTTTATACATAATCTTAAATGTACTATTAATATATTGTAAAAATAATTAGAATTTACAATTTAATTTATTTCATAATGTAATGGTATGGAATCTTTCTTTAGAAAATCCATTCATTTCGACTAGTTTAAGAAGACGATATTGAAATACTTTCCAAAAATAAATTCCCGGAAGGATGGATCTCTTTCAACAATTTTTGAACAAATTTCAAATTTTTTGCGATAAACGGCTGTATTTTATTGCTTTATACAATAACATGTCAAATGAGGTATAAAATCTACAAATAATTTTAATAAAAATGCAATCTTAATAACGTATAGTTTTGCTTTTAAAGAAAACGACATTCATAATTTCAACTTTTCAGAATGTTCCTTTCTCTATATTTTAATCAGAATTTTTTACATAATCTTAAATGTACCATTAATATATTGTAAAAATAAATACAATATACGATTTAATTTATTTCATAATTCAATGGTATGGAAACTTTCTTTAGAAAATCCATTTATTTCGACTATTTTAAGAAGATGTATTGAATACATTCCGAAAATAAAGCCCGAGAAGGGTCGATCTCTTTCAATAATTTTTAAATAAATTTCAAATTTATGGTCATAAACCGCTGTAGTTTGATGTTTTACAATATCAAAAGAAGAGTAAAAACTTCAAATAATTTTACTAGAAATGCAATCTTAATAAAGTATAGTTTTGCTTTTAAACAAAACGACATTCATAATTTCTCCTTTTCAGGTAGGCACTATTCTGTATATGTTAATCAGAATTTTCGACATAATCTTAAATGTACCATTAATATAGTTTAAAAGTATTTAGAATTTATGTTTTAATATATTTCATAACTCAATGGTATGGAAACTTTCTTTAGAAAATCCATTCATTTCGACTGCTTTTACACAAACTATTGAAATACGTTCGAAAAATGAATTCCGAGAAAGCGGATCTCTTTCAACAATTTTTAAGAAATTTTGAATTTTTGGCCAAAACAGATGTATTTTATTGCTTTGTAAAATATAATGTCAAATAAATTCTAAAATCTTCAAATAATTTTAATAAAACTGCAATCTTTATAAAGTATAGTTTAGCATTTAAAGAAAACGACATTAATAATTTCAAATTTTCAGTAAGTTAATTTTCACTATATATTAATCAGAATTTTCTACATAATCTTAAATATAACATTAATATTTTATAAGAACAATTAGAATTTACGATTTAATTTATTTCGTTATTCAATAGTATTGGAACTTTCTTCAAAAAATCCATTCATTTCGACTATTTTTACACAATGTATTCAAATACTTTCGAAAAATAAATTCTGAGAAAGCTGGATCTCTTTCAACAATTTTTTAAGAAATTTCGAATTTTTGGTCAAAACAGCTGTATTCTATTGCTTTATAAAACATAATGTCACATAAAGTAAAAAATCTTCAAATTATTTTAATAAAACTGAAATCTTATTAAAGAATAGTTTTGCTTTTAAAGGAAACGACATTCATGATTCAAACTTTAAGGTAGTTCCTATTCTGTATATGTTAATCAGAAATTCCGACATAATCTTAAATGTACCATTAATATATTGTAAAAATAATTACAATTTACGATTTAATTTATTTCAAAATTCAATGGTATGGAAACTTTCTTTAGAAAATCCATTCATTTCGACTATTTTCATAAGATGTATTGAAATACATTCCAAAAATAAAGCCCAAGAAGGGTGGATCTCATTCAATAATTTTTAAACAAATTTCGAATTTTTTTTCATAAACAGGTGTAGTTTATTTTTTTATACAATAAAATATCAAAAGAAGTATAAAAACTTGAAATAATTTTACAGAAAATGCAATCTTAATAAAGTATAGATTTGCTTTTAAAGAAAACGACATTCATAATTTAAAATTTTCAGGAAGTTAATTTTCTCTATATTTTAATCAGAATTTTCTACATAATCTTAAATGTACTATTAATATATTGTAAAAATAATTAGAATTTACAATTTAATTTATTTCATAATGAATGGTATGGAATGTTTCTTTAGAAAATCTATTCATTTCGACTATTTTAACACGATGTATTGAAATACTTTACAAAAATAAATTCCCGGAAGGATGGATCTCTTTCAACAATTTTTAAACAAATTTCAATTTTTTGCGATAAACGGCTGTATTTTATTGCTTCATACAATAAAATGTCAAATGAGGTATAAAATCTACAAATAATTTTAATAAAAATGCAATCTTAATAACGTATTGTTTTGCTTTTAAACAAACGACATTCATAATTCAACTTTTGAGGTAGTCACTTTCTGTATATGTTAATCAGAATTTTCGACATAATCTTAAATGTCCATTAATATAGTTTAAAAGTAATTAGAATTTATTTTTTAATTTATTTCATAACTCAATGGTATGGAAACTTTCTTCAAAAAATCCATTCATTTCGACTGCTTTTACACAAACTATTGAAATACGTTCGAAAAATGAATTCCGAGAAAGCGGATCTCTTTCAACAATTTTTTAAGAAATTTTGAATTTTTGGCCAAAACAGATGTATTTTATTGCTTTGTAAAATATAATGTCAAATATTCTAAAATCTTCAAATAATTTTAATAAAACTGCAATCTTTATAAAGTATAGTTTAGCATTTAAAGAAAACGACATTAATAATTTCAAATTTTCAGTAAGTTAATTTTCACTATATATTAATCAGAATTTTCTACATAATCTTAAATATAACATTAATATTTTGTAAGAACAATTAGAATTTACGATTTAATTTATTTCGTTATTCAATAGTATTGGAACTTTCTTCAAAAAATCCATTCATTTCGACTATTTTTACACAATGTATTCAAATACTTTCGAAAAATAAATTCTGAGAAAGCTGGATCTCTTTCAACAATTTTTTAAGAAATTTCGAATTTTTGGTCAAAACAGCTGTATTCTATTGCTTTATAAAACATAATGTCACTTAAAGTAAAAAATCTTCAAATTATTTTAATAAAACTGAAATCTTATTAAAGAATAGTTTTGCTTTTAAAGGAAACGACATTCATGATTTCAAACTTTAAGGTAGTTCCTATTCTGTATATGTTAATCAGAAATTCCGACATAATCTTAAATGTACCATTAATATATTGTAAAAATAATTACAATTTACGATTTAATTTATTTCAAAATTCAATGGTATGGAAACTTTCTTTAGAAAATCCATTTATTTCGACTATTTTAAGAAGATGTATTGAATACATTCCAAAAATAAAGCCCGACAAGGGTCGATCTCTTTCAATAATTTTTAAACTAATTTCAAATTCATGGTCATAAACCGTTGTAGTTTATTGTTTTATACAATATCAAAAGAAGAGTAAAAACTTCAAATAATTTTACTGAAAATGCAATCTTAATAAAGTATAGATTTGCTTTTAAAGAAAACGACATTCATAACACTGGGCAACACGTATTTTATTGAATGATATCTGACACTTGATTCTAGGTAATTTGGGTGCGCTGAATACGAATTTCAACTCGGTTTGGCTCTATCAGGTCCTGATTCTTGTCGACAGCCTATGTGCCATTTTCCAGATTTTTCAAATTAGGACTAAAAAATTAAGTCATGTGTTAAATTTTTTTTTCAAGTTTCATGAATACAAGCAGTTCAAACTACAGTAAAATTACATTATAACGATAGAAATGACTTAAAATAAAAAAACAAACAGATATGAAGCTTTCACTGTGGCAAAAATTTTCTTCTATAAGACTTTCTAGCGTATTTGCTTGTTGATGGCAGGTCTCTTTTCAAGCACCAGCAGTAATCAGCCATCATGTGGGAATCCCAGCGGCCTTGGTACCGTTCCTCCATAATTTTTATATCTTGGTGGAATCTCTCCCCTTGTTCGTCACTTACATCACCTAAATTACTTGGAAATTGGTCAAGATGGCTATTCAAAAAATGCATTTTTATTCTCATATTGCAACCTAACTCTTTGTAGTCCCTTAAAAGTTTTTTTACGATTTCTTCGTAGTTATCTGCCCTATAATTGCCTAAAAAGTTTTCTATCAAGTCCACGAATGAGAACCAGCCATTTTTTTCGCGTTCATTCATGACATTAGGAAAATTGCTGTCTTTAATCATTGTTCTTATTTCTGGACCATCGAAATTCCCGCCTTGATTTTTTCATAACTTAAACTTGGAAATTTTGAAGTTATGTATTTGAAACACTCGCCGTTCGTATCTAAAGCTTTTACATATTGTTTAATGAGGCCTAGTTTTATATGCAGAGGAGGAAATATGATTTTATCTCTGCTCACTAAAGGTGGATTAATTACGTTTTTTTCTCCGACAGTAAGTGATGTTCGTGCTGGCCAGATTTGTTTGAAATAATGTTCTTCCTTGGCTCTGCTGTCCCATAAGCAAAGGAAGCAGGGATATTTAGTATACCCTCCTTGTTGTCCTAGCAGAAAATTAACCATTTTTAAGTCAACACATATGATCCACTCGTGCTCCCTATATTTGATAAGATTTAAAACCTTTTCTATATGTTCATACTTTTCTTTTAATTTTGTTGAGTGCCCAATCGGTATCGAGCCGTATAGATTGCCATTATGCAACAACACACACTTAAGACTTCTTTTCGAACTGTCTAAAAACAAGCGTCAATCATTTGCATCGTAAGACTCAACCCCCATCTTCTTTAACAAACCAACTATGTCGCAGCAATATACTAAACTATCCTCTGTTCTAAAATATTTAACAAGTTCTTCTTCTCTTTTTCTGTAAAATGAAATGTATGTGTTTGAAGCAAGCAAGTTTTTCTCTTTAAGTCTTGAAGCTAAAATTTCCGCAGCCTTTTTTGGCAAATTTAGATCCCTTACAAGATCATTCAACTCGGCCTGGTTAAACTTTTGCGGATCGTTTTGACTTTCAAATACGCTGGGGTCAAAATCGGTGTCTGACTCCTCAAAGTGCATAACAATATTTTCAGGAACATCTTCAACTAATTCTTGAGTTGGCAGACCCTTAAATTTTGGAATGGGGATCTCATTTGAATGCAGGTCGTATCGCGGTGTCGAAATTTGGGTACTCGATACAATGTTTATTTTTCTTAGTGAAGCCCGAAGTCTTGACAAAGCAAAGGTAGCAATCGGTCTCGTGGTTAGTAGGCTCTCGCCACACCTGATATGGAAAAAAAATTGTAAAGCGTTAACAAAAGCGACGAGAGACTTGTTTTTATGAATTTTATCAAAAGTTATCACCCAAACATTTAACATTTCTATGTGTTTCAACCTTATGCAATATTTGAGATTCTTATAAACATTTTCTGTAAATTTTTGTTTATGTACCTAAGTTACAATTACATTTAGGTAAGTTACAGTATACTAGTGATTAAATTACGTAGTTTTATGAAATCATAAACTTACCATCGGAACTCCAAAAGGTATTTTTGAATCCGAACCCTTCGTCCAATGTCGCAGTCTTTCAATGCATATAGTGCAGGCTTTATGTGGAGCCCACGATTTATCTTGGTCCCCCAGTTTTATGCCAAAATAAGCTAAGTAAGCTCTTTTTACGAAGTCAGTTATATTTGCTCGTTGATGTGGAAGTGTAAAATTTCCACATATATAACAGAAGGAATCAGGGTTGTTTTTGCATTTGAACTTTCTAGTGCTTGATGACATATTGCTTGATTGTTCTGCCAATTTGTAAAGGTATTTAAAGCCCTTAATTCATATAAATTTAAGAAAATCTGAAATATAAACACAAAAATTAGTTTAAATAGGTACTTATTATGAAATAGGTACTTACAATCTATGAAATTAAACTAGAAACACGGATGAGTAGGTACAATATAAATTACGTCTAATTAAATCAACTATATTAAATCACGATGACAAAATTACTCACTAAATCATATGCCAATTCAAAATTATGTTAATGCCCAAACTTAATTAACTAACTCAACTGACTGACTGACTGACTGACTGACTGACTGACTGACTGATTGAATTGACTGATTAACTCTGGAAACGAGTCGCTTTTATATATTTTAGTTGTCCCTCTAGAATACTCTACAGAGAACAGGAACGCTCGAGAAAATTTTAGAATTCTATGATATTTTTAGCTTAATTTACTAATATTAAAATGGGTTAAAAATGACAAAATTAAAAATATTTTTAGGGTGTTACATATAAAAATATACATAATACAACAATACCATAACAATAGGTACAAATACCTAGATAAAAACCTAGTTGCATAATGTGTAACTGCAAAAAGACTTAGCGAGTATTGAGAAAAAAACCTTTTTATGAATACGACGAAAGAGGAGGGGTGTTGAGCAAAATCAGGACCTGATAGAGCAAAATCGAGTAAACATTCGTGCTCAGCGCACCGAAATTACCTAGAACTAACTGTCAAATCTAATTCAATAGACAAAAAGTTGAAATTTGTTCCCAAGTGTATAATTTAAAATTTTCAGGAAGTTAATTTTCTCTATATTTTAATCAGAATTTTCTGCATAATCTTAAATGTACTATTAATATATTGTAAAAATAATTAGAATTTACGATTTCATTTATTTCACAATTCAATGGTATGGAAACTTTCTTTAGAAAATCCATTCATTTCGACTATTTTAACACGATGTATTGAAATACATTACAAAAATAAGGCCCGAGAAGGGTGGATGTTTTTCAATAATTTTTAAAAAATTTCGAATTTATGGTCATAAACCGCTGTAGTTTATTGTTTAATACATTATAATATCAAAAGAAGTATAAAAACTTCAAATAATTTTACTAAAAATGCAATCTTAACGTATAGTTTTACATTTAAAGAAGACGACATTCATAATTTCAACTTTTCAGGAAGTTACTTTTCTCTATATTTTAATCTGAATTTTATACATAATCTTAAATGTACTATTAATATATTGTAAAAATAATTAGAATTTACAATTTAATTTATTTCATAATGTAATGGTATGGAATCTTTCTTTAGAAAATCCATTCATTTCGACTAGTTTAAGAAGATGTATTGAAATACTTTCCAAAAATAAATTCCCGGAAGGATGGATCTCTTTCAACAATTTTTGAACAA
Source organism: Bathynomus jamesi (assembly GCA_023014485.1). NCBI lineage: Eukaryota > Metazoa > Arthropoda > Malacostraca > Isopoda > Cirolanidae > Bathynomus > Bathynomus jamesi. The sequence goes on along the minus strand of JAJOZX010003728.1, from coordinate 339,559 downwards.
ATTTCAAATTTTTTGCGATAAACGGCTGTATTTTATTGCTTTATACAATAACATGTCAAATGAGGTATAAAATCTACAAATAATTTTAATAAAAATGCAATCTTAATAACGTATAGTTTTGCTTTTAAAGAAAACGACATTCATAATTTCAACTTTTCAGAATGTTCCTTTCTCTATATTTTAATCAGAATTTTTTACATAATCTTAAATGTACCATTAATATATTGTAAAAATAAATACAATATACGATTTAATTTATTTCATAATTCAATGGTATGGAAACTTTCTTTAGAAAATCCATTTATTTCGACTATTTTAAGAAGATGTATTGAATACATTCCGAAAATAAAGCCCGAGAAGGGTCGATCTCTTTCAATAATTTTTAAATAAATTTCAAATTTATGGTCATAAACCGCTGTAGTTTGATGTTTTATACAATATCAAAAGAAGAGTAAAAACTTCAAATAATTTTACTAGAAATGCAATCTTAATAAAGTATAGTTTTGCTTTTAAACAAAACGACATTCATAATTTCTCCTTTTCAGGTAGGCACTATTCTGTATATGTTAATCAGAATTTTCGACATAATCTTAAATGTACCATTAATATAGTTTAAAAGTATTTAGAATTTATGTTTTAATATATTTCATAACTCAATGGTATGGAAACTTTCTTTAGAAAATCCATTCATTTCGACTGCTTTTACACAAACTATTGAAATACGTTCGAAAAATGAATTCCGAGAAAGCGGATCTCTTTCAACAATTTTTTAAGAAATTTTGAATTTTTGGCCAAAACAGATGTATTTTATTGCTTTGTAAAATATAATGTCAAATAAATTCTAAAATCTTCAAATAATTTTAATAAAACTGCAATCTTTATAAAGTATAGTTTAGCATTTAAAGAAAACGACATTAATAATTTCAAATTTTCAGTAAGTTAATTTTCACTATATATTAATCAGAATTTTCTACATAATCTTAAATATAACATTAATATTTTATAAGAACAATTAGAATTTACGATTTAATTTATTTCGTTATTCAATAGTATTGGAACTTTCTTCAAAAAATCCATTCATTTCGACTATTTTTACACAATGTATTCAAATACTTTCGAAAAATAAATTCTGAGAAAGCTGGATCTCTTTCAACAATTTTTTAAGAAATTTCGAATTTTTGGTCAAAACAGCTGTATTCTATTGCTTTATAAAACATAATGTCACATAAAGTAAAAAATCTTCAAATTATTTTAATAAAACTGAAATCTTATTAAAGAATAGTTTTGCTTTTAAAGGAAACGACATTCATGATTTCAAACTTTAAGGTAGTTCCTATTCTGTATATGTTAATCAGAAATTCCGACATAATCTTAAATGTACCATTAATATATTGTAAAAATAATTACAATTTACGATTTAATTTATTTCAAAATTCAATGGTATGGAAACTTTCTTTAGAAAATCCATTCATTTCGACTATTTTCATAAGATGTATTGAAATACATTCCAAAAATAAAGCCCAAGAAGGGTGGATCTCATTCAATAATTTTTAAACAAATTTCGAATTTTTTTTCATAAACAGGTGTAGTTTATTTTTTTATACAATAAAATATCAAAAGAAGTATAAAAACTTGAAATAATTTTACAGAAAATGCAATCTTAATAAAGTATAGATTTGCTTTTAAAGAAAACGACATTCATAATTTAAAATTTTCAGGAAGTTAATTTTCTCTATATTTTAATCATAATTTTCTACATAATCTTAAATGTACTATTAATATATTGTAAAAATAATTAGAATTTACAATTTAATTTATTTCATAATGTAATGGTATGGAATCTTTCTTTAGAAAATCCATTCATTTCGACTAGTTTAAGACGATGTATTGAAATACTTTACAAAAATAAATTCCCTGAAGGATGGAACTCTTTCAACAATTTTTAAACAAATTTCAATTTTTTGCGATAAACGGCTGTATTTTATTGCTTCATACAATAAAATGTCAAATGAGGTATAAAATCTACTGTTGGTTTACGTCGTCGTCGTAGGCCTAGGCAAGCTACGGCTTGGGACCGTAGCGCATCTATCCGGTATAGGTTAACCTGGATGATGTAGCCATAAGCACTGCCACTAGTTAAGTGCCAACCAGTGATTATCTCACTAGCCGTATTGAGTCCGTTAGGCGAAACTGCGACAGTACCAAAGGTGGAAAATATAACCCTTGGATTTCTATTATTTATTTGTAAAATGGACATGGTATTAGATTAAAATAATTATTTGAATATAAATAATTAACTGACAATTGTGATATATAATTAATTATGTTTACATACAATAAAATAATACAATATACATAAAATTAGTATTAATGTGGTTCACAATTGAATTATGATGGGTAACTAATTTAAAATGAATTTATAACTATTCCGAAATTCAAGACTGTAAAATTAACATTTATCTTGAAACTAAAATAAGAGTATTCACTACACTACAAATAATTTTAATAAAAATGCAATCTTAATAACGTATTGTTTTGCTTTTAAACAAAACGACATTCATAAATTCAACGTTTGAGGTAGTCACTTTCTGTATATGTTAATCAGAATTTTCGACATAATCTTAAATGTCCCATTAATATAGTTTAAAAGTAATTAGAATTTATTTTTTAATTTATTTCATAACTCAATGGTATGGAAACTTTCTTCAAAAAATCCATTCATTTCGACTGCTTTTACACAAACTATTGAAATACGTTCGAAAAATGAATTCCGAGAAAGCGGATCTCTTTCAACAATTTTTTAAGAAATTTTGAATTTTTTGCCAAAACAGATGTATTTTATTGCTTTGTAAATTATAATGTCAAATAAATTCTAAAATCTTCAAATAATTTTAATAAAACTGCAATCTTTATAAAGTATAGTTTAGCATTTAAAGAAAACGACATTAATAATTTCAAATTTTCAGTAAGTTAATTTTCACTATATATTAATCAGAATTTTCTACATAATCTTAAATATAACATTAATATTTTGTAAGAACAATTAGAATTTACGATTTAATTTATTTCGTTATTCAATAGTATTGGAACTTTCTTCAAAAAATCCATTCATTTCGACTATTTTTACACAATGTATTCAAATACTTTCGAAAAATAAATTCTGAGAAAGCTGGATCTCTTTCAACAATTTTTTAAGAAATTTCGAATTTTTGGTCAAAACAGCTGTATTCTATTGCTTTATAAAACATAATGTCACATAAAGTAAAAAATCTTCAAATTATTTTAATAAAACTGAAATCTTATTAAAGAATAGTTTTGCTTTTAAAGGAAACGACATTCATGATTTCAAACTTTAAGGTAGTTCCTATTCTGTATATGTTAATCAGAAATTCCGACATAATCTTAAATGTACCATTAATATATTGTAAAAATTATTACAATTTACGATTTAATTTATTTCAAAATTCAATGGTATGGAAACTTTCTTTAGAAAATCCATTTATTTCGACTATTTTAAGAAGATGTATTGAATACATTCCAAAAATAAAGCCCGACAAGGGTCGATCTCTTTCAATAATTTTTAAACTAATTTCAAATTCATGGTCATAAACCGTTGTAGTTTATTGTTTTATACAATATCAAAAGAAGAGTAAAAACTTCAAATAATTTTACTGAAAATGCAATCTTAATAAAGTATAGATTTGCTTTTAAAGAAAACGACATTCATAATTTAAAATTTTCAGGAAGTTAATTTTCTCTATATTTTAATCAGAATTTTCTGCATAATCTTAAATGTACTATTAATATATTGTAAAAATAATTAGAATTTACGATTTCATTTATTTCACAATTCAATGGTATGGAAACTTTCTTTAGAAAATCCATTCATTTCGACTATTTTAACACGATGTATTGAAATACATTACAAAAATAAGGCCCGAGAAGGGTGGATGTTTTTCAATAATTTTTAAAAAATTTCGAATTTATGGTCATAAACCGCTGTAGTTTATTGTTTAATATAATTGTCAAAATGAATGGATATTTTGAAGAAAGTTTCCATACCATTGAATTATGGAATAAATTACATCTTAACTTCTAATAATTTTTAAAATATCTTAATGGTAGTTTTAAGATTATGTAGAAAATTCGGATTAAAATATAGAGAAAAGCAACTTTCTGAAAAGTTGAAATTATGAATGTAGTTTTCCTTAAAAGCAAAACTCGTCTTTAAGATTGCATTTTTATTAAAATTATTTGAAAATTTTATAATTCATTTGACATTATATTCTATAACACAATAAATGTTGCTGTTTATGGCCGAAAATTCGAAGTTTGTTTAAAAATTATTCAAAGAGATTCACCATTCTCGGACTTTATATTTGGAAGGTATTTCAATAGTTCGTGTAAAAGTAGTCAGAATGAATGGATGTTTTGAAGAAAGTTTATGTACCACTGAATTATTAAATAAATTAAATCGTAGGTTCTAATGATTTTCACAATATATTAATAGTATATTAAAGATAGTGTAGAAAATTGGGATTAAAATATAGAAAAAAGCAACTTTCACTGAAGTTGAAATTATGAATGTAGTTTTGCTTTAAAAGCAAAACTATACTTTATTAAGATTACATTTTTATTAAAATCATTTGAAGATTTTTACTTCATTTAACATTATATTGTATAAAACAATAAAATACAGCTGTTTATCGCAAAAAATTCGAAATTTGTTCAAAAATTATTGAAAAAGATCCAGCCTTCTCGGACTTTTCCTTTAAAAATTATTTGGAGATTTTAGACTTCATTTGACAATATATTGTATAAAACAGTAAAATACAGCTGTTTATGACCAAAAATTATAAATTTAATATTTAAAAATATATCTAAAAATTATATTCATTTATACAAAATTTTAAAGGTACGTTTTAGTTTATGTAGTTTATGTAGGGTTTAAACAAAGAAAAGAGCAACTTCCAGAAAACTTGAAATTTTAAATGTCGTTTTTTTACATACAAATGAAAACTTTATTAAGATTGATTTTTTAGTTAAATTTCTTATCGATATTATACTGGATTTGACATTATTTTTTAAAAACAATAAAATAAAGCTGTTTAAGGCCAAAAATTATAAATTCGTTTAAAATTTATTGAAAGAGATCTAGTATTCTCGGAATTTATTTTTGGACGCGATTTCAATACTTTGTGTGAATATTGTCGAAATGAATTAATTTTTTTAAGAAAGTTTCGATACTTTCAAATTTTTATATAAATTATATAGTAAATTTTATATATTTTATAATATTTTCAGGGTACATTTAAGATTATGTAGAAAATCTTGTTTAAAACATTTAGAAAAGCAACTTTCAGAAAACCTGAAATTTTGAATGTCTTTTTTTGTAAATACAAACCAATCTTTTATTAAGATTGATTTTTTAGTTAAAATTCCAATCGATTTTATACTTGATTTGACATTATTTTGTAGAAAATAATAAACTAAAGCTGTTTAAGGCCAAAAATTATAAATTCGTTTAAAATTTATTGAAAGAGATCTAGTGTTCTCGGACTTTATTTTTGGACGTGATTTCAATACTTCGTGTAAAAATATTCGAACTGAATGAATTTTTTTTAAGAAAGTTTCTATACTCTTGAATTATGATATAAATTAAATAATAAATAATTATCATTTTTACAATATTTTAAGGGTACACTTAATCTTATGTAGAAAATCCGGTTTAAAAAATAGATAAAAGCAACTTCCAGAAAAATTTAAATTTTGAATGTCGTTTTTCTTAAATAAAAAGAATACTTTTTGAAGATTGATTTTTTAGTAAAATTTATTTTCGATTTTATACTTCATTCGACATCATTTCCTACAAAACAAAAAATAAAGCTGTTTTTGGTAAAAAATGATAAATTCGTTTAAAATTTATGGTTTTTCAATACTTGATGTGAAATAATCGAAATGAATGGATTTTTTTACGAAAGTGTCCATACTATTAAATTTTTATATAAATTGAATTGTAAATTATATTAATTTTTACAACATATTAAGGGTACATTTTAGTTTATGTAGAAAATCCGGTTTAAAACATAGAGAAAAGCAACTTTCAGAATTCTTGAAATTTTGAATGTATTTTCTCTTAAATAAAAAACAATCCTTTATTAAGATTGACATTTGACATTATTTTGTACAAAATAATAAAATAAACCTCCTCTTTAAGGCCAAAAATTATAAATTCGTTTAAAAATTATTGAAAGAGATCCATCCTTCTGGACTTTATTTTTTGAGGGGATTTCAATGTTTCGTGTGAAAATAGTGGAAATAAATAGATTTTTTTAAGGAAAGTTTCCTTATTCATTAAATGAAAAAATATACTTTATTAAGATTGCTTTTTAACTAAAATTTTTTGAAGATTTTATACTTCATTTGACATTATATTGTATAAAATAGTATAATAAAGGTGATTATGGAAAAAAATTAAAAATTCGTTTAAAAACTATTGAAAGAGATCCAGCTTTCTGGGACTTTATTTTTTGAGGTGATTTCAATACTTCGTTTGAAAATAGTCGAAAGAAATTGGTTTTTCAAAGAAAGTTTCCATACTATTGAATTATGATATAAATTAAATCTAAATTCTCTTCATCTTTACAATATTTTAACGGTACATTTAAGTTTGTGTGGAAAATTTCGATTAAAACATCGAGAAAAGGAACTTTGAGAGAAGTAGAAATTTTGAATGTCGTTTTTCTTAAATGCAAAACTATAATTTATTGAGATTGAATTTTTATTAAATTTTTTTGTCGATTTTATACTTTATTTGACAATATATTGTATAAAATATTAAAATAAAGCTGTTTATGGCGAAAAATTAGAAATTCTTTTAAAAATTATTGAAAGAGATCGCCCTTCTGGGACTTTATTTTTTGAAGGAATTTCAATATATCATGTGAAAATAGTGGAAAGAAATGGATTTTTTAAAGAAAGTTTCCATACTATTGAATTATGATAAAATTAAACTGTAAATTCTATTAATTTCTACAATATTTTAAAGGTACATTTAAGATTATATAGGAAATTCAGTTGAAAACATAGGGAAAAGCAACTTTAAGAAAAGTAGAAATTTTGAATGTCGTTTTTCCTCAATGAAAAAATATACTTTATTAAGATTGCTTTTTAACTAATTCGTTTAAAAATTTTAACTAATTCGTTTAAAAATTATTGAAAGAGATCCACCCTTTTAGGAATCTATTTTTTGACGGGATTTCAATACATCATCTGAAAATAGTCGAGAAAGTTTCCATACTCTTGAATTATAATATCACTAAAATCGTAAATTCTATTCATTTTTACAATATTTTCATGATACATTTAAGCTTATCTAGAAATTTCAGATGAAAAAACAGAGAAAGACAATTTCTGAAAAGTAGAAATTTTGAATGTCGTATTTCTTAAAAGGAATACTATAATTTATTGAGGTTGCATTTTTACGATTTTATACTTTATTTGACAATATATTGAATACAATATATAACTTTTAGCCATAAACAGTTTTATTTTATTATTTTGTACAAAATATGTCAAATCAAGTATGAAATCGACATAAAATTTTACTAAAAATGTAATCTTAATAAAGTATAGTTTTGCATTTAAGAAAAACGGCATTCAAAATTTGAACTTTCTGAATGATGCTTTTCTCTATGTTTTAAACCAGATTTTCTACATTATCATAAATGTACCCTTAAAATATTGAAAAAATTAACATAATTTACTATTTAATTTGTACTATAATTTAATTGTATGTAAATTTCTTAAAAAAATAGATTCAATTTCAACTAATTTCAACTAATTTTACATCTTTCAATAATTTTTAAACGAATTTATTATTTTTGGCCATAAACAACTTCAATTTATTGTTCTGTACAAAATAATGTCAAATCAATTATAAAATTGACATAAAATTTTACGAAAAGAGCAATCTTAATAAAGTATAGTTTTGCATTTAAGAAAAATGACATTTAAAATTTCAAGTTTTCTGAAAGTTGCTTTTCTTTATGTTATAAACCGGATTTTCGACAAAAGCATAAATGTACGCTTAAAATATTGTAAAAGTGAAGATAATTTACTATTTAATTTATATTAAAATTTAATAGTATGGAAACTTTCGTAAAAATATCCATTCAGTTCGATTATTTCACACGAAACATTGAAATCCCGTCCAAAAATAAAGTCCGAGAAGGCTGGATCTCTTTCAATAATTTTTAAACGAATTTATAATTTTTGGCCTTGAAAAGGTTTATTTTATTATTTTGTACAAAATAATGTCAAATCAAGTGTAAAATCGATAAGAAATTTTACTAAAAAATCAATCTTAATAAAGTACTTTTTGTATTTCAGAAAAACGACATTCAAAACTTCAAGTTTTCTGAAAGTAGTTGGTCTATATGGTTTGAACCGGATTTTCTACATAATCTTAAATGGACACGTTAAATATTCCAAAAATGTTAGAATTTACTATATAATTTATATTAAAATTCAATAGTATGGAAACTTTCTTTAAAAAAATCTATTTATTTCGACTATTTTTACTTCAAGTATTGAAATCCCGTCCAAAAATAAAGACCGAGAAGGCTGGATCTCTTTCATTAATTTTTAAATGAATCCATAATTTTGGCCTTAAATAGCTTTATTTTATTATTTTGTACAAAATAATGTCAAATCAAGTATAAAATCGATAAGAAATTTTACTAAAATTTCACTCTTAATAAAGCATTTTTTATATATTTCAAAAAAACAACTTTCAAAATTTCAAGTTTTCTGAAAGTAGGTTTTCTCTATATTTTAAACCGGATTTTATATACATATAAGCTTAAATGTACACTTTAAATATTGTAAAAATTAATAGAATTTACTATATAATTTATATTAAAATTCAATAATATGGAAACTTTCTTAAAATAAATCCATTCATTTTGACTATTTTGAAGTATTTTCACACCAATTATTGAAATCCTGTCCAAAATAAAGTCCGAGAAGGCTGGATCTCTTTCAATAATTTTTAAACGAATATATAATTTTTGGCCTTAAACAGCTTTATTTTATTATTTTGTACAAAATATTGTCAAATCAAGTGTAAAATCAAGTGTAAAAGTAAAGAAATTTTATTAAAAAATCAATCTTAATGAAGTATTTTTTGTATTTCAGAAAAACGACATTAAAATTTTCAAGTTTTGTAAAAGTAGTTGGTTTCTATGGTTTGAACCGGATTTTCAACATAATCTTAAATGTACACTTATATATTTCAAAAATTATATTAATTACTATATAATTTATATTAAAATTCAATTGTATGGAAACTTTCTTTAAAAAATCCATTCATTTCGACTATTTTCACACCAAGTATTGAAATCCCGTCCAAAAATAATGTCCGAGAAGGTTGAATCTCTTTCAATAATTTTTAAACGAATTTATAATTTTTGGTCATGAATAGCTTTATTTTATTGTTTTGTACAAAATAATGTCAAATCAAGTATAAAATCGATAAGAAATTTTACTAAAAAATCAATCTTAATAAAGTATTGTTTTGTATTTAAGAAAAATGACATTCAAAATTTCAAGTTTTCCGAAAAACGACGTTAAATATTGTAAAAATGAATATAATTTACTATTTAATTCATACAAAAATTTACTAGTATGGAAACTTTCTTAAGAAAATCCATTCATTTCGACTATTTTCACACCAAGTATTGAAATCCCGACCAAAAATAATGTCCGAGAAGGTTGAATCTCTTTCAATAATTTTTAAACGTATCTATAATATAATTTTTGGCCATGAATAGCTTTATTTTATTGTGTTGTACAAAATAATGTCAAATCAAGTATAAAATCGGTAAGAAATTTTACTGAAAAATCAATCTTAATAAAGTATTGTTTTGTATTTAAGAAAAACAAATTTCAAAATTTCAAGTTTCCTGAAACTAGTTGTTCTCTATTTTTTAAACTGGATTTTCTACATAAGCTTGAGTGTACCCTTTACATTTTGTAAAAATGAATAGAATTTACTATATAATTTATATAAACATTTAATAGTATGAAAACTTTCTTTAAAAAATCCATTCATTTCGACTATTTTCACAAGAAGTATTGAAATCCCGTCCAAAAAAAAAAGTCCAAATGGCTGGATCTCTTTCAATAATTTTTAAACGAATTTCTATTTTTTAACCATAATCAGCCTTATTATTATTTTGTACAATACAATGTCAAATAAAGTAAAAAATCTTCAACAATTTTTAGTTAAAAAGCAATCTAAATAAAGTATATTTTTGCATTTAAGAAAAACTACAATCAAAATATTTACTTTTCAGAAAATGGCTTTTCTTTATGTTTTAAACTGAATACTCTACATGATCTTAAATGTACCGTAAAATATTATAAAAATTAATAGAATTTCCGATTAATTTATATCATAATTCAATAGTATGGAAACTTTCTTTAACAATAACATTTACAGTACTTCGACTATTTTCACACGCAGTATTAAAATCCCCTCAAAAAATAGTCCAGAAGGCTCAATCTCTCTCAATAATTTTTAAACGAATTTCTAATTTTTTCCAGTAATCAACTTTATTTTATTATTTTGTGCAATATAATGTACAAAATACGTGAGGTGACGGAAAGACTTGCAGCGCCTGATTAGGGTAGTGGTAGGCTTACAGTTGACGAAGGCCGAACCTATACTAACGTTGAAGACGTCAGTAAGTTGAAGGGTGAGGTTAGAAACCTAGTTTCTAGTATAGGTAGCTTATCGGGAAGGTTAGACAGAGTTGAGGAAGGGGGTTAAGATTGGTCCAAGATTAGTAGACGGGGAGGGATTTAGAGTAGTTAAGAGTGGAGCTAGGCTACGTACTTTAGGTGATAGGAATCCCCCCTATCGAGGTTTCGAACCCTTTCGTCCAGTTGGATAGAGATGTGAACAAGGGGGAAACGATTTCAATTGGGGACTCCTTAGTGCGTCATAAGGATAAGGAGTTCGTTGAACGGAATCCACCCAAGAGGAGGAGAGCCTGTCTACCAGGGGCCAGAGTTAACAGAATTAGAGACGAAGTAGATAGGATTGATGTTCCCTCCCGTCACTCGATGTCGGTGACGATAGTAGGGGGTAACGACTCGTATAGGCCCGGATACGAGAGTGCCTGACCTTTTGGAGAGATACAGGGGGTTAATTAGGTCCCTGAAGGCAAGGTCAGATAGGTCTTTAGTTCGAGGTATTACCCCTAGGCACGGCTTAAATTTTAGGATTACGTCAAAAACAATATTTTTAAACACTAAGCTAGAAGAGATTTGTGCTCAGGATAATGTACCCTTCGTAAAGCTGTGGTCAGAATTTAGTGATCCTAGCCTTTTTATAAAAGATGGGGGTGCATTTCAATGAAATGGAAATGCTAGGCTAGGTAGGTTAATCGATGAGAACGTTCGGAAGCTGTATAGGTCGAAGCCCTCTTTAAACGTTGTGGGTCTGGGAAACGCAGGCCCGACGTGAAAAATAGTTTAAAACGCCGATCTTTGGTAAAAAATAATTTAAACGTCTTTTATTGTAACACGCATAGTATTACAAATAAATTGAACGAACTTAAGGCGGTAATTTATTCCGGGAACTACGATTAGTTGCTATAACCGAAACATGGTTAAATACCGTAACTCGGGACTTGTTGAGGGAACTTGATATAGCGGGTTTTAAACTTTTTACTGATGATTGGTTACATTGAATTGGTGGCGGCGTTTTGTTATACATTCGTAATTCCCTTAGGGCTATCGAAGTTAAGATAAATTTTCCGGCAGAAATTAATGCGATATGCGTTGAAGTTTGGGCGCGTAGTATTAGCTTAATTTCGTTGTTGTTTATAAACCTCCCGTTCAACACCTCGATACCGATACTAGATTTTACACACTTCTTAGTAACTTTATTAATAATCGGGATAGCATAGTTGTCAGAGACTTTAGCTGCCCTAACGTTAATTATGAAACTTTTACTGGTAATGATGAGGGTTTGAGACTGATTGAGTTCATGGAAGATAATTTTTTACGACAGATGGTTACCGAACCAACGCGCGGTGACAATATTTTAGACGTGGTGATGACGGACGACGAAAATATAGTCGAAGGTTTGGAAGTAGGTGAGAGTTTGGGATGTAGTGATCACCAAATTATTATGTTTAAGCCATTGATAGAAAACAGTAAGAATAGTAACGTAATAGAAGTCCCTGATTTTCGTAGGACTAATTTTGATAGTTTTTCGGATAGGATGAGACATGGGAGTAGTGGACTGGGATAATTTATTTATGGGTAATGACACAAATTTTCATTGGGAGGCGTTTAAAGAAAGTTTTTTTGAATATCGAAAGGGAGTTTATTCCGCGTAGGCTCAAGCACGCTAGTAATCATGGGAGGCCCAAGTGGTGGACTATGGAAATAGGTGAGCTCATAAACGAGCGTAACAGAGCGTATAGACTTAATAAGCACGGTAGCTAACTTTAATAGATATATCGAGCTTAGACGTCAGGTTAAAAGATCTCTTAGGAATACTAAAGGTAATTTTGAGATACTTGTAGCTGCGGACAGTAAACATAATCCGAAAAAGTTTTTTGACTACGTCAATAATCGTAAACCGATAAAAGATAACATAGGCCCTCTAGTGGACGCTAACGGCGCTTTGGCTTCCGACGCTCAAGCGATGGCGGGTATTTTTATCAACTTTTTTGCGACAGTTTTTACCGTAGAAGATGTAAGTAATGTCCCCGACGTGGACGATATCGTTCCATTTAGTAGCGAGACAATTTTGAATGAAATAACTATTTACGAGGGTGAGATTGCGCATTATATCGATAAACTAAAAGATGGCAAGGCTCCAGGCCCTGACGCATTTATCCTAGACATTTGAAAGATTTGAAAGTTATCGTAAGCTCCTTAACAAAAATTTTTAATAAGTCACTGGAAGCGGGGATTATTCCTGAAAACTTCAAATTAGTTAACGTTACGCTCATTTTTAAAAAAGGTGACCGCACACTAGCTAGCAATTATAGGCCTATTTGCTTCGTCAATTTCCTAAAGGGGGGGTCACATATACACACATATATATATATATATATATATATATATATACCTTCGTTGAATGGTTTGTTCTTAGGGAAGCGTAGCTTAGCGAGGAATAGGAGGACGAAAAGATGGTACATGTTTATTAACAGACGTTTCGCAAAAATTCAATTTCCATCGTCAGTGCTAAAAAGTTTTAAAACAAATAGAAATAAATAAGTATAATAAATAAAAACGAACAATAAATTAAAATGGCACAACAATTAGCGAGAATTAATAGTAAGTTACATATATTAAATTAGAAGATTAAAAATTAAATGATATAAAGTATAAAAGTATGGACAATAAGTAAAATATAAAACGGTTTAGGTGAAACAGAAATGAAGGGTTTCTTACCAAATTGTTAACGTAATGAGAGACTAATTGTACAGAAGATTGGGAATGGTTGCCTGTTGAAAGAATTCCATATTAGGAAGATGGAGCCGGGCGGAGTGATGGTGGATTTCTTTTGAGTTTGAGAATTTATTTGGCAATGTTTAAATTGAAAGCGGAACTGTAATCGTTGAGGGTTGGCTGGATACTGAGGATATAAAGGGACTCAAGTATGCGGAGGTCGATTAGTTGGTTGGCTGAATTAATGATTTTGAAATTGGAGGAAAGTAACGGGTGGTTGTGAAGGTGGCAGTGATCCTTTATTGCTGATTTGGAGGGTTTGTTCAAGGGCTGTGAAGTTCTTGTAGAAATCCCACGATGCTCGTCCACTCTTGTTTGATATTGGCGGATGGTACTGCCAATATAGTTCGCTTTGCAGCGAACACAATTAAAAGCGTAGATAGTGGACGAAGCAAGTGGCTGGGGTGTTTTTTCTTTATGGTTGAGGTAAGATTTGATACTATTGTTGTTGGTGAAAGCGAAATGAAATTTAATTTGGGGGTAAAGCGGTGTGAGTAAGAGACGGAGTTCTGAAAGTATTTTGTGGCTAATGTGGTCGTAATAGGGGAATGAAAAATATTGTACGTCTTTTTTAACAGTGGGAACTTTAAGGGGGGGGGGGGGGTTGATAAATATTATTAAGAAAGTTTCTGGTTAAAGATTGTAACAGATGTTTTGGGAAAGAATTATTAATGCTGAAGTTAAGAATTAACTCTATTTCATGGTGGAAGGATAAGTACGAGGAGCAAAGTTGGTAGGCACGGTGGATTAAAATTTTAATACTATTTATTTTATATAGCGAAGGGATGTGGCTTAGGAAATTAGTACCCAGGCCTGTGTACGTGGGTTTTCGATATATGGAAGTGCTAAATTTGTTGTTTTGTTTAGTTATTGTAATATCTAGGAAGGGAAGGGTGTTATTGGATTCGTCTTCTTTGGTGAACTTAATGTTTTTATGTTGGGAATTAAGGTAGTTAAGAAAAAGGGGGGCGTGGTTGGCATTGTGAAAAAGGAGAAAGGCGTCATCAACGTATCTTTTATATAGGTGTGGTTTATAATGAGTGGGGCAATGAAGTAGCCAGTTATTTTCGTGATGGCTGAGGAAGATGTTCGCTAAAGTGGCACTTAAGGGGGATCCCATAGCTAGTGAGTCGGTTTGTTGATAAAGTTGTTGATTAAAGAAAAAATAGGTGTCTGAGGCGGCGAGCGTAAGCAGTTTGGTAAATTCATGTTTTGTTAGATTCAAAACTGTGTTCGGATTGTTGGCGAAAAGGCTGTTAATACAGATATCGATGGCTTCTTTAATTGGAACGTTGGTGTAGAGAGATACTATATCGAAACTATGCATATGAAGGTTATTTGAGTTATTTATGGTCCATATTTCTTTAGCGAATTCGTAAGAGTTGGTGACGGAGTATTCGTTTTGGGTTAGGGGGGTTAAAGTGGGAATTAGGAATTTTGCTAGTTTGTAATTGTGGGTAGTGTAGGCCGAAAGGATGGGTCTAATGGGTAAGTTGGGTTTATGTATTTTAGGGAGGCCATAGAGAGTACCTGGGGATGAGCCGGAAGAACGTACTTGGTTATAAGTGTCTTCTGAAATTTTGTTCTGATCATATAGTTTTCTGAGGAAACGGTTGATTTTATCTTCAAGTTTTAGGGAAAGAGTTAAAGGATTATCATTAATCTTTTTAAATTTGGTGGGATCGTTAAGAATGTTGTTGACCTTATTAATGTAATCTGGTTTATTAAGAAGGACGGTGCCTTTGCCTTTGTCGTGGCGTGAAATGATAATGGAGTCGTCTTTAGATAGTTCTTTAAGGCAGGAGAGGTCTTTTCTATTAATATTTTTCATTCCCCTATTACGACCACATTAGCCACAAAATACTTTCAGAACTCCGTCTCTTACTCACACCGCTTTACCCCCAAATTAAATTTCATTTCGCTTTCACCAACAACAATAGTATCAAATCTTACCTCAACCATAAAGAAAAAACACCCCAGCCACTTGCTTCGTCCACTATCTACGCTTTTAATTGTGTTCGCTGCAAAGCGAACTATATTGGCAGTACCATCCGCCAATATCAAACAAGAGTGGACGAGCATCGTGGGATTTATACAAGAACTTCACAGCCCTTGAACAAACCCTCCAAATCAGCAATAAGGGATCACTGCCACCTTCACAACCACCCGTTACTTTCCTCCAATTTCAAAATCATTAATTCAGCCAACCAACTAATCGACCTCCGCATACTTGAGTCCCTTTATATCCTCAGTATCCAGCCAACCCTCAACGATTACAGTTCCGCTTTCAATTTAAACATTGCCAAATAAATTCTCAAACTCAAAAGAAATCCACCATCACTCCGCCCGGCTCCATCTTCCTAATATGGAATTCTTTCAACAGGCAACCATTCCCAATCTTCTGTACAATTAGTCTCTCATTACGTTAACAATTTGGTAAGAAACCCTTCAATTCTGTTTCACCTAAACCGTTTTATATTTTACTTATGGTCCATACTTTTATATTTTATATCATTTAATTTTTAATCTTCTAATTTAATATATATTGTAACTTACTATTAATTCTCGCTAATTGTTGTGCCATTTTAATTTATTGTTCGTTTTTATTTATTATACTTATTTATTTCTATTTGTTTTTAAACTTTTTAGCACTGATGATGGAAATTGAATTTTTTCGAAACGTCTGTTAATAAACATGTACCATCTTTTCGTCCTCCCATTCCTCGCTATATATATATATATATATATATATTTTTTTTTTTTTTTTTTTTGGGGGGAACAGCTTTTCTTTTAAACATGTTTGGCTGAATAATCGACCGTAGTTTTTAGTTATTAATTTATTATTAGTTTTCTCAATTTTCCGGATGACATTTTTCAATAATGCTGGTAAATTATAAATAATATATCCAAAATTTTCCGACGTTTCGCTCTGTCCTCGAGCATCTTCAGGGAATTCGTTTGGAGCCATCTTCGTAGGTGTTCTGCCTAGAATGAAAATTTCTTGTCAGGGCGCCTCTTTTATAGCTCATTTCGGAGGTTTTCCCGCAGTTTCGCTGGATTGGTCAGTTTCGTACGTGTAACTTGAGAATTCGTTCTTGCCCGGTTCGCTGATTGTTTATTTTCGGGGAAGTCTCTTTTATTAATTATTAATGCTTCGATAATATGAAGTCTTTTCTCATCCCTTATTTGAGATACACCCAGATTCTCTCTTTCTACAGTCTTGAGCCTTTGAGTCTTTGGGCTTGCCCGGGGCCTCGATCCCACTATTCTTCCGTGCATCAGCCTTCTCGGAAGTCGGTCCTCCAACATCCTCCTTCCAACCCAAATTCGATAAAATAAAAAAAACAGACAGAACTAGAACTCTTATACTAGTCTATAATTAGATTAAAAGAAAGAAACATCGTAGGAATATCTCAAAACTTACAGCCTTTACTCTTAGCAGAAAGCACCAAAAACAGAAGCTTTTCATCTTCCAAAATAGTATCGCCAGCCTTGAAACAAGAGGCAAAGGAGTTAAGAAACGAGAAAGAAATTGTCATTAGGAAGACTGACAAGTCCAATATCTTCGTCATCCTTGATAGAAGTGACTACAAGAGCAAGATTGACACAATATTAACCCTCTAACGCCGACTGGGTCGAATACGTACCGTTTCAAATACACGCATTTAGACTTAACCCTACAAAAACGTTCGGCGTTAAAGGGTTAAGTGACGCCTCAAAATACAAAAAATAAACGAAGACCCAACGGAGTAAGTGAAAACCAAAATTAATACACCTATTTTAGCCTTCTAACGCCACACAAGGGGACCAACTAACCCTGCTCCGAGGAAACTTTACACCTGGATATATTTATGGTAACGTTAAAACACATAAAACTGGCTATCCGATACGTCCCATCATCTCCCAGGTCCCATCCCCAACTTACAGAATTGCAAAACAACTTAATGAAATCATCACCAAATATATACCAGCAAAACACATGCTCAAATCTACAGATGAATGTCTACAAGTGCTCAGAGGAACCCGACCACAAGGAATTATGGCACCGTTGGATGTAGAAAGTTTATTTACAAACCTCGCAGTAGAGGCAACAACCAAGATTATAATCGAGAACGTTTACAACCACCCGACCATGCGACCACCAACCATTCCCAAAGAAATAATGAAAAAACTGCTGAAGATCTGCACAACGGAAGCGACTATCCGATGCAAAGACGGAACGCTACACCAACAAGTAGATGGAATCTCGATGGGAAACCCCTTGGGCCCCACCTAAGCTAACTACTACATGTGCCATGTGGAAAACAAAGTGCTCCGAGAAAAAAGACACGCACTATACTGCCGATACGTGGATGACATATTCGTTACCACCGATAATGAAACAGAACTTCTAGAACTAAAAGAAGCATTGGAAGAAGAATCAGGCTTAACATTCACTTATGAGTTAAGCATCAACAGGAAAATCCCATTTCTCGACGTGAAAATACAAGACGACGGCGATTGCTACACGACCAGCATATACAAAAAACCTACGGACAGAGGAAAATGCTTAAATGCAAATGGCGAGTGCCCAACTAAATATAAAATTGGTGTAATAAAAACACTTCTACACAGAGCTTATAAAATCTCATCTAATTGGACGATCTTCCACCAAGAGATTGAACGCTGAAAGCAGCTACTAATTAACTACGGTTTCACAAACACCGAAACAACAAGAAATTAAAAAAATTTTGAAAATGAAAGGGAGGCAAATACAACGGAAAGCAATCAGGCAAGAAAAGAGAAGACACCTAACAGCGCTGGGATCTTTTCCGTTTGACTGCCGCCATTGAAACATAAGAGGTGAGTGCCCCCAGCCTTCTTTACTTAGCCTTATAAGGCTAACTAACGAAAATATCACGACCTACTGTAACCTAACCAATCGTTAGGTCAACTGTACGACCTTGACGATTGGTTAGGTTAGGTCGTGATATTTTTGTTAGTTAGCCTTATAAAGCTAACTAAAGAAGGCTGGAGTTTAATTATGTTTCAATGGCGGCAGTCAAACGGAAAAGATCCCAGCGCTGTTCATAAAATTTTTTATCAAAACCAAATGTAGCCTGCATATAAAACTGACGAAAAAGTAATAAGGAAAATATCAAAGGAAAACGTCAGATGTAGAAATCAGAATAAAATATCGCTTGCCATCTACAGTACTACCGAAACATGAAGACTAAAAACTTATTCATGAAAAATAACATCACTCAAAAAACGGAAAATCTACAAAAATCTCACGTGCTTTACGAATTTCAATGCCCGAACGAAGATTGCAAACTTCGAGGAAACGTGAGATACGTGGACTCAACCACAACAACACTGTTAAGAAGGCTAACAATGCACTTACAAGAAGGAAGTCCGAAAGATCACATGTGGAACATACACAAAATAAACCTGACCAGACAACAGATAGTGGAAGCGACAAACGTGGTGACACAAATAAGGATGAGAAAAGACTTCATATCATCGAAGCATTAATAATAAAAGAGACATCCCCGAAAATAAACAATCAGCGAACCGGGCAAGAACGAATCCTCAAGTTACACGTACGAAACTGACCAATCCCGCGAAACTGGGGGAAAACCTCCGAAATGAGCTATAAAAGAGAGCGCCCTCACAAGAAATTTTCCCCCGAGGTGATGTCATGATCCCTAAAGGAGGGAAATCCGCAGAGTTCATCGAGAACTATAGACCCATCAGCCTGTTAGAAGTACTCGGCAAAACCCTGGAAAAAATACTCCTTCGGAAACTGAATCTCCACCTCACGGTCAATGGTGCACTTTCAGACGCCCAACATGGATTCAGGAAAAAGAGAGGCACAGCCACAGCCCTCGCCATTCTGCACGAAACGGTGGCAAACAAACTAGCGTTCAGCAGAAGAGTCTCGATAGTACTGAGAGATGTGAAGGCCGCCTTCGACAAAGTGTGGCACCAAGGATTACAATACCGCATCCTCGAACAGAACATGGAAGCAAACTTAGGAAAAATCCTTTGTAGCTTCCTCAAAGATCGAAAAGCTTACGTCCAACACAAGACCCACACTGGCAAGCTCTTCGACATCCAGGCGGGGATGCCCCAGGGAGCGATACTTTCGCCCACTCTGTACAACCTGTACATCGCCCAAATTGCCTCCGCCCCCACCACACACCCGAGAAGTCATCTACGCGGACGACATCACGCAAATAGTAACATCAAACCTCGGCAAAGAGCAACACGCCAACAGGCTGAAGAGACAAATTGAAAGAATCAATGAATTCGAGGAACGTTGGAAAATTCAGACAAACCAACAGAAATTCACAGTTATTAACATTGGCCACAGGAACGTTCACGCACTAGAAATAAACAACCGAATCCAACCTTACAAGCAACAAGGCACAGCTCTCGGCCTGACCATCAACAGCTTTGGCTATAAAAACCACACCACAGCAAGGTCAAACAAAGCGAAAAGAGAGCTCAGTAAACTCTACCGTTTCAGGGGACTCTCGGTAAAAAATAAGATGCCGTACACGGCGCTCGTACGGTCTATCCTCGAATACCCGGCAATTCCACTGCACACAACGAGCGACACAAATCTGATGTTGCTACAAAAAATACAGAACGCTGGAACAAGATTCATCCTGGGGAAACGACTCAGCGACAGGATATCATCCCAGGCACTGCACCAACAAGCAAACTTACCAGCCCTCAATGTGCTTCTGCACAGCAGGGCGGAGAAAACTTGGAGGAAGGTACAAAACACCTCTCCATAGACCTATGAAGAACTCGATATTGGACCTCAGCGCGGGAGAGAGTACTTCTACTTCAAGAGAAGTCTACCCCGCAGCAGAAACCCCCCACCAACGGCACTTTTTGTACCGTATAGAAGATAAAAAAATAAAAAATAAAAAAAAATAAAAAAATAAAATAAAATAAAAAATAAATAAATAAATAAAATAAAATAATAAATAAATAGATAAAGAATAAAAAATAAATAAATAAAGAATAAAAAATAAATAAATAAAAAATAAAATAAAAGAGGTAGAAAACCCAAACTATAAGCTAACAAGTCAAGCACCCTACAAAAGCTTGAACGCGCAAGGAAGGTGAATCACCTGTCACCAGACCTTAACCCCCCCCCCCCCCCCAAAAAAAACCTGCGCATCCTTGGTGAGCCCGAGGACCTATCAACTCTTCATCTATATTTCCCGTTTCCCCACTTTTTGATATCACTCCTACAACTCTAATTCCACCTCTTATAACGTCAACAACAACAACAACAGAAATTTTCATTCTAGGCGGAACACCTACGAAGATGGCTCCAAACGAATTCCCTGAAGGTGCTCGAGAACAGAGCGAAACGTCGGAAAATTTTGGAAATATTATTTATAATTTACCAGCATTATTGAAAAATGTCATACGGAAAATTGAGAAAACTAATAATAGGTTAATAACTAAAAACTACGGTCGATTATTCGACCAAACATATATATATATATATATATATATAATATATATATATATATATATATATATATATATATATATATATGCTGCATATATATACTATATATATATATATATATATACATATATATATATATATATATATATATATATATAGGGCGTCCCAAAAAAATGTATACACACTTTAACAGCTGATAGCTCAATTGATGTTTCTTTCTTTCCAAGTTAAACCCATTAGAATTAATAATGGCAGTCAGACTAAGCTTTGAACAAAGGAAATTCATTCTAAAATGCTACTGGAAGTGTGAAAACGCAGTTGAAGTGCAAAGACAGTTTAGGAGGGAGTTTCAAACAGATCCACCAACGCGACTTACCATCACTCGAATTAGAGATAAGTTTGAAGCCGATGGAACTGTTCAGAATGTCCACAAGAAGCGTTTCGGAAGACCACGGACATCGACAAGCCCCACAAAGCAAGAAAGAGTACTGGAAACGTATCACCAAAGTCCAAGAAAATCTGTGCGGCAAGCGAGTCGTGAGGTAGGAATTTCAGAATCGTCTGTCCAACGCATTTTGAAGCGCTGTCAATGGAAAAGTTACATTCCAAGATTAGTCCATGCTATTAATGAAGATGATCCGGACCGAAGAGTGGAGTATTGCGAGTGGTACTTGGCACGATGTGGATGTGGATTGGACGAAGGGGTTTCGTAGAATACCCTCCGCGTTCACCAGACCTCACACCACTAGACTTTTTTGTATGGGGATACTTAAAAGACAAAGTCTACGCTATAAAACCTGCAACAGTCGCTGAATTGAGAGCAGCCATTGAACGAGAATGCACACAAATACCAAACGAAATGTTTCGTGATGTTTGCGATTCCATTGCTTCGCGTTATCAGCAGTGCCTGGACCAGAACGGACGTCAGTTTGAAAACAGGCGTTGACAAAACAATTAAATAATGTCTGTAGATTCTATTACATTTTGAAAATGAAATGTATTTTAATAAACACTGCCTTTATAAGTATTTAAAGTGTGTATACATTTTTTTGGGACGCCCTGTATATATATACATATATATATATATATAATATATATATATATATATATATATATATATGATACACACAGACCGTGCATGGAACAAGGAACTCTTCTAGGATAATTAAATCAACTATAGTCCGAATAAGTAATGGTAAATGACAAATACCATAGTTTTTCTTTTTCATGATGCTAGCCCGACGCGGGCAACGGGGTCATATATATATATATATATATATATATATATATATATATATATATATGTAGAAGAATTACGGCATTTGGAAGAGTGAGGTCCATGGTGTAATGGTATCGCGTCTGACCGGCAATCGGAAGATCCCGGGTTCGATTCCCAGGTGGTTACCTCATTTTTTCATTTGTTTCGTTCTCTCTCTCTCGTCTTGCGCGGAACATCTCCTATACAAGCGTCGTTCTTTACGATATAATATATATACACGAGTGTATGTGTGTGTGTATATATATGTATTGTGTGTGTGTGTGTGTGTGTGTGTGAGTGTCAGTTCAAAATTGATGATGATTGATTTGGAACCCAAATGAATTGCATCTTGGAAGGCTTCAGTTGTGTTTTATTTCCAATTTATGGGCAAAGAATTAAATTTGCACAAATTAATCGTACGTATAAAGGCATATATAAACATTCCTAAGCCAGCCAAAATAGTAGAATCATAATTATTATGGGCTACATTTACATTTATTCAGTGCTCCAGACAACTATCTCTTAATCTTCTATGGCCCTCTTATACAGTATAATGTTTGTACCTGTTGAGCCTGAAATAAAGTGTTTGTTTGTACATATGTACAATACACGAACACCTTGGAATATATTTCCTGTATTACTGCACATACTTCAATTATTATACTTGGACAGTGGTGGGCACCGTTAACCAAAAAGTTAACTTCGATAACGATAATCCGTTAACCCCAATTTTTAACTCCGATAACGATAATCCGATAATTTTACACAAAGTTAACGGAAGTTAACGATAATCCGTTAACGATAACTATTTCTTTACTAACATTTAAAAAAATCAAGGAAAAACGCTTTAAAACCCATAGAAAATGTTTATTTATGCAAAATCCAACAATAAATAGGTATTTAACTGTATTTTTATCAAGTTTTGCAACTTTTTTGCTTAATAACTTTTTTTTTTATTTTTAATAAAAAATGTACTGATTACATGTTTTGAAACCCTTGTAACCACTAACCATTAACTAAATTTTAATTTACCAGAGAATTATTATGGCGGGAACTGAAAGGTAAAATTAAATTTTAGGCACATTTATTAAAGACTATGACAATGTGCTGGTTGCCCTTCAGAAAGACCAACTTCTCAAAGTTAGGCCCAACTGCCAGTCTTGACCTCTTGGGCCTCAGGATGTCCTTGCCGAGAGAGAAGAGCCGTTCCACTGCGGCAGAGGACGGAATTGGCAGACTGAAGTTATGGCGGTTTAAATTCATTCGCGGAGCGGTGATCTTCCGTGAATGACTCCTCGCAGTTAACGTGTTAACGGACTTTAACAGACTAAATATCGAGTTATCGGAAGTTAACTGGTCCGATAACGATAAATGGAAATTAACTTCCGTTAATAGTCCGTTAAAAAAGTTAACTTCGTTAATTAACTGTTATCGGATTAACGCTTTAGTGCCCAACACTGTACTTGGATCATATAACTGACGATGATATGTATCAATAACATTTATGACATTTGCTTTTGAGTTTTGAGTTAATAACATGTCCTGGTAACCATAAAATAACTGAAATTCCATGACATCAAGATTTTTTTTGTGGTGAATGTTGGAAAGTTATCGATTTTTGAAACTTTCTTTTTCAAATATCTTTAATGAGAGTAGTAATAATTTTTGCAATAGGGGGGGTCATGTGCCCCCTGTGCCCCTCCCTTATGTACGCCACTGAGTGTCGGTAAACTTTTGGAATCCGTAGTTAGGGATCGTATCGTCGATCACTTAGAGAGTCGCGATTTGATTAATAGTAGTCAGCATGGGTTTCGACGCCATAAATCTTGTTTAACTAATTTGTTAGTTTTATAACCAAATAGTGCGCGAATACGATAGGCATAGAGCGGCTGACGTTATTTATTTAGACTTTAAAAAAGCGATCGATACAGTTCCGCATAGAAGATTAATTGCAAAGGTTAAAGAGCACGGTATACGCAGTCAGGTAGCTAACTTGTTAGAGGAATGGCTTCGTGCCAGGAAACAGAGGGTCGTTGTTAATGGTAGGGAATTGGGATGGTTGGATGTAGGTAGCGGTGTCCCGCAGGGTTCAGTGTTAGGCCCATTGCTATTCGTAATCTACATTAACGACATAGATGTAGGTTTGACCAGTAACGTGTCAAAATTCGCGGACGATACTAAAATAAGCAGTAAAGTTCTTAACGTGGACGATAGAAATAGGCTCCAAGACGATGTAAATAGTATTATGGAGTGGACGGATAAGTCGCAGATGTAATTTAACGTAGACAAATGTAAAATTTTGCATATAGGTGGTTCTCGTAACAACAATTACACGTACACGATGGATGATAGACAGTTAGCGAGCGTTAACGAGGAAGTAGATTTAGGCGTACGCGTATCTAAGGATTTAAAAGTTAGGAACCAGTGCCTGGAGTCTTGCGCAAAAGCTAATAGGATGTTAGGCTTCATAGCGCGTAATTTCGAATTTAAATCGAAGAATATTATATTGCCCCTTTACAAGTCCCTAGTCAGGCCTCGCTTAGAATATGCCGTTCAGTTTTGGTGCCCGTATTTGCGTGAGGATATTGATAGGTTGGAAAGGGTTCAGCGACGCGCCACGAAACTAATTCCGTCACTACGCAACAAGTCTTTCGAAGATAGGATTAAAGATTTAGACTTGCATTCACTCGAAACTAGGAGAGTAAGGGGGGAGCAAAATCGTTAATAAAATCGATAACGCAAATTTTGACAAATTGTTCCTTTTCGATAATAGCAATACTCGTAATAATGGATTTAAATTACGTGGCAGACGTTTCATTACTAACATCGCTAAAAAAAATTTTACGTTTAAAGTAACTGATAAATGGAATAATCTTTCCGCGTCAGTCGTGAACTCTACCAGCGTTAACATGTTTAAAAACCGTTCAGATAGGCATTTTAAAAATAGTAACGTTGTTTAAAATAATAAAACAATTAGCAACAGGAGCTCTGGGGGTAATGGTCGAGGTTTGAGTCTGTTGACGATTAATGACAGCTTGTGACATGCCAGCGTGTGATATGCCAGCGATAAAATTATATTAAAAAAAATTAGACTAACACGAACTTAGATGTAGCTCGTAGCCTAAAGTAACCCACTTTTTGTCATACTCTTCATACTTTTTTTTGTTCTTTTCTTATCTTCTCTTTACTTGCATGTCTGTAGTTTGCATGTATGACAGTGTTTGAATTAAGACTGTGTTTGCATGGTTTTGTAAGCATTCTTATTTTACTTCTTTTCATCTTTCACCCCTTTCCTATTCTCTTCGACTATTTTTCCGACTTGTCGGCAGTGGCCGGCGGATGATGATGGTGAGTCTTTCTCTCACTTTTTCTGAATGAATGTTAACCCACTAATGATAGGTTTTGCTACTTACTTAACCCCTTATTCTCTTCTTTTGACCCCCTACTCTCTTCTTTCTCTCGGGCTAACCTTAGAGTGGATCTTAGGGTCTCTGTTAGCCTTAGCTTCTGTAGATCTGTATGTTTTTTCATTGAGGAAAAACGACATTCAAAACGTCTACTTTTCAGAAAGTTGCTTTTCTCTATGTTTTAAACTGAATTCTCTACATAATCTTAAATGTGCTGTTAAAATATTGTGGAATTTAAGAGAATTTAGATTAATTAATATCATAATTCAATAATATAGAATGTTTCTTTAAAAATCCCTTTCATTTCGATTACTTTCACACGAAGTATTGAAATCCCCTGAAAAAATAATGTCCGAGAAGGCTGGATCTCTTTCAGTAATTTTTAAATGAATTTCTAAGTTTTGGCCATAAACAGCTTTATTTTATTATTTTGAACAATAATATGTAAAGTATAAAATCCTGAAAAAATTTTACTTAAAACGCAATCTTAATAAATTATAGCTTTGCATTTAAGAAAAACGACATTCAAAATTTCTACTTTTCAGAAAGTTGCTTTTCTCTGTTTTAAACCGAATTTTCTACATAAGCTTTAATGTACCGTTAAAATATTGTAAAAATTAATAGAATTTACGATTTAATTTATATCATAAACCAATAGTATGGAAACTTTCTTTAAAATATCCATTTATTTCGAGTATTTTCACAGGAAGTATTGAAATCTCGTCCAAAAATAGATTCTGAAAAGGGGGGATCTCCTTAGAAGTGTGGCTGCAAAATGGTAGAGTGCATATGCAATTGCAATGTTGATCATATGAGTGCCAGTGCCAACACCCTTCCCCCTTGTTGCAAGACCCCCCCAGTGCCAACCACCAAGCTGGGGGAGTCCACCTAACCTCTTTGAGGGAGAAGGTGGGACGGCCTCATCCCCCAAAGAGGCATACCTAACCAAAGAGAGAGAGGAGGAGAGAGAGGAATAGACCATCCAGCTTCTGCGAGAGGCAGAAGCTTAATGAGAGCTCAGGCAGCAACACTTGACTTAGAACTCGAAATCCGCCAGTTGGCGTAGAAGCCAGTTAGCTTAATCCGCCAGTTGACTTAGAAGACGTAGAAGGCAGGTGTATGTGTATATATTAATTAACTTTTCAGATGCCAGATTGCGCTATTCAGATATTCTTGACAGTTGGCTTAGAAGCCAGTTAGCTTAATCCGCCAGTTGACTTAGAAGACATAGAAGGCAGGTGTATGTGTATATATTAATTAACTTTTCAGATGCCAGATTGTGCTATTCAGGTATTCTTGACAGTTGGCTTAGAAATCCGCCAGTTGGCATAATCCGCCAGTTGGCATAATCTGCCAGTTGACTTATAAGACCTAGATGGTAGGTGTATGTGTATCTATTAACTAACTTTTCAGCTGCCACATTGCGCTATTCAGATATTCTTGACAGTTGGCTTAGAAATCCGTCAGTCAGCTTAGAAGACATAAATGGCAGATATATATATATATATATATATATGTCGTTTGAGCTACCACATTGCGCTATGCATATATTCTTGACAGTTTTCTTAGAAGGCGTAACCACCCATTTGGTATATATATTCCCATCACTCCAGTTACTCCTTAATATTATATACAACCAAAAGAAATAAATAAAACCACATTACATCATTCTGTTTATTTAGACGAGTTAAGGGAAATAATTCATGAAATATATGGGAATTAAATATACATTTAAAAATAATATACAGCAAAAATACACACATTAAGCGAAGGATATATATATATATATATATATAATATATATATATATATATATATATATATATATATTCTTAAATAATAATAATATTAGTTCAGGATAAACCATACAACCATTTAATATATGTACGAGCAAATACGCCCTTATATATATATATATATATATATATATATATATATATATATATATATATATATATATATATATATATAAACACCAAAACTTATATAAAAAATAGTAATAGTACAGGATAAAACTATATACCCATTAATATATGTATATAAACAGTAAAACCTATATAAAATCAAAATACATACACCTTATGTTCTACCGCGCTTAACTAAAATACTAAGCTCGCACTTGATCGAATCTAGGGTTACATCACTGTTGCTTTGTACTATACAATAAATACGATTTAGTATTATTTCACCACTCAAGGTGTGCGGGCGCCTATTCTCGATATAAAGGGCCTTCATATCGTTGAATACTATTTTTGTGCCCACCTTACAATTGGTTGGCAAATTGTCTTTAAACACGGGCAAAATACAGTCAAAAACACGCACAAAGAGGGCGTCGTTAGCCACAACTTCATTATTAAATTCAAGTTTATAAACAATCCTTTCCAATCGAGGGTTTTTCTTACCGATCTGAGCTTCCAATCGTGAACTCTTTTTCACAACGCATAGCGGCAATTGAAATAATCTTCTAAGTCGTAACGACAGCTACTCATTATATAGAGGTGAAATTCTTCAGGGTGAATAGTGTAGGCGAGCTCTGCCCTGTACCCGGTGTACCGCTCAAGTCCTTTGTACCATAGTTCATGATATTTCGGAGTCTAAACTTTTTAAATAAGCATCCAGCTCTAGACCATTCTCGCCTTGTTCATTCCTACATTCGATAAACCCTTCGAGCAGAGCGGTGTATGCGTATTCAAGAACCGTGTCAAAATAAATCATATCCGTAAAACGCGCGTCTAATATAGGTTTCGGCTTGCGGAATCCGACGATTTCAAACGTTCTGTCGAGGATGAATCGGTTTCGCGTGGGGATAAGAACGTTATTATCAGATGCATTCTTCCACATCAGTCGTATATCAATGCATGGCTGAGCGTTATTTATACACAACTACAAACAATGGCATATGATGGGGCATCACTAATCTGTTCTTTTCTTGTACCTACACTTGCAGGTATTTTATAACGGTCCTCACCCCACTTCTCAACTATCACGAAGACTCTATTCATCTCCTCAACACTTAAATAAATAGCATTACGTTTACCAGAGTTTGCTTGTCTACAAATCGTTTCAAGTACATAGTTAATGGCACCGGTTTCACGCCTGAACACGCGCAATGACTTCGTCACGGCCACATCGTACACGGCATTGAGAATGCTTCTCAAAGGAAGTTCCATCGTATTCGAGGAGTGCACGTCCAGTCGGTTCATGCTCTGAGATGACTATGAGCCACGGGTGGGCGGATCGGCTCGAGTGAGTCCCACCATAAGCTATTGAATCGTATACGGATTTGTTCTAGCATGAATCACGCGTGGACTTGTACCCATTATACCAGGCAACTTTTCCGACATATGGGATAATTTCAGTTTTAGTGTTTTATCGGAATGCGCACTAGACGTTCATTTTCTCCACACATTATAAATCCGGTGCACTATTTGAGAGAAACATATGCCCGTATTTATCTTTTTGTTTAACAGTCGATACTCGCCTCTAAACTCTATTAAAAACTCACACAGGCCTTCAGCCACAACCTCACTGCGAACTTCGTCATGATATATATGAATGTAGTGGTAAAAGTACTTTAGCTTGTCCATGATGACAAGGTTTACATTCTCAGCCGCAGGGTACGCGTACTCGGTATGATGCAGCATGACATAATACGGCCTCTCACACCACTCATCAACAAGACTCATTACCCATACCCGTTGTTTCTCTTCTGCACGCGTTGTTTCTTTCACCTCACGGTATATGTACGCTTTTATACAGTTTAGCCCTACAACGTAGTCCATCACATCGTTTGTGCTGCGAAATCCTCTCGCCAGAATATCCATAGAGTATTTGAACATCTTGTTCCCTCGCGCTATTCAATGTAACATTAAAAGTCTCAAAGGAGTGGGGGAGGGCTAGGCCGTCTTTCAGTATTCACCACATCTTCCGACTTTACCGAATACCACTTTATAAACGTCGAACACGCAATATCAAAAGTAACCATTACTATTTTTCGTCTACGTGAGAAAATACACGTCTGAACTCCAGGGCTTCCAGAGGTCAACTGAGCACCCAGGGTAGAGATATACCCAGGTAGTAGCAGGAGTCACGTGACCCTTTCATTGAGCTTACAGTGAGTGAAGTCCTCGGGCACAACGAGGCGGCACAGCTTCTTTGCCATCTCGTGCTTCACAGTGTCTTCCACTTTGTCACTGCAGAGGGCGAAAACGACGGTCTGAGGCCTCAGATACCACAAGTGCCGCCTGATCACTGCCAGTGAAGCTTCTGCAATCTCGCGATCCAAGCCCTGTACTGCAGAAGACGCTGGTACAACACAAGGTCATTCAGCGGGGCATCAGCTGCGACAGGAGCCGCCAGCCAGGCAGGTGCGTAGAGGAGTGCAGTAAATAGTACCACTCTCTGAAGTTTCTGTACCAGCTCGTCGTCGAACTCCAGCTGACCGCTGAACATCAGGAGCTTCGTGTAGTAGATGATCTGAAACGAATACGCACTGTGATGTATAAATACCGATACCACTCCATATAAGTTTGTTTAATGGTAAATTATTTATCTTATTTTTTTCTGGTAGGGACTTCAAATGGCTGTTTGCAGAAGGCAATACAATATTTAACTTCTAATTCAAAATACCAACCTTGGCCATCCACCTCGCATGATTGTAGGCTTCTGGGCGCATGAAGTGTGTGCCACGACGTGGCTGGGCCCCGAGTACCAGGAGTGTAATCTCCGCCACTTCTCGGTAGTCTTCTCTGACAAGACCAGAAGCGGTGCCGAGGAACTTGACTGCCTCATCTCGGAGCTCCATCAGCCACGTCACCTCCGCCAAATGCTCGATCTCCAGCTCGCGATAAGTCGAGAGGTCGAGCTTGTCCCACCTGAAAGGGGAGTTATGAAAATATTGCATGAAAACGACTGAAGTTTCCCTTTTCGACTGCTATTAACATCATTAGTAGAAGGACGCTGATATCTCAATTGCTCTGAAGGCAAAAAATCATTGGAGAAAACAAATGCGCCTTAGACTTGAAATTCACCTTCTCCTCAGATACTGGAACAAAGGTTCAGTTGGTGCTGTGGTTCTTCCAAACGCGGTGATGACCACTGCCCCCACGATGAGCTCCATAACGTGATGGCGACAGCCCAGCTAGAAGAGCGGTTTACCAAGCATGTTCTCCAGCCGGACCACCGCACCCTGCACCCTCCCCGTATTGGAGGAAGTTGTGTCGAAGCACAGTCCAATCACGTTGTTCTCGCATCCCCAGTCTTTGAGAGCACGAAAGGTCGCCTGGGCCTGGGACAGACCGGTGCCGTCAGCAACAGTCGGAACGGCCAGCAACTTTCCTTCTGTGCATTGGGGAGCTCCGGAGATGAGAATCGCCTGGCGGTGCTCCAATGATCCAAGAGAGTCCTGAAACGTATGTCATACATGCCAATCCATTATCGTCCACTGGAATATGTCAATCCACTGTCGTCACTGGAACATGTTAATTCACTGTCGTCCACGGTGAGGGCAAAACTGACCTTGATTACTTTACCGTCCCAGTGGACGACAGCATGCCTCGGAGATACGAAGGATTTCTGCACAGCTGTCGACACTTCACAACGATGTGCCACTCTTCCACGGTGAGACGTGTCTTTCGAGATACTGAATTTGTCCAGGTCTGCCGGCGGATCTGCCGAACGTAGGACTGCCGCCACGACACTTGCCACCTATGTGCGAAATTGAAAGGAAATTGACAAGGATACGTATGGTTTTTATGTGACAAAATAATCACTAAATTTTCCGTCGTTACGTCTATTATATCTTTGTCAAGGAAAGATCATTACTGATTAGGACATCCGGAAGCGATCAGCCACTTCAATAACAGCCGGTGCATTGAGGATGCGGTGAGGAAGGCTGATTGATACAGTTGATTCTCTCGGCCGTCGGTATGGTGGTTCTAGCTGTGATTCGGAGTTGCTCGATGATCTGCTTTCTATAGATTTATCGTCGCTCTCAGCTTCGGTTCCTAATTTCGTTTTTGAGGTGCCTGGCTCATCACGAGATTGTTGTCTTGAGAGTTGCCGTTTTCTCTTGACAACGAACACTTTATCATTCCCACTCATTGTTGCCTGGCCCAGGCCCCGTTGATCCTCATAAAATTTAATATCTTCTTGTTTGTTGTTGTCTGAGAGCAGTCGACTTTTCTGTATCTCTTCAATAGCATCGGGAGTTCCGATGTCCCAGAGCTTGTTCAGATTTTCTGAAAACTTCTCCCTGCCTTTTCCCGCGTCACTGTCTCTCATCTTGCTCTTCTGCAGCGAGCGCCACTCTTCCCACAGTAACTCCAGTTTTCTTTCGCAGTTACGCCTCGTGATCGTCTTTATACGTGCCATGTTCCAAAATGCCAGAACATTGGCCACCGTGTCTTTTACGGCGGCCTTCCTGTCAGTAGTTTCCTGCTTGGCATAGAAGAAGTACTGGAGAACTTGATGGGTGGTTGGCAATTTGGCACCACCGATCGAGGAAGATGGCTGACCAATTAAGAAGACGTCCGTGGCTGACCTTAGAGAAGGTGGTGCTGTTGTTGCTGCTTTCTCTTTTCCAGAATAAGTAACTTTCAGAGTCTTCCCACTCCTGGTTGTTAACAGTTTATCTATTGTACTAAAGTCTAGACTTCTTATCAAACAAGAATCAATTGACACAGTTGATCTGTAAAAAGCAAACTGTGATTAGTAAAAATATTGGTCATAGACATAGCGTGTGTGTAATTGGGATTTTAGGATGCGCCAGCTACTGATGCTATGATTACGTCCATAACGGGGGACAAATACGGTATTTTTAATTTTAATGTTATTTCTAGGTGAGTGTAACTTCTAAACCACTTGTCCGATCAACTTGGTAAGTATCTGAGAGGATTTCTTTCACTGAGAGGATTCAGAAAATATGGTCATTTGATGATTTATCTTTATTTAGTAAAAAATTGTCAATTTGGCCAAATTTCCAAAATTGAAATTTTCAAAGTCGATGCGCGACCCCTAAATATTGATCGATTTTGGTAAAAATGGTGTCAGTGTACTTCCACTGAACCAAACCATGGGAAAAACTTTGACCAGCTATAATTTTTTAAAAAAGTGAAAAGTGATCCACCCTACTGCACATGCCCTGACCCTAAAATCACAGGATAATAGAAATATTAAAGACAAAGGATTGTTCCAAAATATAACCGAGGGCCGTTATGGAGCAGCGTTCCAAAGAGATACCTTTCACGAGGCACAACATGACTTATCCAGCTTAATGTATCAATTGAAATTGGAGAAATTGGGTGAGTGCTGTCCATCCCCAGACATGTGCTATATTTACAGCAATATCGTGGAGCATCAATTTGTTGGGGATACCCAGGCGCGTCTGCTGCGCATTGCACACATTCCCAACCATAGAGGGAAGAGCTTGAGCATTACATATGACAAGCCCCATTAGGCCTGTTCAAAAATCAACTTTTTCTTATTTTCATAGGTTTCTGTACATTTTCCCATGCTTTTTGACCTGAAAAAGCCGAAAATCACAACTATTTTGACCTAGGATGTTGGGAAGCATTGCCGCATGGAGCTTTAAATTTTCTGCCTTGAAATCGGCCAAAGCGCCAATTCCGGGGTCCCTTGAATTATGTTTTGCACTTTAACTTTTGATCTAAACAAGATAGAGCAACAAATTAGGTATCAAATGAAAGAGCATAAAATTAATAAATAATAATAATAATAATAATAATAATAATAATAATAATAATAAATAAATAATAATTAATAATAATAATAATAATAATAATAATAATTATCTATCATTTTTCAGGAAACAACAGAAACTCAATCAGAATCTAGAAAACCATCTACAAGTTACAACTTCACAATGGCATTAAGCAAGGAGCTGAGGGAGCTCCGTGGGCGCACAGTTGATATCTCAGAACCTCCACGTACTGTCCACAGGCAGGTGTCAACTGGGCCATCTACCAGATCTCTCACTGAAACTTTCCTGGTTGGATACCCTTCAGCTTTTATCAGTGGTTCCCAGCTTCCCACCAACAGACAGGCGTTCCAGTATTTCCTTAATCTTCAGAATTTACCGGAAAATGCAGGGAGGCCCATGGTTCAAGACCTTGCATATGAAACAGTTGAATCTATCATCCCATTCTGGCAGATGGCTAGGATCAAGACAATGACCAAGTACAACGCAATGAAGCTCTTCATGAAACTACATGGAAACATCGTGCTCTGGTGAAAAGCAAAGGAAGAGCAAGTAACCCTGGAGGAAAAAGAGGAGCATTTGTGCTGGAATTAGACAGCCTGTTCGATATAGGAGCTCCAGATGCAATCCAGGAAATACAGAACAACAGACTGTTATCCAGAGAGAAGAAAGATGAGGATATCAGGTTCTACGAAGACCAAAAGACTGAGAGGAAAGGTCATATGTCTGGTCATGACAAGATTTTTGAGACAAGATCCCTGCAGCAAGCAGCGAGGAATGAAAGACTGCAGCATAGACAAGAACAAGGTAAAACTAATTACTTTGAACGTCACAAAAAGTTTTAAGTTTTACTCCATTGCGATATTTAGCATGTACTTAACAATTACTGTCTTAACATGTTGTACTATTTTACAGCTGCAGCAGAACAAGAGGCAGTTGTTCATGTGGATGACAACGACGCTAACACAGAGGACATGGATTACCATCAGCCTCGTCCTGGATGTTCTCACCATCAAGACACTGTGACTAGTGTGACTTTGACGTTTCCAAGGAAGGTCATGGAATGTGATGTCATCTGCAATACAGCTGATCGTCTTGGTTTATCAGACAATCAAGTTACTGCCATGGTTTCTGCCACCTTGAAAGCTGGAGGGGCTGATCTGGATAACTTCGTCATCTCAACCTCAACAACACGTCGCAACAGAATGCTGTCCAGGTATAATATCAGCCAGAGTCACATGTCCAAGTTTTGTGAAAACCCCCCACAGTACGCTGCCTTACACTGGGATGGAAAGTTGCTCAAAGATGTCTTGGGCAGTGAACCTGGAAGTACCTCAAAGACTTTAGCTCTGCTAGTGTCTGGTCCACCTTCATACACTGAAGGAAAGTTATTGGGAGTACCTGTCATCGACAATTCTTCTGGCACAGCTCAGGCTGAGGCTTCAATGGATTTACTGGAGACATGGGAACTTACGGATAATGTTACTGCCCTTGTTTTTGACACTACATCCAGTAACAGTGGAGTTCACAGAGGAGCTGCCAAACTGCTAGAGAAAATGCTGAACAAAAAGGTGTTTTATCTGGCCTGTCGACATCACATCCTGGAAATCCTAGTAGGAGCAGTTTGGGAGAAGCTGTTTGGGAAGGTGAAGGGGCCAGATAATCCCTGGTTTGAGCATCTGAAGGATGTTTGGACGGACTTGTCCAAGGAAACCCAAAGATGCTGGCTATCAACAGCAAATGGCTGAAGGAAAAGAAGAAGAACAGTGAAGAAATACTCCAAGACATTCTAACAGCAGAAAGGCTTCCAAGAGCCGACTACAGGGAAATGGCTGAACTGACAGTCATTGTTCTTGGAGGAACGCCTCCTCGAGGTATTCACTGGAGTCGACCAGGCGCCATTCATCAGGCCAGATGGATGGCCAGAAACCTGTACTCCATGAAAATGCTGATGTTTGCAGATCAACTTGAGTACGACGAAGACACTGTATCAAAGCTGGAAAGACTCAACACCTTCCTTGCGCTGTTCTACACTCCTGTATGGATGATGTCAATGTCTGCTGCAGATGCTCCCGTGAATGATCTAAGTCTAATCCAGGACATGTTGAAGTACAAGAAAACTGACCCAGAGCTTGCTGATGCAGTACTTAATAAGATGGAAAACCACAAATGGTACCTGACGCCGGAAGTCGTGCCATTTGCCCTGTTCAGCAGTAGATTGAGTGACACATTGAAGCACGACATTGCTGCCCAGTTACATGCCACTGAGAAGCCAGACAGCTTCAGAACAGGAAAGCCTCTATTCCAGAGAGTCACAGCTAAGACCACCCTGGTTGATCTCATTGGCCCAGAATCACATTTCCTGCTGGACACACTGAACATTGGATCCGAGTGGCTTCTGGAACCTGTCACGTCTTGGCCACAGAATGAGGACTACAGAAAAGCGTTGGACTATGTTAAGAATCTGAAAGCGGTGAATGACTGCTGAACGTGGTGTCAAGATGATGAGCGACTTTGCAAATGTCATAACAACAGATGCCAAGCAAAGGGACTATCTCCTTCAAGCTGTGGAGT
Organism: Bathynomus jamesi; assembly: GCA_023014485.1. NCBI lineage: Eukaryota > Metazoa > Arthropoda > Malacostraca > Isopoda > Cirolanidae > Bathynomus > Bathynomus jamesi. The sequence continues at coordinate 303,590 of JAJOZX010003728.1, read as the reverse complement.
TCAACAGACGCCGCTTTGACAGCTTCAAGAAACAAACTCTCAACAACTGACTGTGTAAATGTCATTATGAAATTAATCATCATGTAATGCTTTCACTTCTTGATCGATTAGACTTGTGACAAAATGTTAATCTCAAATTTGTGTCATAAATAAGGCGCCTTGTCTGCCTTGAGTGTGAGAAAACGAATTTTGTGATATTTCTGAAATCTTTGTATGTACCAATGTGCCATTTCTTGTTCCAAGACTATCATAATTGTATAAGTTAGAAAGAGGATTAAAAACACTTTAATTTGGTGCCTATTTTGTTGCTCTATCTTGTTTAGATAAAAAGTTATAGTGCAAAACATGATTCAAGGGACCCCGGAACTGGTGCTTTTGGCCGATTTCAAGGCAGAAAACTTAAAGCTCCATGCGGCAATGCTTCCCAACAACCTAGGTCAAAATGGTTGTGATTTTCGGCCTTTTCAGGTCAAAAAGCATGGGAAAAAGTACAGAAACCTATGAAAATAAGAAAAAGTTGATTTTTGAACAGGGCTAAAATTTAGCCCCATTATGTGAATTGCGACTAATCTACTAAGAAATATCTCAATATACTGTATATAAGGACGATTAAGGGAAAAAATTTCCCATTCGGTAATGGGAGCTTAACAGTGAAGCTACACTTTCATCGCATTCAGTTATAATGACCTGAAGACCTTTCACAGTCTATCGAGGTGTGAGATATCAGCGTGGGAATGGGCTTGGATCCATTTTTTCAACCATACTACGCACGGCTGTTCCATTGCTGAAGAGGGGCGCCAGATACCTCTGGAGAAAAGCGTTACAATCAGGTTTTAACGCGGTAGAAGAGATAATGGGTGGAGCTAAACCTAAAGAAGCTCTACAAAAAACATTTAAAACGTACACGGGACGAAATCATCAAAGATGCAAAGAGAAAAATGCGTGGTGGCGGAAAGAAGAAGAAGAGGGCTGCCCGGAAGAAGGGGTTACCAACACATGGCGCTAAAAGTAAAAGGACATCAAAAAAGAAGTGTTCTAAGCGAATGAAACCTATGGTTGATCTTTTTTTAACTGATATAATCTGAGGACATTGCTCTCACGAATCATAGGCTGATTACTACTTGTCGAGAAAGGTGGCTCTATTTCTGACTCGTCATGACACGCTTCATCCATCCGTGTAGCTCACAATGTTGTAAATCGGAGCTGTCCCTCTTTGATATGCCCCCAACACAAGTTTCTATTGAGCACAGTGACTTTATTACAATTAACCCATTAAACACAATTAGTTCCCCGAGTACCCCTATAGAATTCGTGATACCCAGCTCAGGCCCATACTTTTTTGATCCAAGCTGCATGCACATGTACGCTAAACTGCGTATAGCCCATTCAGATGGAACGGACTGCGATGATAGTTATTCTGCATACCCTGAAACCAACTTTCTATACACGATATTCAGTCAGTGTAAGGTGTATTTAAACCAGGTCAACATCTCCAAGAACGGGTTATTATCACCTACGAGCCTATCTGGAAAATGTCCTCAACTTTTCAAAAGAAGCGAAGGATACCTTTTTAACTGCCGAGGGCTATTATCAGACTAAAGACGAAAGTAGTATAAAGGATAAATTTAAAAATTCTAAAAAGATATAAGAGTGTTTTGGACGTCTGCATACAGACTTCACGTTCCAGAAGAAACTGCTTATGAATGGAGTGGATATGAAGTTAAAGCTCACCCGCACGAATCCTGAGATCTGCATAAATCTGGGACCTGATCAAGAAAAGGACGCAAAACCCGTTGTAATTCACATTATGAAAACATATCTGCGCGTACGGCGAGTGAAATTAAGTTCGCCGAAATATGTAGAAATTTAAAAAAATTTAATACGCGCAACAGTAAAATACCCAATTAACAGAGCACAGATCAAACTATACACGGTGCCCCTCAGGGTTGGCCTCGAAGCAGCTAGAAAACGTGGCCCTGGGAGTTCTACCCGAAAGGTTATTAATTGGAATGCAGGATCACGCTTTGACGAATGGAAAATATAAAAAGAACGCCTTTAAATTCGAGAATTTCGGCGTTAAAAATATAACTCTATACGTCAATGGCATTGCGTTGGGTGGGACTATGGATACGGACTACTCATCAGATGCTGTGTTCCCGCTTTGCGCGAGAGCTTATAGTAATCTGGCCCATATTGCTGATGGTTGTGATGAGCTTGGGATTGGCGTAACGCAGAAAGAATTTGTCGATCAATTTAACCTTTACCCGTTTGATATCACCCCCGACTTATCTGCTAGTTTAAACACACACTTAAGTCCACAACAAAGTGGGAACATCTCAGTCAGATTGGAATTCGCCAGCCTGATAGAGGCGCCTATTAGTGTACTAATACACCTCGAGTCACAAACCCTAACTGAAGTCGACCGCTTCCGGAACTTAGTCACTGACTTTTAAAATGGACGCGAATACACTCCCGAGAGTAATGAAAAGTGACCGAATCACACGCTCCAAATTTATCGGTGTTTGCGAAGAATGAAACATTGAAATTACCAACTACGAGAAAATGAGGAGGGATTATCGTCAATACGGACGTTATTGGGGCGAGGGGATAAATAGGTTTGCAATGTACTTTAAAAATAGGGAAAGAATGTGTTATTTTAATTCACTGGGGACTCATCCCTCGAGTGACCCTGTTATTGTAAAATTTCTCGAACAGTTGCATATCCCTGAAATTGTCTGGAATCCCCACCGATTACAAGGATATTTTAGTAATACTTGCGAGATGTATTCTTTTATTTCTCCTGCACATGTCACGTGGGAAGGGATTTATAATTTTTTTAAATTATTCGGTTTGTGCGACACTGAGATGAATGATGAATTGGTATGCAGACAGAAAGCCGTTTTCCGTTTGTGTGCATTCGATGTATTGTGTAAAGTTTTACGCGTGTATATATAATTGTAACTATATTGTGTAAAATGTCTCCATTAATGTTAGTTATATTTAATGGATGCTAGTTCTTTAAGCTGAATTGTACTAAAACATGATTTCTACCATTTAATAAATTGATGAAAATACAATGTGTCTTCTTCTTAACCCCCCAAAAAACTTACATTAGTTCCTCGATGACCTGGCATTCGTTGGTCCAGATGTGAGCCAATACCTACCTCAACCTCCGTATCCAGGTTAGTGGGTTGGCTGCGCGGTAAAACCCCCAAACCGTCGACTATTTGCTTTTCTTCAAAGCTGCCACGAAAAGTAGCTATAACACGATCGAGTTCCAGCATCGGGCCTTTAAGGAGATATTAACTTGATTAGTTCATACATTTTCTGAATCTTTTTTAATTAAAATCCAATTTTTTCATAAATCGAATTGTATTCAGAAAGCCTAGCGCAGTACTAATGCAAACTAATCTATAATTGAGGATACCCGCTATTTTAATGAAACATTTACAACAAAATGTGATGAGTAGAAAATGTATTATTGCAACCACACCATATATATATATATATATATATATATATTATATATACACCGAAATAACCACGAAGGAGACAGAATGGATGATAATTAAAAACTTATTGTTTTTCATCAAAATACACACAGAGGAACATACATACATACATACATATATATATATATATATATATATGAAGAGAGAGAGCTGCAAGGCGTTACAAGTATACTAATTTACAGCGCCGGAAATACTTTTATCCTAACTGTGCATACTACGCAATGCCTACCATCAGAGGGTCTCGAGCCCAGGACCGTTGGAATTCTTTAAAGTTTTAGTAATTCTAAAACCCTACCTGTAGAACTTTTTATAAATTTATTAAACGTAAATATTTGATAAACAAGACTCACTCTCTAAATACTTAATAGAATACATTAATTACAGAAACCCTAGCACAGTATCCTGCGATGTATATAGGGGGGGAGTTACAATCTGCTAGCACCGAGTAACGAACCCGGGACCAGGTTGTTAACATATACTTCCATAAACATATATATATATATATATATATATATATATATATATATATATAGGAAGAGAGAGTTACAATAAGAGAAAATGCCGATTACGGGACCGGATCAAATAATAAACAAAGCAACCATCCTAACTGGGCTCAAAAGGAAGATTAGTTGGATGTACTACGCATCGTCTGTCAACACCGAGTCTCGAACCCCTGGGCAAATATCCTTTCACTTCGTTTATTACGGCTTTTTATAAATTAACTAACACTTGCAAGGGTTAAGCACTAAATGACACATATATATGTAGCCCGAATTACAAATTAAATTATTACGTAATTACTCACATCTCGAAGGTAGAGATTTCTGCTGGTTCAAACGGAGGATCATTGCAGATATCATTATTTTGTGTGGGGAGAAGATCATTCCGGTCAGTTGCTGCGAAACGGTGGAGCGTAGCCCCTGCATAGAAATCCCCGTCTTCAAACAATTGCGGGGAGATGTAAAGCTCTTGTGAATGACTCATGACGAGATATTTCTGTAACTACTCTTTGATAAAAACAGCTGTTGTGGGTTCCAGCTGAAAATGCCCCTTTTTATATACGTGGTCCTAATTGTAGCCACCCCTAATATTCGAATCGCGAGTTTCCTATTGGCCGTCGGTAAATTTGGGTGGTCTATAACGTGTAAGCGAGACTGCGGGTTGGGTTATCATTGGGTTGACCGCGCAACCTCCGAGTTTCCAGCGAAAACAAATTCAGGGCGCGTAAGCGTCGATTGTAGCCCATATGCCTAACGGAAGGGATTAACTTTGTGGCCCTCGCTTGGACTCGCTCCAGCCTCTCAATATCTTTCCGGAGGGTGAGCGACCAGAACTGCACAACATACTCCAGGTGCGGCCGAACCAGAGAATTCTACAGAGAGAGCACAATCTCCTTGTTTCGAAATCAAAATTGCCTCCTGATATAACCCAACAGCTTCTGGGCTTTCTTTTCCACCTCTATGCACTGTTTCGTAAACTTAAGGTCGCTGCTAATTAGCACACCCAAGTCCTTTTCCAAATCAGTGGCCTCGATATTACTCCCCAACATCGAGTAGTCCGACTTGGGATTGACGTAGCCAATGTGCATCACCTTACATTTCCCCAAGTTAAACGGCATTTGCCATTTTTCGGACCACTCTCCTCCCCTACGTAGGTCCGCACGCAGTTGCTCGATCGCCTCGGGCGTCCCAACATTGGCCCCAAGCTTGGTGTCATCAGCGAATTTGGCGATCCTACTGATGATGCCACCGTCGATATCATTTATGTAGATGATAAACAACAGTGGCCCCAAAACGGAACCCTGAGGAACCCCGCTAGTGACCGAGGCTCAACCCGAACTAGCCCCTTTAATTACAACCCTCTGCCGCCTATTCTTCAGCCAGTTTTCAATCCAGCTACCTACTTCCCCACCAATACCCAGCGCGCGGAGAGCGTGAAAGAGAGAGAAAGAGAGAGAGAGAGAGAGAAATTAATTAGCAGAAATGGGAGGGGGGAGGGAGAACGCCGGATTAGCCATGAAAGTTTTTAAAATGTTTATTGTGTCGAGAGATTGGGTGTATGATAAATATCGATTCAAATGGACAGCTCATGTTTTAAAGGAATAAATCGGTGTAAATTGTTTTATTACCTCACCTGTGATAATATATATATATATATATATATATATATATATATATATATATATATAGTTGTTTAGCCACATTGGAAAATAAATTTGGATTTTCGGTCCATTTCGTTTCGGATTAAAATCTTGTTCTCCCGCCCATTTCTGCCAATTAATTTTTTTTTAAATGTTTATTGTGTCGAGAGATTGGGTGTATGATAAATATCGATTTTTTATTACCTTACCTGTGATAATATATATATATATATATTTTATATATATATATATATATTTATATATATATATATATATTTATATTTATATATATATATATATATATATATATATATATATATATATATATCATATATATATATATATATATATATATATATATATATATATATATGAAGTTTTTTTGCTCCATTGGAAAATAAATTTGGATTTTTGGTCCATTTCGTTTCGGATTAAAATCTCGACGAATGGTATTAGCGATTGGACGAGTAGAAATAAAATACAGGTGTTCAGACGCCTGTCTGGCGCCGTGAACAAGTTTAAGATAAGCGTTTTAAGATTTTTCACTAATGTTAAATAATGGTTGGAAGCATAAAGTATCGGGTATGGGTCAGTGTTGACGAATTTATTTTATTTTAAATATAATAATAATTCCTAATAATGTATATACAGAGGATGATAAAGGTTATCCAGTTCATTGTTTCAGATTGTGTAGGAAATTTCTGTGTCCCGTTAATAATAATAAATCTTAATTGAAGTATCAAGTATTTGCCTTATTTTGATGGTCGCTATAATAAACATTTCCTAGACTGGGACGTTTTCGTAGGGGGAAATCATACGTGTGTGTGTGTGTGTGTGTGTGTGTGTGTGTGTTGTAGAAGATGTATGACGTGTAGATGGTGTAAACGGGTAATGACGGAGGGAGTTGGTGACCTATGAACGTATATATAGTTGTGTGTGTAATAATAGGGGATCTATGCGCGTATATATAGTTTTGTGTGTAATAATAGGGGATCTATGTGCGTTTGTGTGTTTCTTGGCTGTTCAAACGATGTATACACTGTGCCAACTGGCTGATAATACCTGGAGGCACTGGCTTCTACGCCAACTAGCGGATTTCGAGTTCTAAGTCAAGTGTTACTGCCTGAGCTCTCACTAAGATTCTGCCTCTCGCAGAATCTGGATGGTCTATTCCTCTTTCTCCTCCTCTGTCGCTCTTAGGTTAGGTATACCCCTTTGGGGGTGAGACCGTCCCACCTTCTCCCCCAAAGAGGTTAGGTGGACTCCCCCCCCTTTTTTGGCACCCTGGAGGTTGGCACTGGGGGAGGGGAGTCTTGCAACAAGGGAGGAAGGGGGTTGGCACTGGCACTCATGTGATCAACATTGCAACTGCATATGCACTCTACCATTTTGCAGCCATACTACCCTCCTTCAATAATTTTTAAAAGAATTTCTAATTTTTGGTCATAAACAGCTTTATTTATTAGTTTGTACAATATAATGTTAAATAAAGTAAAAAATCGTGAAACATTTTTAGTTAAAAAGCAATCTTAATAAAGTATATTTTGGCATTTAAGAAAAACGACATTCAAAATTTCTACTTTTCAGAATGTTGCTCTTCTCCAATGTTTAAACTGTATTTTCTATACAAGCTTAAATCTATCGTTAAAATATTGTAAAAATGAATAGAATTTACGATTTAATTTATATCATAATTCAATAGTATGGAAACTTTCTTTAAAAATTCCATTTATTTTGACTATTTTCACACGAAGTATTGAAATCTTATCGAAAAATAAAACCAGAGAAGGTTTCGATAATTTTTTAACGAATTTCTTTTTTCGGCCATAAACAATTTATTTTATTATTTTATACAAAATAATATCAAATTATAGCTTTGCATTTAAGGAAAACGATGTTCAAATTTTCTACTTTTCAGAAAGTTGTTTTTCTCTGTTTTAAACTTAATTTTCTACATTAGCTTTAATGTACCCTTAAAATATTGTAAAAATGAATAGAATTTACAATTTAATTTATATCATAAATCAATAGTATGGAAACGTTCTCTAAAATATCCATTCATTTCGAGTATTTTTACATGAAGCATTGAAATCCCGTCCAAAAATAGATTCCGAAAAGGCTGGAGTATATTTTTTTATTTCAGAAAAACGACAGTCAAAATTTCTAATTTTCAGAAAGTTGCTTTTCTCTATGTTTTCAACTGATTTTTCTATATAATCTTAAATGTACTGTTAAAATATTCCATTAACGCCCACTGTCCTCATATGAGGACAGTTAAAAATTTTAAATTGTTGGTTTATAATGCTCAATATCATTTTGTTGTAATGTATGTCAATAAAAGAGGTATTTTTGCCTTAGTTTACCCATTAAAAATCGAAACATTTATACATCATTCAGTTTTTATTTAATTTTTATAATTCAAATTTCGTCAAAAAGCTTCTAGTTTTTAAATTTATTCCTGGCATATTTAGTTTTCATGTAAAATTTAAAATTTTCATAGCATGGAATTAAAGAATCCTCTTACTCTCTCAGAAATTAAAATATCGATGATTTATTCCTTTGTAAGGTCACAGGAGCTATTTAAATTTTTCTGTCCTCAAAAAAGGACGTTGGGGGAATGCATAGCAAATGCTACTACAGGTACCAAAGTGTTGTTCACACTATTACATCATGTTTGCCAATAACATGGAAACTCGTCAATGACGGTGCAATTTTTTCTCAAAGCAATTAGTCATAAATATAATGCTAAGTAGGACCTTATATTTTGCATTATATGTTACAAGGACTACATTACATGGTGCAATATACAGGGTGTACATAAAGTCAGGATCTATTTTTGTGAAGCACTTGGAAATTATATGGAATTCAATCATAAAATGATAAAGTGGTAACATTTATTAAATAATTAAGAGTAGGATTCGACGTGACGCCCATCAGTATCCCTGCACAGCTCAAATCGTTCCGCAGCATTTCTAAACACATTCTGGAGCATTTGCGGGGTTATGTTATCTGCAGCAGTTCGTATACGTGTACGTAAGTTTTCAAAACTCGTAATCTTTGTCTGATAGACGTGCGATTTGATAAAGCCCCATGCAAAGAAATCTAAAGGGGTTAAATCTGGTGATCTCGCTGGCCAAGGTCTGTTGCTTCCGCGTCCGATCCAGCGATTTGGAAAACGTCCATTTAGATAATCCTGAACAATTTTGGCATAGTGACAAGGAGCACCATCATGTTGATAGACGACGGGGATAGGATTGTTAGTACCGTCGTCTATCAACATGATGGTGCTCCTTGTCACTATGCCAAAATTGTTCAGGATTATCTAAATGGACGTTTTCCAACTCGCTGGATCGGACGCGGAAGCAACAGACCTTGGCCAGCGAGATCACCAGATTTAACCCCTTTAGATTTCTTTGCATGTGGCTTTATCAAATCGCACGTCTATCAGACGAAGATTACGAGTCTTGAAAACTTACGTACACGTATACGAACTGCTGCAGATAACATAACCCCGCAAATGCTCCAGAATGTGTTTAGAAATGCTGCGGAACGATTTGAGCTGTGCAGGGATACTGATGGGCGTCACGTCGAATCCTACTCTTAATTATTTAATAAATGTTACCACTTTATCATTTTATGATTGAATTCCATATAATTTCCAAGTGCTTCACAAAAATAGATCCTGACTTTATGTACACCCTGTATTCTAAAACCAATTAGTCATACCTAGAAAATCTGTGTTGCATAACATGGTGTAATTCTTTGGATATATAAGGAAGCAACTGGCTTCCCTTTTTTCATTTACGTATATACAGTACATTTCTAAGAAGAACCCACCCCTCAGCAATGAATCGAAGACAAACAGTTTTGATTATTGATGAAATACGGTAGCTGATTTACTTGAGAATATTGAAGATGTCGAAGGTTGTGACCAGAAGTTGACCAGTTGTTCGATGAGGATGAAACTGGTGACCTTTTAGGAGTCGCCACAGTCAGTGATGTTCCAGGAACTCTTGAACTTCATCATACCAGTTAACAAAGAACTAATTGTTACAGAACAACAAGCAGCAAGAGCAAGAACGTCAAAAAAACATCAATTAACTAATGTGAACCCAATTTGGAGGCATAAAACTCCTGCATACACAAAGCTACTTGCAAAAAGTAGTGGTCACTGAAAATTTCGAAATAATAAAACAACATGCTCAAAAATCTCCAGTGGAACTGTCTGAACCTTTTTTTTCGAGTGCTGTTCAGGATCATATACTAAAGGAAAGCGTTAGATATGCAACTGAAATTAAAAATGATAAAGGTTTTACCTCCTGTCAAGCAGAATTAAAAGCATTCATTGGGGTTCTACTTTTATCAGGCTACCATCAATTACCGTCAGAGAGGCACTATTGGTCTACCGAAGAAGATTTGGGAGTGGACATAGTCAAAAGAGCCTTGAAACCGATATATATAAATAAAAGCCATGATACACTGTGCTAACAATGCAGACGCAAACAGAATTAAAAATGACAAGGGGTTCAAAGTAAGACCACTCCTCAACATGATCAAAAACTCTTTCCAACAATTCCGAATTTTCGAAGAAAATGTGGCTGTTGATGAAATGACTGTGCAATATTATGGACATAATTCTCTAAAACAGTTTATTCGAGGGAAACCAATTAGATTTGATTAAAATTTTAGGCACTCTTTTGCTCATCTGGTTTTAACTATAATTTTGATTTGTATTGTGGCAAATCTCTTGACAGCTCAGATAGTGATCTAAATATGGGAACGAAAGTCGTATTGAATATGATTGATGGAGTTGCTATCCCACATGCAACAGGAATACATGTTGATAATCTCTTTACAAGCAGGGATTTACTGATTCATTTACAAACCAAGGGCTTCTATGCTACTGGAACATTTAGGGAAAACAAACTCAGCAAATGTCCATTACAATCTTCAAATTATATGAAGAAAACTCCAAGAGGAATACATGATTATTATTTTAATACACAGAGAGAAGTGCTCTTTGTAAAATGGCATAACAAATGCGTAACAGTTCAGCAACACTGATATAGTAATAAACAGTCACTGAGAGAAATACAGTATTATTTAGAAACGAAGAATGTTTTATATTGAGGCAGCATCATAAATGCATATAACTGTTTTGTATTAATAAGTTCCATGTTACAACTTAAGAAACCACTGCAGCTGTCGCTTTTGGCGGTCTCTCACCTCAAAGGAGAAAATTACAGAAAATAAAACAGGGCCGGCCCCAGTTATGTGCGGCCTGTGCGGCTGCACAGGGCCACTCCAAAATTCATTTGTTCTTCGTATTTTTAGTTGCTATAGCATCACCAAACTTATAAAAACGACAAAAAACCACATAAAAGAACGTTAATAAGCAGCATAAATAAGCGTGTATTATTATATTTATATTTGTAGGCTACTTTTTGTCATTATGTGTTCAAAACTGTCACTGTTAAAATTTTTTTCGTTTAATTTTTTTCATCTCTTTATGTACGCAATGTGGCGTGTGCGCGGCGTATACGATATTATTATCAGTGTTTCTGTTCGGGTATCAATCTATTTTTTGTGACGGTATATTTTTTTATTATTAAACGGCATATATCAATTACACCGGTCTGCATGAAAATCAATTTCTTTATTATGAGTTGTGATTCTGAAGCAGTTCGCTGCGCTGAATTAAAAAATGCTACCAGTTTTTTTCTATCACCCACAGTTTTAAAGTTATTAGCAAAACAATTATGGGGCGTTTTGTAATTTTTTACCTTTTTTATCTTTAATTAATTTCGTGTTTTCATATTTTTCAGATAGATAATTCTAACATTACGTCTTTAAAATTTTAATAATGGCTTCTAGAGGATGTACCCATAGTCCAGACATATTTTGTTATATTTGTGGTCGGTATGTTGTTGTAAAACAAAGGACAAATGTAACGACCTTCATTAAGAGAGCTTATCATGCTTATTTTGGAATTAAATTAGGAGATCAAGACAAAAGTTGGGCTCCACACAAGGTTTGTCTTACGTGTGTTGCGGCACTAAGGAATTGGAGCAAAGGTAAAAAGAAAAGTTTGCCATTTGGGATCCCTATGGTATGGCGCAGGCCTAGAAACCATACCGACGACTGCTACTTCTGTTCTTGCAATGTTAAAGGTTATAATGCAAAGAATAAAGAGAGCCTTCAATACCCAAGTCTTCCATCTGCAATAAGGCCGGTACCCATGGTCCAGAAGTTCCTATTCCCCGCCCACCCGAGAGTCTGGATCAATACAATTCAGATTCTGATTCAGCTCCAAATCCAGACAATGATGATGTTTATGAACAGCCAACAGCTGACCGAGATCCTAAACCATTAACCCAAGCCGAACTAAATGACTTAGTCAGGGATTTGAATCTGCCTAAGGACTCTGCAGAACTTTTGGGGTCTAGATCGCAGGAGAACAATTTATTGGCATCCGACACATACTTCGCTTGGTACAGAAGTCCTGAAATGTTTGCAAGTAAAGAAGGTAAACATATTTTGTTTCTTTCAGTTATTTTTTTATTCTTTCATAAACAAGCAATATGCTTGTCCAAGAGCTAGGAGCTATTTAATTCTGCTTTAATTAGGTTTTACTCTATCACCTAAAGATTTCGTGCTACAAGGGGTGTTGTAATACCTCATCTGTCCCCAAATGTTAACCACCCATTGATGGGAGGGGAGAGAGTATTTTGCTGGGAACGGGACTGGTTGTTATATATATTTACCCTACATTATTATGTAAGCGTTACTGTAGTCTATAACAACAAAATTTATGGTTTAGCATGTGCAATCCAATGTTGGTCTCGATAAGATGGTTCACATTTGGGGATAAATGGGGGATTTATGACACACCCTGTAGTAAGAAAACCAGACGTGATAGGGAAAAACTAACTATATTTTTGAAATCAGCGCACTCAAATTATATAGAATCACCAACTAGTTTGTAAAAATCGATCGACAAGTTTTCAAATGTGTACTGGTGTTATATCTAATATAGCAACTCTCTATTACATCATCAGTTTATTGATCATAATATCGAGACATATAACAAATAAATCTGACCATCCGTCAAACCACTGCAAAAGAGATATGCGAAGATATGCATGTGGAGGCTGTCTTCAAAGAGAAGAGGATAAGAAGCACAAAGACACACTTTGCTTATGAATCTCCAGATGAACCCATAAACGATGCAATGAAGAGGATGAAAGTCACGTCTTTCAATGTGGTGGTCGACTCAATCATTGGATCTTTAGATGACAGATTCAAAACACTAGGGGAAGTGAGAAGTAAGTTTGGAGTGTTGCTTAACTTTCCAAATATGATTAATGATGCAGTGACAGAGGAGTGTGAAGAACTTGGGAAAACATTAAGCTGTGGAGAGGAAGCTGATATTGATGGGAGAGATCTGGCCACTGAAATTGGGAACCTTCCAAATTTGCCGAAAGAGTTGAAAGACAACATGACAGCACTTGGACTCCTAAGTTACCTTCATCAAAAGCAGTTGAAAGAAATCTATCCCAATCTTTGGATACCACTTCGGATTGCTTGCACTCTCCCAGTGACAGTGGCATCAGCAGAAAGAAGCTTTTCAAACCTAAAGCTCGTAAAGACCTATCTCAGATCCACAATATCACAAGATCGCCTCAGTGGACTCGCTATCATCAGTATTAATTAAGAGATTAGCAGTTGTGCAATTTAATTTGTATTTTTCCTGTTCATAGTATCATAATTACATTCTCTTAAGTGAGTTATTCTATTTACGTGATGAAGGATTTGTAAAATTCAGAAATTTGAGTCTTTGTTTTGGTTCTGAAGTTCCAACAATTAGTCCAATAAAAAGTTATTTTGTGAAAGAGTTATGTCTGTCCTTTATTTTGGGGGGATTCGAATGTGTGTGTGTTGGCGAACAGGGGGGGGGGGACGCTGAAGGTGAGGTTCGCCCAGGGCGTCATGTAAGCTAGGACCGCCACTGATTGTCACTTTTATTTTTCGCCATTGCTTATTATTTTCTCCACATTAAAATCATTTCAAATTTATACTATACTATGTAATTTTGAATATTTGTAATTCTTTAAATAATAAAAGAGGAACACTGATACTGATTTACCTTCCTGTTATATATTGTGAAAGATATATATATATATATATATAATTATATATATATATGATGAATAAAACCACGAAGGAAAGGAAACACAGAATGGTGCTGAAGTGCTTTCGTCTAATGACATCCTCAGGAACACTGAAGTACATAAAGGGTTACAGCCTATATATAGGTTACAGAAAAAAAACAAAAAAACATACATATATACACATATATATATATATATATATAATAAACGGAGAGAAAAAATAAAAAAACAAGAAATTATTAAACATTAAAGGATTGTGGGAGGAGCATACAAATTTGTAAGGAAAAACTACCGATTTTTAGCACAAGATTAGCACAAGATCAAATTAATTGTTTCCAACCAATGTTATAGAAAAAAAAAAAATACAAATTTATACTGGAAATCTGCCAGGGTTTTAGCACTTTACCCTTCTTTAGGTTCGATGTATATAAAAATAAATTTTAAAAAATACAAGTTATTTGAGTAGCATACAAGTTTACCAAAGATTTAGCGTTCTACCCTTCTTATCTAAATCTGTTTTGAAGGAATTCAAAACAACAGGATCGAGTTGAAAAAGACCTTTGCTTATGTTGAAGTTATTTGTGAGTTGGATAATGGCAGACTCAAGAATATTTTTATTAACAATGTCGTGAAATAATTTTCATATATATATATATATATATATATATATATATATATATATATATATATATATATATATAAGGGGGCCACTCAGAAGCTAGGGCCGGCCCTGAAATAAGACTATTACAATGATTCATATTAATAAACATAGAGCCATTTAAACGATGATATTTGACAATTTTGCAGTGTTACACATTCATAATTACCATTGTATTTGAAAGATATTTTATACATGAACACAACAAATTTAATATCTTGTCCAGCCACAGTTGTTGTCTATGACTTCATGCAGTCGATGTGGTACAGAAGCAACATGATTATATACCAGCTGCTGATTCCTCCTCAGCACCTCCCACTCACCTAAATGTGTGTTGTAAAAGCTGGTCCGTTGTTCGTTCCTCCGCTGGTTCCCACACATTTACAATGCTGGCCCATATATTCTCGATGGGATTCATATCACAACCCTTACTTGGCCAATCCAGAAGGTCGATATTTCTTTTCTCAGAGAACCAGCGTGTGACGATCCGTGCTGTGTGAATTGGGGACCTTTCTTGCATAAAAATGATTCGCTCAGGAAATGGCAGAGCATATGCACGCACAGAAGGAAGCATAACCTTTTCGAAAATTTCCATATATTGGTCTGCAGTAAACTCCCTTCTATTTTGGTGAGCAATCCTACACCATACAGATGAATCCATCCCCACATGTTACAGGTGACATGGCCGCTACGTGCTTCTTCATAGATGTGCTCTTGAGCAAAGCTGGGCACTTGCGGTATTTTTTGCGGTACTGCGGTACTGCGGTACTACCGCACTACCAAACCGGTACCGCATAACGCAGTACCGCAAAGGATCGCTGAAAGTACAGCAGTACCGCTACCGCATTCAAATTTCCCGCGGTACTTTCCGCGGTACCGACAAACACGACTTTTCAAAAATTTAACACTTTTTTTGAAGTAAACCTTATTACAGGAGTACAGTAAGACGAATGCTGCGTGTGTTGCATCAGCCTAACTCTAGACACGTTAAGTTTTCGTTCAGAACATGTTACGTTGCCATCCTATCACAACGCCTCAGTGCAGTGCTTGCTTTTGAGCCGGTTGCACGTGTGTTACATTTCTGTGACAAAGATCGATTTTTAGCCATTATGGCAGAAAGTTCAGGTGCGAAATCGCCGATATGCAATTTCTGAAAATATGTGCTATTACTTGTGTTGTTCTTGTGTGCAGTACCGCAGTACCGCAGTACCGCGGAACGCACCAGGGGGACCTGAAAAAGTACCGCAGTACCGCGTAACACACTGGGCATGCTGAGGTACCGCAGTACCGCGTAACGCACCCCCAAATTTTGGTACCGCGCCCACCACTGCTCTTGAGTATATCAAGTATTATTCCTCCTCCAACAATGAAGACGACCATGGGATGTGGAGGAAAAGGTCTTTTCTTCGGTAAATATCACTCGACTCTAAAAGTCAAGTCCTTTGTCAACATGTTGCTGAGCAAATCGAAGTCTATTTTCTCGATGTTGCTGATTTAACTTCTCCTTCATAGCCGGGGTCCGATGGTGAAACTCAGCTTCATGTAGCCATCACCTTACTGTCATTGCCGAAACATCAAGCTGCAATTGTTCCCTTTTGGCAACATCATTGATAAAGGGCTGGGCTTCGGCAACATCGCAGATCCTCCGATCATCCGCTGCAGTTGTCAGTCGAGGTTTTTCCCCGTTCTGAGGTGATCTCGTAGATTCTCTTCCTCTTACCACTTCTTCAACCATATACAAACAGTGTTCCTAGAAATTCCAAGTTCTCTTGCAATTTCAGTTGGAGACAGCCCGCTCTCCTTCATGCCGCTGATTCTTCCCCTTTCAGCAATTTTCTGATGATGATAATCTGCGGAGTAATTGCTTCGATGAGATTCAGGAATAGTGTGAGCTTATTTTCAGATACCATACCTGCTGCACCTTTGTCATAGCGTCATGTGGTGTCACGTGATATGTTAGAAGTCAGGTGGAATTGGTGGAATGCGGAAACAGTTTGGAAAATGGTCATTAGGCTGCTTACCAGCGGTTCCCAATCTTTTTTTGTGATTACCCCTTTTGGTTAATCGCCAAGTGGAAATTACCGCCCTGCAAAAAGCACAGGAAATTTCATTTTACTGAGCATGAGAATAATTATTCAAATTTTATAAACATAATACTCGTATATTTCTATATGTACAGTGCCTTATGTATAAGTCAAACACATATGATATTGATCAAAGAATGGCTACA
Organism: Bathynomus jamesi; assembly: GCA_023014485.1. Lineage (NCBI taxonomy): Eukaryota > Metazoa > Arthropoda > Malacostraca > Isopoda > Cirolanidae > Bathynomus > Bathynomus jamesi. The sequence continues at coordinate 286,879 of JAJOZX010003728.1, read as the reverse complement.
ACATTACATAAGAAGCAAGCAAAACCAATTACTAGTCTAGTGCGAGGGGTGAAACTGTTTCTGCTGAACTAAGGCCTGAATTCTGGGTTCAGTTTCGCTCAAGGCGCAGCGTAAATCGCCTTTAATGTGCAGCCGATTTCGCAGTTTGTTCTTTATGACCATCATTGCTGAAAAGCCTGCCTCACAACGATAACTTGTCGCAAAAGACACCAGCACTTTCTTTGCCTCTTCAGCAAGCAAAGGATACTCTCCATCCACTTTTGTCCAAAATGTCTCGATTTTTTTTTCTCTGCAAACTCAAACTTCAGAAAAAGATCTTGCCGCATTCTTAGGAATTCTGCCTTCAGTTCAAGTGAGTCACTTCTTTTCAGGGCGTAATAAGTGAATGGCCTCTTTTTTAAATAGCATTGCTCAGAGCATTTTTTAACCTAGTGAGTGGGCGACATGAATGTCACCCAGTGAAGAAAATTTGTCGCCCAGTAAATGAAATTTTAGGGTATTGGGCGACAAGGAATTTTCAAAATTTGTAAAAATAGAATTGTCTTGGGAAATGTCTTGGGAGCATTGTCTTGGAAGCCATATAAATACATATAATACATACACATATGCCATAATTAGAACTGTTTATCCTAACTGTAAATATGAAACTTACATTGAATATTTATATATAGATAATGCTAGTGTTATTTCAGACCACACGGGGATGGTGGCCTCATTAGGGAACATCCGGATCCATAGTATCCTTAATCCAGGGATGTTCTGGGACTGATTCGGTCCGGTTCGCCCGAATCGGTTGTTAAATTTTGATTGGATCACCGAACCGTTTGTTTGTTTTTAACAAATATTTAAGTCAGTAGAAATTTATTTATATCTAAATTTTTTTTATTTTTTTTCAGGATTTTATAGAAAAATATAGTATCACAAGCAGTGGTCGTTTCAATATTTATATATTTTTTGATGAAAAATTAGTTTATTTTTAGATAATTACGGTATGTCATTAGTGAGTATAAAGAATATGTTAAATAATTTCTGCCAAAATGTTACAAAATGCTGTTTGGAAAAGCTAAAATGCGTTGGGGGAGGAACCGCTCAGCCCTGACCTCCGAGCTTAATGACTCGCGCCGTTGACGCTCGCCGATTTACACCCCTATCTGTATCAGAACCGGTTGTTAAGAAATTGGTAGCACACCCCTGCCTTAATCCCCCCACACTTCCCGATCTGCCTTTGTCGCCCAGTGGGAAAAACTTAAAAAATGCTCTGGCATCGCTGCGTATTAAATATGTACTAATTCATTTAATGTCCTTAATAAGGATGTTCATTGTGGATTTGACATACAGTGCCTGCACATAATCTAGGTTAAACTAGGTTCTGTTGGTAAAAATTCAATTTTTAACTTTTCTTTAGCCAACGCGCTACTATGAACACACCATGTCAGTCTCAGAAAGTCTCTATAATTGTCCTCGTGGTATAGCTGTTCGTCTTTTGTAACACTACGACCACGACCTAAACAGTTAAACGGTCTAACTCGAAAAAACAAATTTTTCACAAAACGAACACTATAAAAACAATTTTCGGGAGTTCCTTTTCACTCTCGGGAAATGTTAAAATTACTCCAACTTTGGGACCCGCTATGCTGCATAGACCATCACATACTTTCAAAGTCTAGCATATACAGTATTCAAAGTCTAGCATATACAGTATCTGTGGCAGTGTTTTTCAACCTTTTCTAGGTCGAAGGACCCTGTAAGCAACATGTAAGATATTGTAGAACCCAGATATTCTCGATCCATTCTATTCCCCTTCGTTTTGAAAGCAAAATGATGGAAAACTGTATTAAACCAATTACATATCGTTACGAACAAATGTAATACATTATTCACTGCTTGTTACAAAATACCCCTTTATTTCCATTCTAACTTAGTTCCGTCTATATATTCTGAACTAATGGGCTTCAGTATGTTATATTAAATATTTATGACACAACATATCAGAACCCTTAATGTTTTTTCGCTGAACCCCGGTAGATAAAAAACCGGACCGGTAGAAAAAAACCGGCCCCGGCGGATAAGTGTTGTTATAACATTATTCAAAGTATTGCAGTCAGGGTCAGGGGGTTTTCGGCGTGGTGGTTTTTTTTCTTAGAATTAAAAAATGATGATCCAATTTCAATAGTGAATATGATTCAACAATATTCAGTTTTTGTTAATGAACTTCAATTTACTAAAACTTGTTATCTTCTTAGAAGAAACAGACTGAGTTTCTACTCAAATATGAATTTGTAGCCCACAAAAGTGATGGAAATATGGAAGTGGAAAATCAGATCTTTTCTGCAAAACTTTATTTTTTATCTGCCAACAATATATTGTAAACCTAATGTATTCATTCATGAAATAAGAATTTTTGTTTTTTATACTAGGTTCTTACATCTGCCAAAAGCGTACTATAAATCTAGGTGTAGCTATTCATTCATGAAATAAAAGAGTAGGTAGCAAAAAGTATATTCCATATGAAGAAAATGATTCATCACTTCGCAACTACCAGTGTATGATAACACCAGTACACATTTGAAAACTTGTCGATCGATTTTTACAAACTAGTTGGTGATTCTATATAATTTGAGTGCGCTGATCTCAAAAATATAGTTAGTTTTTCCCTATCACGTATGGTTTTCTTACTACAGGGTGTGTCATAAATCCCCCATTTATCCCCAAATGTGAACCATCTTATCGAGACCAACATTGGATTGCACATGCTAAACCATAAATTTTGTTGTTATAGACTACAGTAACGCTTACATAATAATGTAGGGTAAATATATATAACAACCAGTCCCGTTCCCAGCAAAATACTCTCTCCCCTCCCATCAATGGGTGGTTAACATTTGGGGACAGATGAGGTATTACAACACCCCTTGTAGCACGAAATCTTTAGGTGATAGAGTAAAACCTAATTAAAGCAGAATTAAATAGCTCCTAGCTCTTGGACAAGCATATTGCTTGTTTATGAAAGAATAAAAAAATAACTGAAAGAAACAAAATATATTTACCTTCTTTACTTGCAAACATTTCAGGACTTCTGTACCAAGCGAAGTATGTGTCGGATGCCAAAAAATTGTTCTCCTGCGATCTAGACCCCCAAAAGTTCTGCAGAGTCCTTAGGCAGATTCAAATCCCTGACTAAGTCATTTAGTTCGGCTTGGGTTAATGGTTTAGGATCTCGGTCAGCTGTTGGCTGTTCATAAACATCATCATTGTCTGGATTTGGAGCTGAATCAGAATCTGAATTGTATTGATCCAGACTCTCGGGTGGGCGGGGAATAGGAACTTCTGGACCATGGGGTACCGGCCTTATTGCAGATGGAAGACTTGGGTATTGAAGGCTCTCTTTATTCTTTGCATTATAACCTTTAACATTGCAAGAACAGAAGTAGCAGTCGTCGGTATGGTTTCTAGGCCTGCGCCATACCATAGGGATCCCAAATGGCAAACTTTTCTTTTTACCTTTGCTCCAATTCCTTAGTGCCGCAACACACGTAAGACAAACCTTGTGTGGAGCCCAACTTTTGTCTTGATCTCCTAATTTAATTCCAAAATAAGCATGATAAGCTCTCTTAATGAAGGTCGTTACATTTGTCCTTTGTTTTACAACAACATACCGACCACAAATATAACAAAATATGTCTGGACTATGGGTACATCCTCTAGAAGCCATTATTAAAATTTTAAAGACGTAATGTTAGAATTATCTATCTGAAAAATATGAAAAAACGAAATTAATTAAAGATAAAAAAGGTAAAAAATTACAAAACGCCCCATAATTGTTTTGCTAATAACTTTAAAACTGTGGGTGATAGAAAAAAACTGGTAGCATTTTTTAATTCAGCGCAGCGAACTGCTTCAGAATCACAACTCAAAATAAAGAAATCGATTTTCATGCAGACCGGTGTAATCTATTCATTTTTTAGACTATTGCACATATAAAATGGTATGTATTTGAGAAAATTACAGATGAAAATAACTAAAATCTTTTTGAAAATGAAAATAAATCAAAATGTTTCTGAAAATTAAAATAAATGACAATCCATTCTTCGCATTATTCCTCAACATAGTTTAGACCAGGGGCCTTCAACCTGGGCGGTAGCGCCCACTAGTGGGCGAATTGTGATTTTAGGTGGGCGGTAGAAAATTTTCACGAAAACTGTAATTAGATTCACTTAAGGGTGTGGTAAATATGAAAATTTAGACTTCAAAAGACCCGATCTAAATCGACGAAAAATATAGTTAACACTAAGATCACACACACGTACGCACACACAAACACAATCGTTTTCTTCTACAATCTACATCTATTCTACAATAAAAGAAAATTGAATTGATTGTTATCAATCAAAGATGATCTCACAGCTAGTGACTTGGAAAAATATAGTAGTCATCTTGATGCACTAAAAATTGACACGGAAAATCGCATTCAAGACATTATCAACCTTAAAGTCGATGCGTGGATGGAGACTCCTTTTATTATAAACGTATGTGATGTTGAGGTTACCTGTCAAGAGAAATTATTGCAATTAAAATATGACGCTGAGTGCAAAGCAAATTTCAAAGAAGGTGGATACCTACAACTTTGGCAGAAAAAAAAAATACCCAAGCTGTATCCACATTTATGGAATAAGATTTCCACTCTACTAGTAGCCTTCCCTACCTCATATCTGGTTGAATCAGGACTCAGTGTAGTGAACCACATTCTTACCAAAGAAAGAAATCGTTTGAATATAGCAGAGAGAGGAGATCTTCGTTTGTTTCTTACTAAAATAAAACCCAACTTAAAGTTTTAATTAGCAAGCATCAACCACAAGGCTCTCATTAAAGGTAATTAAACATTTATTTTCTTTTTTCTTTTATTAATTATGATGATTTATTTTTTTTGCCCTAATGTGGGCGATAAGTTTTTTTAATTCTCAAAAAATCAAAAAAGTGGGCGGTAAGCTAAAAAAGGTTGAAGGCCCCTGGTTTAAACCATTTCTGTTTGACAGAAAGGCTAACCCGTAAACTAACAACTCTGTCACAACTAAGAACAGCAAGAATTTTTTTGTTTCACCAATCTTCATCCTCGCTCCTTTTGAGGAATTGATGACACCTAACCAGGGGAGGATGCAATTTTGTGGTGGGGGGGCGGTCGTCTTCCAGAACCCGAAATTATAATACATTGGCAGGCAACTGATGTGACAGAATTGCCAACGATTATCACATATTTATTCTGCCTATAAAAGAATGCAGGAAGGCATCTGTTTTTGGTCAAAAAAGTCAATTAGCGACAACACTCACATTAATATTTTATTAAGCAACATCCATCATTAGGGGCAATTAAAGAAAAAGCTATATTAAATGGATCACTTTTGAACATCAGTGTGCCCCTATATGCACTCTTTTGCAACAGCGATTATTTTTATATGATGCTTCACTCTAATTTTGTATTGTCTCTTCTTTATGTTTCCGACCTCCTTCTTTCTTTCACTTTCTTTACCTTTAAGGTTCAGATGATTGCTAGATGTTTTGGAGGACTTGGACTATGCCGACGATTTGTGTCTTTTGTCACAGAGGCGTGAGGATGTGGTAGCGAAGCTAGAGGATCTGGGAAAAAAGGCAAGAAAGTTAGGATTAGAAATTAATAAAGGAAAAACTAAGACAAGGAGATTAAATGGCAAAGATGGAGCCTTCAGAGTTGGAGAGGTTGAGTTGAGAGAGGTTGACGAGTTTGTCTACCTGGGTAGTGGAGTGGCAAAGGATGGAGGACCGGAGGATGATGTTAGAAGAAGGTTGACTAAGGCTGCAGGTGCTTTTGCGCTGCTAAAACCAGTATGGAGATCAAACCAGTTGTCGAGGAGAGTTAAAACAAGAATATTTAAGTAATGTTAAATCAGTCGCCCTGTATGGTAGTGAATCATGGAAAGTAACGAAAGAATTGACAAAGAAGGTGCAAGTGTTTGTGAATCGATGTCTGAGAAGGATTATGGAAATCAGAGGTCAGGAAAGAATTTCAAATGAAAGACTATGGCAGATCACAAATCAGGAAAGGATAGAAGAGCAAATTAGGAGAAGGAAGTAGAGACACTGACACTGTACCTGGGCTATTCCTTTTTGTAGAAACTTTGGTGCTTTGCCTGCCCTTGTCCCCTTGTTTAATATCCCACTGTGCAAACTTAATTCTATCTTGTCTTGTTAATTCTGTGCCAAAGAGGCTTAATATCTGCTGAAGGGGGATGTACACATGTTCTGTAGAGTGTTCCCTACTTAATTCAAGCAAAATTGAGCTAGGCAATTTAGACTCCAGTACAGTAACCAACATTACACCATTCCTTTCCATTCCTACACCCGAGTTGTTCAGAGACTTAGTTCTAACTTCAAATTCATAATATAACTGCCGTAACTCCTCACTATTGGGATTATTAACAGGAGATATAAATAAAAGTTCACGGAGGTCGCTTTTAATTAAGATCTCTGGCTTACCAAACCGTTTGTTTAATATATCCCAAGCCACATTATAATTAGCCTGTGTTAATGTTAATCCTGCTATTGTCTTTGCTGCCTTCCCTTCCAAGAGGGACTGCAAATAATTAAACTTCTCCACAGCACTTACCACTTGACTAGAATGAACTGCTGACTGAAAAACTGTCTGCCCATCCTTGCCATTCCTGAATACTCGCAGAAAATGTTTTGAGTACAAGCCTCGGTAATTGAACTGCATATCTGTTAACCTTAACTTCACAAACATTGGTTGTTGAGGGCTGTTTCATTATTAGACCTGGTCTCTAACTGTACTGAGCTGCTAAACTCTTTTGCTCTGTGGCACGCTTTAATTGTCATCAATAATTAATCTCTTCAAAGTAAATTATTTCATTTTCCATTTCATTCTCTTCTATAAGAGCATCAATTTTAACATTTACTTCACTTAGAGCAACCTTTTTAGTTTCTAATATGAAAAGCTGCGCAGTCACTAAGCGGCACTTACAGGGCGTGGTCTTTTTGAGAGCTCTCTTCCAATTCAGTTCGGTTGTTTAGATACAAGATTGTGGCATCGTGCAATGGTGCAGGTTGTGTTGTTGTTGTTGTTGCAAGGTTTAGAAAGAAGACCATAAATAGTGCCCCTTTTGTTTTTATCTTAATTTTATGCAACTGAGGCCTAAAGTAGGCCCACATCGAGTCAGCAACCCTGAGGTAGGACTTAATAGGACCTCCAAGTCCATAAGTTTGTTTTAGTCTACCTTAATTTAGGCTATAAGTTAAAGTAGCCCCTCAGAGCTTGGCTGTTCAAGGCCCAGCTGGGATTCTGAACCCAATCAAAATAAATAAAATAACATGGTCCTTCGAACCGGATACTAGCCCAAGACTGAGTCAGTGACTATTTTTCGGCAAAGTTTTGATTGTGAAAATTGTAGTCTAAGTTAGGCCTGGACGGGTTGAGCATAATTAAATTAAGGTCCCAGGGTAGAAAGTTTGGTCGCCCAATTGCGAAAGTTGGCCGCTAGTCTGTGGTTGTTTTGGGCTTACATTTGATTTTTTGTTCATAGGCAGACGTTGCAGACTTCAGTGTGCCAGTTACTTGGGTGGAAAATTTGGTATTCCAGACTGATGGTTGGTCAGTACCCCAACCAGGCAATTCAGTTTATTTGACAAAAGGCAAATTTTAAGTTTGGTCAGTTTGGTTAAGTATTTCGGCCAATTCAGCTTATTTGGCATTGAGCCCAGTTGTTTGTTTGCACTGAAGATGACTGCAGCTGAATTGAACAAGTTTAGAAAAAAGATAAGGGCTTACAAAGGTCTAATTACTATAGATTCTGCCATAGAGCAAGAGGATTTAGGCTTAGCGACTGCGCAGCTTTCCATATTAGAAACTAATAAGTAAATGTTAAAATTGAGGCTCTTATAGAAGAGGATGAAATGGAAAATAAAATAATCTACTTTGAAGAGATTATAATTGATGAGTGATGACATAATTAAAGCGTGCCACAAAGCAAAAGAGTTTAGCAGCTCAGTACAGTTAGAGACCAGGTCTAATAATGAAACACAGCCCTCAACAAACAGTGTTTGTGAAATTAAGGTTAACAGATATGCAATTCAATTACAGAGGCTTGTACTCAAAACATTTTCTGGGAGTATTCAGGAATGGCAAGGACAGGCATACAGTTTTCAGTCAGCAGTTCATTCTAGTCAATGTTAAATGCGGTGGAGAAGTTTAATTATTTGCAGTCCCTCTTGGAAGGGAAGGCAGCAAAGACAATAGCAGGATTAGCATTAACAGAGGCTAATTACACAGGCCTGCGATGATTTTGTTGTCCGAAATATTTTATCACTTGTATAATAATTTTTGCACGCTGATTCCGAAAATAATATTCATTTTTCGCCATCACGTACAGATTTTTCACAAAATGTCATATTTCATATTACATATTAGGGTGTCAATTTTGGGGGTGAAATGACTAAATTCAAAATCATGTAATTTGGTAGCAATTTAATATAATCATTTGGCATACAAAATAATATCCTTGGGTCAGAAACAATAAAAAATAACTCCTACCTACATCAATTTTAATTCAAAAATTCCATTTTTCCGTAAATTCGTAACAAAATAACAAATGTGCGCAAACATCCTATCAACATTTAAAGTGGCAATAAGATATCATTCAGAGTCTTTATTTGAAAGTAACCAATGCAGTCATGTCCTTTTTCCTGCGGTTCCTTGACATCAGCATTCGGCTTGCTACTTGCGCTTTGATGTAGCCTTCTCGCCTCTCGTGACTGTAAACTTGACTAGCTGCTTCTGTGACCATTTTCACACATCTCTCCACACTCTGAGTGTGAGAAGTGAGAAGGCCACTTTGGCACTTGCATTGGGGCCTCTTTAAGTTGTGTTAAATCTTTGTTTGTTATACATGTTGTCAGTGGTGGCTCCAAAACTTCCGAACTCAAGTCAACTAATTCTGACAATTTCGTGGCATTGACGTTTATCGGAGGTTCCTTCCTTGTCTGAACAGAGCAGTCTCCCAGCTGGTCATCATCTAGTGATGTTCCTCTTGGCTTTAGAATGATTTCCACAGCCTCAGTTCGCTCTTTGGTACATTGGCTGCAGAGCATTGCTTGCAAAACTGCCTCTGGCCTAGCATACCAAGCGGACCTTCTCACCACAGGTAACACGATGTCCACCACTACTTTCCTTTGGGTTCTCAGTAGCTGTAATTGAAATAAGATGTGGTTGGGCCCCTCCATCCACATTGGATTAAGTTTTACATTGAACCAGTGAGGAAGATAAAACTCAAAAATAAATTCAACAATCAACATCAAATTCTGTAGCATTTTGCCCTTCAGTGCATGTTTGGAAACCCAAATTCTGCAGAAACGAATCGCTGTAGTTAATCAACGACTGTGACTTACGGGTCCAATCTCCAAGAGAGCCAGATTTTGAGGCAACTCTCCTGATCTGATTGCTTGAACAATACGATAAGGGTAAGATTGATCCGTGTTGAGGTCTTTGATAACTTCTTCAGACAACACTGGAAGGGGAGGGCCTACTTCGACCTTTGGAAATTTTGTATTTATTTCAAATTCCGTTACTTCATCTATTCATCTAGCATGTTGCCAAGGGGGCCTGACCACTTGTTGTTGCTCTTTGTAGGACCATCAAGTTCCTGGATGAGACGACGAAGAGGTAGTTCCCGTGTGCAAATCACGTACAATCCAAACAAGCCTTCTTCCAAATTTTTTCTCTAACTGCGTCATAACACCACCCTGCCATCCAGTGTTCACCGCAGTTGAGCCTCCACCAACGGCCTGCAGTGAACTGTCAAGTCTTCTTTCTTGAAGCCAACATATTATTTGATCAGCAATTGCCTCTGCATGTTTCTTGCCTTCTACTTCTGCTTCAGGAACAAAGTGAAACAAATAGCGGCCACCAGGTTCAGAACACACAGAGTAGTGTTCTTCTTTGATGAGACCGGGAAACTTTCTGTCCATTCCCTCTACCTCTAGGAGAACGTTTGTGTCATCTCTTCTTCCATCAAACAAAAGGCAAGAGAGACCGTCCTCCTTCAAATCTTTTTCATACTGATCAGATATTTCCTTCATTATTTTTTCTTGTGCTCTTCTTATCTTATTATGATCTATCACTAAGGATGTATCCTCTCGGCTGATGAGGCCTGCATCTATCCAAGCGGCAGTGGCAATCTCTGCAGTCTCTCGTAGCCCCGTATGGTGGCGAATACCTGCAAGGGCAATGTTTGAGATGTCTTTAGTGTTGTATTTCATTCTCTTCGGCGAAGGTTCAGATGGCATTTTGGAGCTATCATCTGATGTTGCTTCTTTCTGTTCATCTGAAGAGCTTTCAAAGAAGTGAGAAACCTCTTGACAGAGCTCTTCATCTCTTTGGGTGGCTTCTTCACTCTTCTTTTTCTTCCTTTCTTCCCTCTCTCGAATTTTCTTTTTTCTAGCAATAACAATCTGTTTTTTGGTTTTTGAATAATCTGCCGAACCAATCTGCATACTTCCTTTCCCTCCTGCCTTTGTTCTCTGCGCCTTTATGAAAGCCAGCTCCAAAACAGGGATCTTCTTCTCACGAGGACAGCGACAATGAATGTGAGGGTGAGGTTCTCCTCTGCATGAGGGAGAACAATTGGCTTCAGAACACAACTCTATGGGACACTGGCAGTTCAAAATGTCAAGAAGAGTATCAAGTGTGTGCAGAAATTTATTTTTCGTTGCTAGTTTTCCTTTACCAAGTCATGTCTCAACTGTTTTGTACCACAGCTTTGTTAATTTTAGCTCAGTAGTTCTATACTGATTGAGTACAGGTGGTTTGAATAGCACGTTAGCTTTTTTCCATTGATGCAGAAGAGGGGGAATCATGTCCCTTATGAGCTCTTTCTCTGTGTAGTTCCTTCTATCCTTTGTATTTTGTCCACAAAGGAGTAACCCTAGTCTCAGCATGTCTCGCACTGTTGGTAGTTCTGATACGGGAAGCTCCTTGCCTGTACCGACTAACAGGCTCAAGTGGCATGACGACTGACCTCTTGTCTTCAATTTTGGCATCTTAGGAATATCTGAAAAGAAAGAAAAACATTTAAGTATTTTATATCAATTACGATGTTTCAAAGTTTAGTCATTCGATGTTCTAAAATTCAATAAAAAATATTTCATGGGATGACAACATAATTAGACAGAAGAATATGATAATAATAAATAATTGTAATAATCAATAATCGATACTTACAGTTAAACTGTAGTATTCGTCTAGTAGAATAACTATGAAGTAGGTACAAGAGCAATAACAGCAAACCACCGTCTATGACATTTAAGAGGCAACTGAGGACTGAGAGTGAGGGACAGTTCTATTCATGTTTTGACTTGTACATTGTACAACAACTATATGACCTTGAAAACACTCCATATGCGATCAGTGGGATAATTCTGTGACAGATGAATAGTTAATCAATTTATGTCCTATTATTTAGTAAAAGAGTCAATTTCTGAAACTTTAAGGTAAAATTGATGTAGGTAAGGGTTATTTTATTTCATTTTGGTTGGCCAATTTCAAGTTTTGACATGAAAAGACATTATATTTTCACTACCAAAATTGATTTGAAAAAAGTTGACAAAATTGTCACACCCTATTAATACATATGTAAGTAATTTTCATTAATTTTTTATTAAAAACTACTGCCTATAAATACTTGGTTTCACCAAGACATCAAAGAAATGGAGAAGAGATATTAGGGAAGGTGGGACATCAGCATGATGGCTGATTACACTGGGATGCATCAATTTTGCTGTCAAGGGTTTTGTAAGTGATTCTTATAGAGTTTTTCCTGCTGATTTCGAATCTGCAATCCGTTTTTCTCAATCAGCTCAGGTTATCCGGCTATGGCCTCATAAGTAAAATAGAATTTTTCGTGATTTTGTCAAAGCGGAATTGGAACAGTAACATCTATCATCACTTGTTTCACTTGTATAATATCTTTTTTTACTTTTCAGGCATATAGATAAAATATTTCATAATGAATAGAGCGTGTAAAAATGATCCCAATAGATTCTGCTACATATGTGGGACGGTTACCATGCCAAATAACCAGTCCCAAATCACTAAATTTGTGAAGACAATGTATAGAGCATACTTTGGAATTAAGCTAGGGGACCAGGACAAAAATTTCGCCCCTCATATGTGCTGCAAGACGTGCATTGAAAATTTGAGAAGATGGAGCAAAGTCAGAGCGAAATCTTTGCCTTTTGGAATTCCCATGATTTGGAGAGAAGGAAAGGATCACGTGACAGATTGCTATTTCTGCATGACAAACCTCCAAGGTGGGCTTATAAATTTATTTTTCTTAAATATTTTGAAATCCTCGTATGAAACTTGACATAATATTCACCATAATGTAATATTCACCATATATAGCATAATATTCACCATAATGGTAATCATACATTTACATATACATATTGTTATAGAAAATACATTTACACATACATATTGTTATACAAGTTACATTTACATATACAATGATTGTATATTTTCTTTCTTTTTCATTCATATTGTCCCCGAAGGGACAATATGAATGAAAAAGAAAGAAAATATATAGACTCCATCGACCTATTTCATATCTTATAGACCGCAGCCTTCCCTCACGAGCCGCCACTGTCTGAATGCTTCTTCTATTTCATATGCAAGTTTTATATCCATGTTTCTGTGTTTCTATTTTCAGGAGTTAACAAGAAGAATAAACACATTGTTGTATACCCTGACATTCCTTCTGCTATGAGACCTGTACCCCATGGTCCTGGAATTCCAATACCCGACCCACCTCAAACCCTGGACTTCGATGATTCTGATGATGAATCAATGACCCATGCCAATGACCAGTCCCAGTCGTATATACCTCAAAATACCGCTTCAAATGAGCCGAGGCCTCTCAACCAGGCCAAACTTAATGATCTTACAAGGGATTTAGGACTTTCCAAATTAGCTACCGAGATCTTGGGCTCATGACTTCGAGAGGACAACTTGCTGGCTCCGGGAACAACATTCTCCTGGTATAGGAAACGAGAGGAAGAATTCCGCAAGTTTTTTGCAGTGCACGAAAATACCTCTTCCTTAGTGTACTGCTGCAATGTTGAGGGGCTAATCGAATCCTTGGGCTTGCCATATAACGCATCAGAATGGAGGCTATTTATAGACTCGTCTGAACGAAGTTTGAAAGCAGTACTTCTCAACATTGGGAATAGGGTTGCATCAGTCCCTGTAGCACATTCCGTACAACTTACTGAGAGCTACGATAACATGAAAATTTTACTGGATGCTCTCGTATACGACCAACATAACTGGAGGATCTGTGGAGATTTGAAGGTAATACTAATATCATAAGTAAACTATTGCTATTGACTATGTTGTTTTTCCAAAGGTTATTTGAGAGCGTATAAGAACACTTAACTTCCCCAGAAGTGATACAGTCCAATGCATAGATTTTTTTATCTGATAGAACAAATTCTCTAAATTCTTTAAATATTTTCTTTTTTTTTCAGATTGTGGCATTTGTATTGGGAATGCAAGGGGGATACACGAAATACCCATGTTTCTTCTGCAAATGGGATAGCCGAGCGGATGAGAAGCACTATGCACAGCGTGAATGGGCATCCAGAGAGAATTTTGAACCTGGGTCGCATAATGTCGTTTCAGTGCCCCTTGTACCACCAACAAAAATTTTGCTCCCACCACTTCATATTAAGCTGGGCTTGATGAAAAATTTCATCAAATCAATGAATAAGGAGGGTTCAGCATTCCGATATCTCGAGAGTAAATTTCCTCATATATCTGATGCTAAACTAAGTGCTGGGGTTTTTGATGGTCCTCAAATTCGAACTTTGATCAAGGATACTCAGTTCGAAAACGCAATGACTCCAACTGAGAAGAATGCCTGGCAGGCATTCAAATCAGTTGTCACTGATTTTCTTGGCAAGCGTAGAAGTCCAGAATACGAGTCCGTTGTCGAAAACTTGATGGAAGCTTTCAAAGCTCATGGGTCGCGCATGTCCATAAAAATGCACTTTTTGTGGTCCTACTTGGACTATTTTCCTGAAAATTGCGGGGATTATAGTGAGGAACAGGTGAACGATTTCACCAAGATATCAAAATAATGGAAGAGAGGTACCAGGGAAACTGGGATATCAATATGCTGGCGGACTATTGCTGGTGTTTGAAGCGAGACGTGCCCGAAGAAAAACACAGACGGAAAGCCAAAAAAACTTCATTCCTTCCTCAATAAACATTTTTCCATATTCATTGTATGAATAAAAGTATTTATTCACACAATGTTTTCATTTTTCACGAGTGTTCTTATAATATTACTCGTATCTACAGTGTTTAAGCTAAAAAAATCAATAAATTTGGGGATAAAATTGGACTTATAATAAATGGCCAATAGAGAAAAAACCTGACCTGATTGAGGAAAACCAATGTCATTTTCGAATTCAGCATGGTCGAATTATATAATATGAGTTGAAAAAACCCTCACAGCAGACAAAAAAATTTCATATGCATACCAGTGTTATTGCTGGATGTTGAAACGGAATACTACGGAATTACAGTATTACATAAAAGAAAAGAAACAGCGCGTGCATTCGAGACTAAAAGGCATAGATCTCACAAGAAAACTCAAGACAAATTAAGATGAATATGTAATTAACGTTAATAGTCTTCTTTCTTTTTAAAGTTATTTGCATTTGTAATTAGTATAACAAAGCGAAATAGGTACCTAATGTAAATTGAAATAAATAATATTTATTTATGTTGATGTGTTTTCCCTTCCAGTTTGCAGAAAATCCTTAAGTGATAGAAAAAATGGACACCTTATTCGAAATCAGCGTAGTTGAATTATATAAAATCAGTTATTAGTAAAAAAACAACTCTTACAAAGTTCTCATTCGCAGGCCTGTGTTATAATGTGGCTTCGGGTATATTAAAGAAACGGTTTGGTAAGCCAGAGATCTTAATTAAAAGCAACCTCCGTGAACTTTTAGCTATACCTCCTGTTAATAATCCCAATAGTGTCAATGAGTTACGGCAGTTATATGATGAATTTCAAGTTAGAACTAAGTCTCTGGACAACTTCGGTGTAGGAATAGAAAGGTATGGTGTAATGTTGGTCACTATACTGGAGTTTAAATTGCCCAGCTCAATTTTGCTTGAATTAAGTAGGGAACACTACAGAACATGTGTACATCCCGCTTCAGCAGATGTTCAGCCTTTTAGGCACAGAATTAGCAAGACGAGAGGGAACTGAGTTTGCACAGTGGGATGTTAAACAAGGGAACAAAGGCAGGCACAGCACCAAAATTTCTACAAAAAGGAATAGCTCAGGTACAGTGTCAGCTCTGCAGCTCTACATGCATCCTCTGAAAATAAATTAAAGGGAATCAAGAAATGCATATTTTGCGAAGGTAGCCACAAGTCATGTAAATGTGAAATGGCTGAGGCTTTACCTATTGAGGAGAGAAAGGACAGGATAACTAAGTCCACAGCATGTTTTAAATGTTTTTTGAAAGGTCACAGAGCAAGGTTTTGTAAGTTTAAAATTTTGTGAAAAAAATGCCATAGCCGGCATCAGCCATTATTGTGTGAAAACACTTCTAGTAGACCTACCCCAGAAGTAGAGACATCAATGGCACATACCACCGCTATAAAAGGGAGTAAGAGTAAAGGGGGGTTATTGCAAACAGCTGCAGCATTATTAATTGGGAATGATGGAGAAGCTACTGTGAAAGTGTTGTTTGATAGTGGTAGCCAGTGTAACTTTATTAAGACCAGAATTTCCAGAAAATTGAAGCTTAAAGAACTTAAGAGGGAAAATTTAAGAATTTCTGGGTTTGGGGTTTCAGTTCAAAACCGAACCAAAGTTAAGAAGGTAGAAGTTCTCGTTTAGGGGTTGTTACCACAAAGTCCCACTATCAAGGTCCAAGTTGTAGAGATTGAGGAACATTGTGCTCCAGTCTCTACTTGTTTAGATATGGCATGTGTCCAAGACTTGCAAGTTAAAGGAATTAATTTGGGCAATAATAAGTTTGAAGGAACAGAAGATATTAATCTTTTGATTGGAGCTGACTATATTGGGACTTCATCACTGGTAACATTGTCCGCACATCTCAAGGTCCTGTAGCTATTAAAAGTAGAACAGCCATGGTTTGGAAAGGCATTTGAAAGCCTTTTGGGAACTTGAATCCATCGGCATAAAGGACAAACAGGAGAAGCAGGTATTATTTTTATTTATTTTGATTTGGTTCGGATTCCCAGCTCAGCCTTGAACAGCCAAGCTCTGGGGAGCTACTTTAACTTATAGACTAAGTTAAGCTAGACTAAAACAAACTTACGGACTTGGAGGTCCTATTAGGTCCTACCTCAGGGCTGCTGACTCGATGTGGTCCTACTTTAGGCCTCAGTTGCATAAAATTAAGAAAAAAAACAAAAGGGGCACTATTTATGGTCTTCTTTCTAAACCTTGCAACAACAACATAACCCGCACCATTGCACGATGCAACAATCTTGTATCTAAACAACCAAACTGAATTGGAAGAGAGCTCTCTATAAGACCACGCCCTGTAAATGCCGCATTCAACAAACGAGTAGAAAGGACGCGCCAGTGCCCCCCCCCCAAAATGATGCCACAATGGTGCAAACAATGATGCCACAAGAACCCAAAAAATGCTAGCTCTAAATTAAGTTAATTTTTCACTAACCTAACAATTATGAGATGGATATATATGCACACCTTAACTTAAAACATACAAGCAATGCTGCATCAATCAGCTTAGTCATCATATCGCCTTGGGACAAAATGGCTCTTCCTCTTCTAGATTTTCTAACAGCAGGCAAGTACAGTGAACAGTGATGTTTTAGAGCAATTTGTAAAAGGTATTGGATTTAGAGATAGTTGCTACGAAGTTGGTCTCCCTTGGAAGGATTCTTGCAAACCCAGCTCAAACCTTCAGCTAGCTAATAGGAGGTAAGAGACTTCATTACACAGGTAAGAGGAAATGAGGAGTTGTTAAATGAATACAATGAGGCCATCCTAAGCTATGTAAAGGAGGGCTATGCTGAAAGATGTAAGGTGAGCTGGTGAGTCGGGAGGTACAGTGCTTACAATAAGTCTCGCGCCTCTGTCTCGTCCCAAGTTAGTCTGTTAGGTATAAAATGGGCTGTCCTTATGGCAGCGGAGGTGCGTTCGGATTGGTGCACATAATTGCTCTAACCCCATCAATGACGTCCACATTATCATTGTGTCGGTCACTCTATCTATTTATATATAGAGACATACTGCATATAGATATATATAGATTATGCAGGGGATAACGTGTCTCAGTCCCAGCTATGGTAGTTGTCTTACAATTAACAGTCCCAAGTACAAGTTACGTTAACACCTCCACATAAACCACCCTGGACTAAAATAACATACGTGAAGTCCTTACCCACAAACCATTTAAAAGGTGTGATTTAAAAGCTCTCTCTCTCTGTCTCTCTGTCTATGTGTCTCTCTCTGTCTATGTCTCTCTCTCTCTCTCTCTCTCTCTCTCTCTCTCTCTCGTCACCAGTGGTGTCCCACAGGGTTCCGTGCTGGGTCCTTTACTTTTTATCATCTACTATATTAACGATATAGACGTCGGGCTTCTAAGTGCAATCTCCAAATTTGCAGACGATACGAAATTAGGAAGTAGTGTAGGTACTGAGGAGGGCGTAAGAACGCTTCAGAACGATCTTGACAGGTTGGGCGAATGGTCTGCTACTTGGCAGATGCCATTCAACTTGGACAAATGTAAGGTAATGCACATAGGTTATAAAAACCCGAAGACCGATTACTCTCTCTTGTGAAGGAACTTGACTGAGACCGATCTAGAGAAAGACTTAGGAGTCTATATCAGCAACGATCTGAAACCGTCGAAGCACTGTGCAGAAGTCGAAAAGAGGGCCTTAAAATTATTAGGTTATATTAAAAGACAGTTCCAGTTTCGGAACAAGGAGACTGTAATGTCTCTTTATAATTCTCTAGTCAGACCTCAACTGGAATACTGTGCGCAGTTTTGGTCTCCATCCCTCAGGAAGGACATAGAAAGGTTAGAAAGAGTACAAGCAAGGGCTACAAAATTGATCCCTTCAATGAGAATGCAAAGCTACCAACGGAGATTGGAGCGCCTAAATCTGTTTAGCTTAGAGACGAGGAGGTTGCGAGGTCAGCTTATTCAAGTCTTCAAGATGCTCAAAGGAATAGACAGGGTAGATTACAGAAACTTATTCTCACTTAATGCCAATCCGACAAGAAATAATGGGTTTAAACTGGAACTAAAGACATTTAGGACCTCTGTCTGCAGAAATTTCTTTTCCTATAAAATAGTTAATATCTGGAACCAACTTTCCTCAGAGGTTGTTTCCAGTCAAAGTGTAAATGTGTTTAAAAATAGGCTAGACAAAGTACTGAATACTCTCATAGTTTAAGATTAAAACATAAGAAAACTCTGCAGGAGTTCGCTTGCACGGTGTCTCTGTGAGCAAGCTAAATATAGAGCTATTTATATATTCTCCACTTTCCTGTAAAATTTCCTTGGCTACTTTTCCAGGGTCAAGGTATTTTCTTCAACCTTTTTCCGTACCTGCCTCTGGCAGGGAGGGAGCGGAGGGTGGGGAGAGAGCCTTCTACTTTTCTATCCAGTTTTCTACTACTGCTAGGATAGTTGAAAGAAAAATAAACTTGTTTAACAGGAACCTCCCAGAGTGGACCGAAAGGTCTTTGAGGCTTCCTCTTGTCCTTGTAACTCCTTGTAACTCTCTCTCTCTCTCTCTCTCTCTCTCTCTCTCTCTCTCTCTGATCACACCGCATGGCAATGTATCCATTAACGTTAATAATAACCGAAACTCGAGAAAATATACTCTCTGGCTTCCGCTCTATCCCAAATCCTTTTCTCTTAGTAACCTCTTAATACAAACTAATCTATCATATTTTGCGACTTTTTAACTCTGGTAGGATTCAATTCCATTCCTATAGTGTAAGATACTTAAATTCATATGTGTATTATGCCATATGATGTGCGTAATAAATAATCATTTTTAAATAGTTGGAGCGTTCAAGGTCATCTGTAATAATCCATAGACTACCCCTCAAGCCCACTGTCAACACTTAGATTCCCCTAAGACACAGGCGTCTTCAAGTAACATGAATGCGTAGAGATCTAAGGTGTTAGATTCCATATTATATAATTTATGTGCTAGGTATAAGAACGCTGGCATTGAAGGATGGAAGGAAGGGACAGTAAAAGCGATAGTAGGTTTAATGAAGGAAGTGGAATGAGGATGGAGGTAAGCGTTGTTATGTCGAAGGAAACGAGGTTGGGTGGGGAATTACGAAGGGAGGAGGAAAGGGAGCCAGAGATTATTAATCTAATTCTGCCACCACGTTCTCCTGATATGAATCCGATTGAAAACCTTTAGGCAATAATGATTAACGAATGGGAGCAACGCAATGAAAGAACATTTGAAGCACTTTTAGCTCACACGAGGAATAAGTTGGGAGAGCTTACGTCGAACACCAAACATTCCCTACAATCTGGCCTCTTCTATGCCGCAACGATTGCAAGAAATTATTGATGCCGGAGGAAGCTATAGGAAATACTGATGTTAAAGCCATGACGTAAATGTGTATCGAATATATATTTTTGTTAATATAGAATTTTATTATATTTTTATGTTTGACATCTATAAAAGTATATATTGTGACCATGAAAGAACTTTACTTATCCTTAGTTAGAATCTTTTCTTGCAATGTCTACGCTCGTGGAGATGATAATATATGCATTGTTGAAACAAACTATGAGAAGGTAATAGTTTCAGGAAAAAAATAAAAACTGGCAACATCGAGGCCATCACATGTTTATGGGAATTGTCATATGATATGCTACCAATAAACTCTTATATACTACTATATACAGTATACTATATTACGTAATAATTACGGTGAACAAATCAAATGCAAATTTCTCTGATTCACGGCCCACCAGTCTTGCTTTGGACTAATGACTTTCATAAGATGGAATAGGTTACCACTTAAAACAATGGATAAACTAATTATTAGTGAGACGACCGTGACTTCCTCGAAATGCGAACGCGTGAGAGGTTCACTGAGGAATTTGGTCATTAGATTCTTCACGTAGGATATGTATCACAAACAACAATATTGACAACAATTCCCAACAATTACTTAATATCAATCATTGCATTTGAGCAAATAATTTAGACCTGCGTCAAAATAACTTAGGTATCGTGCCATGATTTGGGATATTTGCGGAATTAGTCGTTCTCTATAGTCTACAGCAGTGATTCCCAACGTGGGGCGCACGCCCCACAGGGGGGCAATTTGAATATTTTGGGGGGCGATTTGAAAATGCTACAATGAAATGAAATTTATATATAATAATAAAATGAAATTTATACATAATCATTAATTCAACTCGTTTGGCGAGAGAGCTACTGTTACCATTCCCATCTTCATATTTGGTGGAATGTGGTTTTAGTGCTGTAAGTGACTTACTACAGAAAAAAAGAAACCGACTAGATATCACAAAACGAGACTTAAGACTGAAGCTAACTAAGTTAGTGCCTGAAATCAAAACCATTTGTAGTAAACATCAAGCTCAAGGATCTCACTAACTTTAGATTATCAAACTTTGAATTTGCTGTATTTTAACCTAATATTGTGAATTTAAAGTGGTATTATTGATTAAATTACTTTTTTGTAAATTTAAAATTGCAACTTTTCAACTGAGAATTTTTATTTCAAGGAAATAATATAGTTAGCTTCAATCTCAAGTTTCTTGACTCATATTTAATGTAACTCATATTGAATGTACTCATATTATTGAAATTTAAAATTATAACTTTTCAACTGAGAAATTTTATTTCAAGGTAATAATTTAGTTAGCTTCAACCTCAAGTTTATTTACTCATATTGAATGTACGGTAACTCATATTAAATGTACTCATTATTGTAAATTTTAAATAATACCTTTTCAACACCAAATTTGTTTTTATATTAATGGGGGGCATCAAATTTTTTGAGGTGTCGAGGTGGGGCATGGCGCAAAAAAGGTTGGGAACCACTGGTCTACAGTATATATTGAGGCGGTATAATGTAATGCCCAGCTAATATTATGATGACTAGGATTGCTCCATAACCATCCCAACATCCTGAAACTTGGTCATTCTGCTTCTTAATCATTTGTATTTTAAACACTAAAATGTAGCAGAAGTGACGTAATAATGGACGTCATTGATGGGGTTAGAGCAATTATGTGCACCAATCCGAACACACCTCCGCTGCCATAAGGACCGCCCATTTTATACCTAACAGATTAGCTTGGGACGAGACAGAGGCGCGAGACTTATTGTAAGCACTGTACATTATCTGCAACACCACGCAGTGGTACGGCGAGACAAAACTACCACCAAATTGAGGGTAGTTTTTGATGGCTCAGCCAAGGACAAAGGTGGTGTGTCCTTGAACATAGGCGTACGGCACCTAATCTTTTTTTTGGGAGTGGGGGGCTAATACAAATTTGCCCGAATTTTTAAGTTACAACAAAGAATGCCCGAAATTACATAGTTAATGTAATTAACTGTGTGTGTGTGTGTGTGTGTGTATATATATATATATATATATATACTATATGTGAAAAAACTATATAAGGCTATGGGTTGATTGCCTGATACCCTCATCCGTTGGAAATTTCCAGTAGATTACGGTGGAGAGTTAACGACAAAAGCCCTACGTTTTTTCGTTAGAGAGTTATGTATATGTAGGTCTTCAATGGACCTCTTTATATTTATTTGCCTTCAGTATTTGCGCTGCCTAATGGTAAAGAAAGAAATTGACTTACCTTATTATTTCGTTGGGCCTCGCTTCTGTTCGTAGGACGCGACGATGTTTTTCGATGTAGGGCCGCGGTACGATGGAGTTACACAACGAGTTGCTTTGATGTAATTAATTAAGCAGTCACTACACTTAAATACCTGAAGGAATAGGCCTATCCTTTTTATGGTTATTAGGTTTTATATTAAGAGGATTTCACTCAGAACTTATAGGAAGAAAAAGGACATCTTCCTTGCTTAAAGCATCGCTGTAACATAAGCAAGCTCCGAGCGAGCCGGTAATAATAAATCTTCGTATTTTACTATTTGCTGAATTTGCAAAGTTCTTTGACTCTTCTCTCGAAGTAATTTTCATGAGTCAGCACTGGAAAATTTTGAACACGAAACAATAAATTTTTCTTGTGGTTCGGTGGGCCCAATGCCTCCATATTGGGTTCTATGTATGTATGGCAATTATTTTCATTCCCAATAGGCTATGTCGCCAATCCCGAGGCAATTTTGTAGATATTTAATTCAATTAATTAATAATTTATATTTTTTTTAAGGTACCACATACGATACCATGTTGTAGGCATATATAGTTTTTCCATATACTGGGGGGAGGGGGAATTTGTATGTTATAGATTAAATTTTTTGACAAACTGTGTGTTTTAAACCATGTGAAATGGGTTAAAAAGAATGAAGTAGGAATTTAGGAAGAGAAAGGTTACTCAAGACCTATTTAAATATAAAAGTTCAAGAGGCTAGCTTCTCAAGTTTAGTTAAAGTTATGTCAATCAGTTTGACTTCCCTTAGGTATAGGAAATTTATGGAATTAAAGTAAAGTTATTAAGCATTTTAACTTTGCTCATTATTTGGATAAGTTTTATAGAGGTCACCAGTTTTTAAATGCTGGTTTACTAATGTTGTTTTGGAGTTTTGTTATGTTTTGTTTTGTTAACGATTTATGTTTTGAAGTGACTTCTACGTTGGTGAGTTAATTGAAATGTACTGTACTTCCATGTTGTGTTGTTTGGTTAAAAGAGTTTGTACTGTATTCAAACCTCCAACCACTTCAGACTAGTCAATACTTGTAGTTTTAGTAGAGTAAATGTTACTCCTCCACAGGTAGATCTGGAGGGCTTGGAGCTTTGAATCCTGTACTGTTTTTGTGTTGTTTGGTCTCTGTCCAAGGGAGGCCATAAGACCGTTGTTGTTTGAACCATGGCCAAGGGAGGCCATAAGACCGTTGTTGTTTGGCCCATGGTCAAAGGAGGCCATAAGACCCTTGTCGTTTGGCCCATGGCCAAGGGAGGCCATAAGACCCTTGTTGTAGTTTGGTCTCTGGCCAAGGGAGGCCACAAGACCCTTGTTGTAGTTTGGTCTCTGGCCAAGGGAGGCCACAAGACCCTTTTTTTAGTTTGGTCTCTGGCCAAGGGATGCCACAAGACCCTTTTTTTAGTTTGGTCTCTGGCCAAGGGAGGCCACAAGACCCTTTTTGTAGTTTGGTCTCTGGCCAAGTGAGGCCACAAGATCCTTTTTGTAGTTTGGTCTCTGGCCAAGGGAGGCCACAAGACCCTTCTTGGAATAGTTTTGGCTATGGCCAAGGGAGGCCATCAGCCCCT
The DNA here is from genome assembly GCA_023014485.1 of Bathynomus jamesi. Taxonomy (NCBI): domain Eukaryota; kingdom Metazoa; phylum Arthropoda; class Malacostraca; order Isopoda; family Cirolanidae; genus Bathynomus; species Bathynomus jamesi. Next base: position 263,329 of record JAJOZX010003728.1, on the reverse strand, counting down.
TGTTGAATAGTTTGGGCTATGGCCAAGGGAGACCAGCAGCCCCTTGTTGAATAGTTTGGGCTATGGCCAAGGTAGGCCATAAAACCCTTTAGAGTAGAGTAGTTTGGGCTATGGCCAAAGCAGGCCATAAAACCCTTTAGAGTAGTAGTTTGTATGTGCCACTGTCTAACCATATAATTTTTGACACAAAATTATGTGCACAGAACCAGAGCGCAGCAATAAAAGCTTTTACTCTCCGATCCTTGGTTATGTTCAGACAGGTTGTTGTGTTTGACACACATGTAAAGAGTACAGTGTGTGTATGTATATATGTATATATATATATATTTTTTGCATTCCTCTGAATCCAGTTGATCTTCAAAACTTGGATTCACCACTCCAGTGAAGTCAATACCCGTAGTTATGATTGAGTAAATGTTGTGTGTCCTACAGGTAGGTCTGGAAGGTTTGGGGTTTTGAAGGAATCCAATCTGTTTGCAAGGAATGCATGTGTCTGTTGATGAAATCTGTTGGGTGATTCTTCTTTAACTTTAAAAGAAGAATTGGATGCTTGGAGTTGCATGTATATATTTATATACTGTATGTATGTGTGTAAATGTATATTTTGCTGTAGGGTTTTATTTTTGAGTTTTATGTTAGGTTAACCAATTTGGCTGAGCAAAGATCCTCAAATGTTGCATTTGAGAACCTTATATCAAGCCTTGCCTGTTTTATGCCTATATGTGAAATAGGACTTAGAATAGGTTGCGTCTATATGTCAAATAGGACTTGGAATAGGTTGCGCCTATATGTCAAATAGGACTTAGAATGTATTATGCCTATATGTCAAATAGGACTTAGAATGTGTTACGCCTATATGTCAAATAGGACTTAGAATGTGCTACGCCTATATGTCAAACAGGACTTAGAATGTGTGTGTTAGGTGGGTGTAGGTTCAATTTTAATTTTGTGATGTTACAGTTCTGAGTTTAATTTTGCGATGTTAATGAGTCTTATGAGTTAGTTAAATTGCTGAAATAAATTTTATAACCTACACCACAGGTTGAATTAAAAATTTAGCGTTTTTAGTTAGGATAGGCCTTGAGTGTAAAAAGTAGGGCCTACTTTGTGAGGTACGCTTCTTGTATATTTAAATTGCAAATTGTAGTGTTTAAAGTAGGCAATTAGTGTATGAGTATATTAGGCCTATTAGTTAAGGTAAAGTGGGCCAACTAAATAGGCTTATGTTGTGGGCCTACTAAATATGCTTATGTTGAAATTGGCCTATTTTTATAGGACATAAAATGAGTTAAGCCTGTTAAATGAACATGGTTTTGTTTTAAGTTTAAAGAGTAGGACCTATTAAATAGGCTTAATGTGAAGTGGGCCTACTAAATAGGCTTATGTTATGGGCCTACTAAATAGGTTTATGTTGAAATTGTCCTATTTTTTTATAGGACCTAAAGTGAATTAAGCCTGTTAAATGAACAAGGTTATGTTTACGGTTAGTGTAAAGGTAAAGTTTATGTTAATGTAAAGGTAAAGTTTGTGTTAGTGTAAAAGTAAAGGTAGCGGTTCCCCACACGTACGGGCCACCATCTGAAAAAAACTATGGGGGATTATGGTTGAAATTGGCTTCAACCTTCGCCGATTGTAAATTATCATGTAGTTATTGTATAGAGAGTTAATGACAAAAGCCCTACGTGTTTTTTCGTTAGAGAGTTATGTATATGTAGGTCTTCAAAGGACCTCTTTATGTTTATTTGCCTTCAGTATTTGCGCTGCCTAATGGTAAAGAAAGAAATTGACTTACCTTATTATTTCGTTGGGCCTCGCTTCTGTTCGTAGGACGCGACGATGTTTTTCGATGTAGGGCCGCAGTACGATGGAGTTACACAACAAGTTGCTTTGATGTATAGGCCTATCCTTTTTATAGTTATTAGGTTTTATATTAAGAGGATTTCACTAAAAACTTATAGGAAGAAAAAGGACATCTTCCTTGCTTAAAGCATCGCTGTAACATAAGCAAGCTCCGAGCGAGCCGCTAATAATAAATCTTCGTATTTTACTATTTGCTGAATTTGCAAAGTTCTTTGACTCTTCTCTCGAAGTAATTTTCATGAGTCAGCACTGGAAAATTTTGAACACGAAACAATAAATTTTTCTTGTGGTTCGGGGGCCCAATGCCTCCATATTGGGTTCTATGTATGTATGGCAATTATTTTCATTCCCAATAGGCTATGTCGCCAATCCCGAGGCTGTTATTAAAAGTCAACCATGAAGTGTAGAAATTCCAGTGTTGTCCCATTTTACAGAGAATCTCATTACGTTTTTCCTGATACCAAGTTTTGACAAGTTTTTTAGAAATTCCAGTGTGTCCGAAAATTATCTGTACAATTTCATCTTTTAATAAAATTCTTGATAACACACGTAAAATTCTTAAACAAGATTATTTAGAATCTGTATTTTCAAAAGTTTATTTTATTAAAGTAACGTTGTTACAAACATTCGATATGTGCACCATCAGTGATTCGCAAAACATCCAATCGATAATCCAAATGTTGCCATGTACGCTGCAGCATATCCACATCAATTCGCTCAATAGCAGCTGTGATTCTTGCTTTTAAATCATTAATGTCTGTCACCCGCGTACAAAAAAGAAAAAACTTGTCAAAACTTGTAATCAGAAAAAACTTAATGAGTTTCTCTGTAAAATGGGACAACACTGGAATTTCTACACTTCATGGTTGACTTTTAATAACAGCCAAAACTTGTACAGATAATTCTCGGACACCCGGTATATATATATATATATATATATATATATATATATATATGTGATGAATAAAACCACGAAGGGAAAAGAAACACAAAGGGGTGCTCAAGCGCTTTCGTCTAATGACATCCTCAGGAACACTGGAGTGAAAGGACAGATCAAGGCAATATATAGGTTACAAAAATAAACATACATACATACATATTCATATATATATATATATATATACATATATATATATATATATATATATATATACATATACACATATACATATATATATATATATATACATATATATAGTAAGCATAGAAAAATTGTGGGAGGAGCAAACAACATTTGTATGGGAAATTGACACTTTTAGCACTTCGGCTGACATTCAATATAAATTCAAATGGCTTGTTTATGAAACAGGTCACAAAAGAATAAAGAAATAAAAATAAATATAAATATAAATTGAGAAAAAATTAATTACAAAATAGTGCCTTAGTGATATATATGTCACAGCCTAAATAACCATAAAGAAATAAACCGACAAATAAAAAACCACAAATATATATATATATATATATATATATATATATACATACACACATACACATACACATATATATAGTAAGTAAAGAAAAATTGTGGGAGGATAAACACATTTGTATGGGAAAATGACACTTTTAGCACTTTGGCCGACCTTCAATATAAATTCAAATGGCTTGTTTATGGAACAGTCACAAAAGAATAAAGAAATAAAAATAAATATAAATATAAAAAGTGCCTAAGTGATATATATGTCACAGCCAAAATAAACATAAAGAAATAAACCAACAGATAAAAAACCAAAAATTGTAAGTGGAGTCTACAAATTCAAGCTCAAAAGGGAAGTTTACAATCAATTTAATAGATGATGCCAAATTGATATATATGTCACAAAGAAATAAAGAAATAAACCAAAAAAAATTAAAAAATAATAAAAAAGAATAATAAATAATAATAAAAGCTATGCTTACTATATATATGTTATATACTGTATGTATATGTGTATATGTATTATATATATATATATATATATATATATTATATATGTATATATATATGAACAGTGGCGGTTCCTCATATGGGCAATATGGGCAGCCGCACAGGGCGGCATTTGTGGAGGGGCGGCATGAGCGCCTGCAAAAAAAATAAAAATAAGAATAAATAAATAAAGAAATAAATAAAAATAAAAAATAAAATAAAATAAATAATAAAAGATCAATAAATATATTTTTATTAAAAAAAACCATCTATTGCATTTTCCATAAACCTTCCCATAAAAGACCTAAACAATGCAAAATGCTTCCAGATTAATATTATTGGGAATAAAGGCCCATACTTTAACATATGTAATGTTATTTTTCTGGGTTTGGTTAAATAGTGAAATGTATATTATTTATTACAGAACGAATCTTCACACTAAGCCACTAAGGTCTGTCAAATAACCGCAAATGGATAAGAAGAGGTCAAAGCTATCAGGTGCTCAGTTTAGAAAAAAGAGGAAAGAAGAAGAGGAGAAACGAGCAAAAGATAAAGGTATAGAGCTATGTCATCTACTCTTCACTGCTATATTGCACTGTTATTTTGTGATATAGCTTTCTGAGTCATTTGAAGTGACTATTATGTATATAATTAGCCATTAACCAAGGAGGTTGTATTATTCATTTGTTTCCTATTCTAAAAGTTTAATAAATTGTGCTTAATAACATGTTAAATTAATTGTACTAGCCTATTCATGCATTGGTCTGTTATGTTCTATTTTACTATTTGCAGGGGCACTTTTGAAATATTTCGGAACACCCTCTGCCACTAGCCAGGATGAGAAGCCGTCTACTTCTGCCATTATTGAGGCTGAGGAGCCATCTACCTCCTCAGCCTCACATATGTCTCCACAAATGCAGTCTGATCCTGAGGATGAAGACCCATTTGCTTCTACTTCTCCCGGCAGGACTCTTCAGGTGAGTTTGTGTGCACATATGTCTGTGAGTGTGTGCGTGTGTGTGTATGTGTATGTGTGTGCATCCCTGCAAAGCATTTTGCAAACAGTTATAAATTATAATGTTATTATCACTGGGTCTGGGTTACTGGGTATGTGTGGTGTTTCACCACCATAATTCCATAACACCACCACCATAACAAAGTGCTGTGAATAATGTGTTATCTAACTTAGGTGTGTATACTAATGAGTAATGCTCTTGTTCTTTCTATTAGAAATGCCTGAGCAGAATCGCTTCCTGAGGATGAGTCTCTGTCCACCGACCCTGCTAACTGGCCTTCAGTTCTGACTGAGAGAATTCGGACACAACTGGTTTCCAGGGGACCAAGTCAAGTACCATCTGACTTTGTATTCCCTAGAAACGACAGTGACGGAAGAAGTTTCCACCATCAATACTTCAGGAAGTCATTGGTTAGTGGGGAAAATATAACCAGAAGTTGGTTGGTCTATTCCTTAAAAAACAACAGCCTTTTCTGTTTCTGTTGTACATTATTTTCCAAGAGGAAAATAAATTTAACAAGTTTGGGACTCTCGGACTGGAAGCATGCAAGCTCATTGCTCACATCACATGACAACAGTTCAGAACACCTAAATTCTATGAAAATCTGGAAAGAACTGGCAGTGAGGATGAGAAAGGGGGAGACCATTGACAAGCAGGAGATGGCACTTCTGGAGGCTGAGAAGTTGAGATGGAGAGCGGTGCTGACACGTCTCACTGCTATTGTGCATTCTCTGGCAGTTAGGAATTTGGCACTAAGGGGACATACAGAAAAATTGTTCTCACCATCAAATGGCAATTTTCTGAAAGAAGTTGAACTGATGGCACAATTTGATCCTATAATGCAAGAGCACATTAACCGTGTCCAAAAAGGGACCTCCAGTCACACCAGCTACCTCGGCCACCACATACAAAACGAACTCATTGATTTGTCGAGCAGCAAGACCATTTCAGCAATGGTGAGCGACATCAAACAATCAAAGTTTTTTTCAATAATTCTAGATTGCACTCCAGATATCAACCACACTGAACAGTTGTCAGTTGTGATTCGGGTTGTGTCACTGGAGGGGAAGCCCCATATAAAGGAACATTTCATGGGGTTTTTGGAGGCAGAGGAGTCCACTGGTCAACATTTGGCATCTCTGATTCTGAAGAGACTGGAGGAGCTAAAAGTTCCTTTCATGGACTGTAGAGGACAATCATACGACAACGGGGCCAACATGAGGGGAAAAAACAAGGGTGTTCAATCCAGGCTCCTAGAAATTAATCCCAGAGCTCTGTTTGTTCCATGTGGGGCTCATTCTCTGAATTTGCTTGTGGCCGATGCTGCTAAGGGATCTATTGATGCCACAAGTTACTTTGGCATCTTGCAGAAGCTTTACAACTTGTTTTCAGCCTCCACACAACGATGGGCCATTTTGAAAAAACATGTGAACATCACATTGAAGATGTGGTCTGATACAAGGTGGGAAAGCAAGATCAAGAGTGTGGAGCCCCTGAGATATCAGGCAGCTGCAGTGAGAGATGCACTGATCGAGGTGAGGGACCACACCAAAGACTCTGTAATAAAGGTCGAGGCTCAATCTCTGTCAGAGGAGGTTGGGTCATACCGCTTCGCCATTTGTTCAGTGGTGTGGCATGACCTGTTGTGCCAAATTCAGCATGTGAGCAAGCAGATGCAGTCTCCTAGCATGCACGTTGATGTTGCAGTAAATCTCCTAAAAAAAACAGAGAGAGGTCTCCGCAATTACAGGGCAACAGGTTTTGTGGCTGCACAAATGGCAGCCACAGATATCTGTGAACAAATGAATGTGGAGGCTGTGTTAAAACAAAAACGGCTGAGGTCCACAAAGCGGCACTTCTCCTATGAAGCATCTGATGAGCCCTTGATTGATGCTTTGAAGAAGCTGGAGGTGACATTTGGCGTGGCATGACCTGTTGTGACATTTGGTGTGGCATGACCTGTTGTGCCAAATTCAGCATGTGAGCAAGCAGATGCAGTCTCCTAGCATGCACGTTGATGTTGCAGTAAATCTCCTAAAAAAAACAGAGAGAGGTCTCCGCAATTACAGGGCAACAGGTTTTGTGGCTGCACAAATGGCAGCCACAGATATCTGTGAACAAATGAATGTGGAGGCTGTGTTAAAACAAAACGGCTGAGGTCCACAAAGCGGCACTTCTCCTATGAAGCATCTGATGAGCCCTTGATTGATGCTTTGAAGAAGCTGGAGGTGACATTTTTCAATGCAGTGGTTGATGCTGCAACATCAGCCATTCAGGAAAGATTTTCCACGTTGGAAATTGTGGGAGAGAAGTTTGGAGTGCTGACACATTTCCAAAATCTCACATTTGAGGAGCTGACAGAACAATGTGTGAACCTTAGTACTACACTACACTTTAAGGGACAATCTGACTTGGATGGCAGAGAGCTTGCACAGGAGCTGAAGAACTTGCCTGACTTGCCATCAAAGACCATATCCTTGCTTGAACTGCTGACATTTATCCATGAAAGGGAGCTCTCTGAAATATATCCAAATTTGTGGACTGCTCTCAGAATTGGTCTTACTTTCCAGTCACTGTTGCTGAAGCAGAGAGGAGCTTTTCAAAGCTGAAGCTCATCAAATCCTACCTGAGGTCAACTATGTCACAGGAACGCCTTACCGGTCTGGCCATCATCAGTATAAATCATACAATTGCTGAGCAGATTTCATATGATGATTTAATTCATGACTTTGCATCAAGGAAGGTAAGAAGAGTCAGGCTTTAGATGGCAGTTGTGCTGTGGTGCAATTTATTTTGTTTCTTGTTCAAAGTGTAGCATAATAATTACCCTCTCTTAAGTGTCTTATTCTATTTATGTGATAGAGCATTTGTACAATTTAGAAATTTGATTCTCTAGTTTATTTATGGCAGTTGTGCAATTTAATTTGTATTTTTCCTGTTCATAGTATCATAATTACATTCTCTTAAGTGAGTTATTCTATTTACGTGATGAAGGATTTGTAAAATTCAGAAATTTGAGTCTTTGTTTTGGTTCTGAAGTTCCAACAATTAGTCCAATAAAAAGTTATTTTGTGAAAGAGTTATGTCTGTCCTTTATTTTGGGGGGATTCGAATGTGTGTGTGTTGGCGAACAGGGGGGGGGGGGGGGGGGGCGCTGAAGGTGAGGTTCGCCCAGGGCGTCATGTAAGCTAGGACCGCACTGTATATGAATATGTATGTATGTATGTTTATTTTTGTAACCTATATATTGCCTTGATCTGTCCTTTCACTCCAGTGTTCCTGAGGATGTCATTAGACGAAAGCGCTTGAGCACCCCTTTGTGTTTCTTTTCCCTTCGTGGTTTTATTCATCATAAATATTTTTCACGTGTCACTTTCGTGAAATAATTATATATATATATATATATATATATATATATATATATATATATATATATGAAATTAGGATCATCACAGGCTCAGGCTCCCTCACTCCAACAGGCCATTAGAAGCATTAACATTACCAAAGGGTACGTGTCATGCTTTGCAAAATTAATTGTATGATTTTCTTTTTTTTATGCAATTTTGATTAATAAGGCATAAGACTATATCGAATATTTTATTCATGCATAAGAAAGATAAAAACTTGTGAGCCAACACAACTTAAATAAATTTAGTAGCACCTACTGTGCTCACAATGTAAAATGAAAGTTGGAACAACATATCTTTTGAGAAATTAAAGAAAACACATCAGTATAACAATGGAAACATAAAGCTATTTCCTGCATAAGGGAACATTCTCGAAATAAGCAATTTCAATTTGTTGCTATTTACAAACTAAAATTATGAAAAACTTAGAAAAAGTATTTGTCTCGCCCTTTTCGCCTACTGAAAGTGTCGATCATTTTATCCATGCCATATTCAATTGTTCTGCTAGGGCTTTACCTATTTAATTTGGCTAATAAGGTATTAGTACCTTACCTAATTATAAAAATTTCAACTTACCAAGTAATTCAATATTCATGATACGCTTAGAAAGCAATTAATTCACGACAAAGATTAGATATTCTTTTGAATTTTTAAGCAAAGTCTTATAGCCCCAATTTGGGCTAAATATCATTGTAAAACCTAGATTAATCCTGGAATAAAAAATAGCCTATAAGTACTTAACAACAGCGAATAAATAAAAATATGAAATTATCTTATAACTTTCTGATCCTGAATTTATAATATGAAATAAGGTTAGCATTTCTCCAACTTTTACAAGCTATTATTTTTTCATTTTGCCCGAATGCAGAGCCACTTTGCCCAAATTCAGCCCCCCTCAGCCCCCCCAGCTCCCCCGGCTCGTACGCCTATGTCTTTGAAAGGGTGATGCGAGGGGTGACGCGAGAGGGAGGGAGATGCGGGGGCGTTGGAAAGTGTAGGAGAAAACACTAGAGCGCACATTGGCACGCGTACAGTACTACTGTATTAGGGCGTGTTCGGTGGACCGTGTATAATCAAATTTTTTGCTTTCGGCAAATAATTGTTCACATTTATTTTTCCGTGTATAAGCAAATTCGCGCTGGACAAACACGCGTTGGACGAGGGTTTACTGTATATTGTTATTACATGAGACATCAGTAACTGAAAAAGATCAGTTGTATACGTAGAAGAAAATAATTGTAGCTTAATGAAAAAATCAGAGAAATTATGAAAATAAAAAAAGAGTTTAATAAAAATGCTGATGAATTATGGGAAGCTGAGTTCGGATATGATTTTGTGGAAACAATAATTTAAATTATTAATTATACAACAAACAAAACATCTTTGTTGCGGATCATTCACAATCCATAGCCACTTAACCTACATACAAGTATAATCTTACGTATTGTACACTGAACGTAATGCAAAAATAAGGCCAACATAGCCACTTAACCTAACATACAAGTACATACAAATACAATCTTATTATAACACAAATTAATATGTATATATAATCTTTGCTACATTACAAAAATAAAGTATTGTAAACCATCAGTTGTCTGAACCAAGACTGCCATATAGGTGAGAGGTTCACAGTATCTGAAGACAGGACATTGCACAATAACACATTAGAGTACCACTTAAGTAACTTAAGTTAATTACCAACTCCAAATGGATTGCTCTGGTGGTAACACATGTGAAAAGACATATATAACCTTTGTTAGACTCCCCTTGCTCATACACATAGACTGGACCCGCAAAGTCTTCTCCAACTACATCAAATGGGGCAGTATCGACACACCGTTCTCTTGGAAGTGGAGCCACCTTTTCATGATAAGGCTTTGCACTCCAACGCTTATACACATGTTCTCTAGAGTGTTCTCTACTTAATTCAAGCAAAATTGAGCTAGGCAATTTAGACTCCAGTATAGTGACTTTGAAAAAACTACATAGGGCTATGGGTTGATTGTCTGATACCTCTCATCCATTAGAAATTTCCAGCAGATTTCAGTGGAGAGTTAACGAAAAATTCCTACGTTTTCTCGTTAAAGAGTTATGTATGTGGAGATCTTCAAAGGACCTTGGTAAGTAGTGTTTTAATTGGTTAATGTTAAATTTATTTGCCTTCGATATTTTAGCGCTGCCTCATGGTAAAGAAAGAAATTACCTTACCTTATTATTTCGTTTGGTCTCGCTTTTGGTTGAAGGGCGCGACGATCTTTTTCGATGAAGGGCCGCTATACGATGGAGTTACACATTGAGTTGATTTGATTTAATTAATATAGGCAATCACTATATTTAAATTCCTGAAGGTATAGGCCTATCCTTTTGAGTTATTAGGGTTATATTACTTGTTATTCACTCAGAACTTATAGGAAGATTAAGTACAGTTTCCCTGCTGAAAAGCTTTGCTTAACATAAGCAGCTCTCAGTACCGCAAATATAAATCTTTCTCTTAGGAATTCGCTGATTTTACAAAGTTCGTTGACTCTTCTCTCGAAGTAATTTCCATGAGTCATCAATAGAAAATTTTGATACGAAATACTTCGTTTTTCTTGTTGTCATGTGGACCCAATGCCTTCATATTGGATTCTATGTATGGCATTTATTTTCATTCCCATTAGGCTGTTATTATTATTTTTTTATTAGGTTCAAAATCCCAGCTGATCCGTGAACGGCCAAGCTCTGAAGGGCCAGTTTAACCTACAGCCCAAGTTAAGCTAGACTAAAAACTTACGGACTTGGAGGTCCTATTAGGTCCTACCTCAGGGTTGCTGACTCCATGTGGGCCTACCTTAGGCCTCAGTTGCATGAATTTAAGATAAAAAACAAAAGGGGCACTATTTATGGTCTTCTTTCTAAACCTTGCAACAACAACACAACCTGCACCATTGCACGATGCAACAATCTTGTATCTAAACAACCAAACTGAATTGCAAGAGAGCTCTCTATAAGACCACACCCTGTAAGTACCGCATTCCACAAACGAGTAGAAAAGACGCGCAGCGCCCCAAAAAATGATGCCACAAGAGTGCCCAAACAATGATGCCACAAGAGCCCAAAAATGCTAGCTCTAAATTAAGTGAATTTTTCACTAACCTTACAATTATGAGATGGATATATATATATACACCTTAACTTAATATATAGAAGCAATGCTGCATCAATCAGCTTAGTCATCATATCGCCTTGGGACAACAATGGTTCTTCCTCTTCTAGATTTTCTAACACTCCCCACCGAAGAGGCATTGTTGTCATTACCTTCTGCAAGTTTAGCCAAGCCTTCTCCATGAGGCTGTAACTCAAATGTTTCATCTTGACTATCCGTGTTTTTGCTGATTTCTAAAGCATAGAGTTTTTGTATAGGTCTCTTTAATTTTCCTCCTGAAGTCTTTACCAGTGCAGACATAACTAAATTGTCTGTGCCAACAAACAACTCTTCAATTATGCCAAGTTTCCAGCATTGCCTTGGTCTTTCATCCCCAATCATTACCACTTCTCCCATCTTGATACAATTTGCATTGGAGCCCTTTACCTTGCCTGATGGGTAATAATTGAGTTCTGGCAGGTATTCCATCTGCCACCTCTTCCATAACTGATCTTGTAGCTCTTCAACCTGAACCTTCTGGTTAACTCTCCTTGAGTGCTCTGAATAGGCTGCAAGTCTTCTGGCACACTGGGGCTTGATGTTAATCGTTTGGTTCTAGGACAACTGCCACCTGGAAAACTGCCACCCGGACAACTGCCACCGGACAACTGCCACCCGGATAACTGCCACCCGGACAACTGCCACACTGGAAAACTGCCCCTAGTGTTTATGCCCTTGTTCCTGGCACGAACTTGTGTTGGGGGTGGGTTAAAATGCACCCTGCTGGTTTTAGGGTTTGGGGGGGACGAGGTACTCGCTGATAGCAGTCCTTGTCACTCTCGATTCAGTTTTCACCACTCCGGGGTGGGTTCAGGAGAGTTGCGCGCCCTTGACGATTGGTTAGGTTAAGTCGTGATATTTTCATTAGTTTTAACGAAGATATCATTTGGTAATTGAGGTTGGGGGCCCTGATCTTCAGGTGATCCAATTTTTAAATAAATTTTAAGCCAATTGTTTTTAAATAAATTCATTAGATACATTTTGTTTTGGATCACCTGAAGATCAGGACCCCGAGCCTTCGTTAGTTAGCCTTATAAGGCTAACTAACGAAAATATCACGACTTAACAGGCTAACTAACGAAAATATCACGACTTAACCTAACCAATCGTCAAGGGGGTACAGTTAACCTAACGATTGGTTAGGTTAAGTCGTGATATTTTCGTTAGTTAGCCTTATAAGGCTAAATAAAGAAAGCTGGGGGCCCTGATCTTCAGGTGATCCTTTGTTTTTAAGAAAATATTTATATCAATTTACATAATTTTGTTTCAGTATTGTCTTTAGAAAATAGCTCAAAATGAATAATTCCTTGCATATCCCACCAAACGCATAGCAAAATTTTCTTTGGATGGGGTCCATTCCTTGACTGCGGGTGGCAGTTTTCCGGGTGGCAGTTGTCTGGGTGGCAGTTTTCCAGGGTGGCAGTTGTCCGGGTGGCAGGTGTCCGGTGGAAGTTGTCCGGATACCGATTTTATTTGGGAAACCCCTTCTGTTCTCAAACCTTTTAAAGGCCAAAAGAAATACATCACTATTTAAGTTGCTTACCAACTCCAAATGGATTGCTCTGGTGGTAGCACATGTGAAAAGACATATATAACCTTTGTTAGACTCCCCTTGCTCATACACATAGACTGGACCTGCGAGATCTACTCCCTCTACATCAAATGGGGCAGTATAGATACATCGTTCTCTTGGAAGTGGAGCCACATTTTCGTAATAAGGCTTTGCACTCCAACGCTTGCAAACCACACATTTATGCAAGACCTTTTTTACTACTTGTCTAATTTTGGGAATCCAAAACTGTTGTCTGATCTCTATTATCACTTCTCTAACTCCAGCATGTAACAACTTATGATGAGTATCCAGGATCAAAAGTTCCACCAAGTGCCCCCCAGAAGGTAGCAAAATTAGATGTCTTTTCTCCTCTGGAAGCCCAGAAAACTGTAGTCTACCTCCTACTCTCAATAAATCCTGATCCAAAAACACATCCAAACCCTTGAGAGCAGAATGTGTTGGTAGAACTTGTAATGGACGGCTGGTGAGCAATTCCATCTCTTCACCAAATTTTTCCTTCTGCACATATACCATCCAGTATTGCCTGGCTTGCTGAATCTCCTTACTGTTCGGAATTCCTTCCCTTCTTGTTTCTCCCTTAATATTGTTGGTAAATCTAAATACCCATGCTGTCACTCTTAACAACCTTTTCAGACTGCTATTGTCCTCAAGCCTCAATATGGGGTCCTGCTGCATAACTTGACAACTGTTCACAGTGTGTTTTCTCTTTTCATTCACCCATTCTTCTTGAGCCTAGCATTCTCCTACAATAGGCTGCTTAGGCCAGTTTTCGCTTCCAAGTTTTAGCCACTCTGGCCCATTCCACCACAAACTTGACTGTGCAAGATCTTTCACTGAAATTCCTCGTGTTGGTAAATCAGCTGGGTTTTGGGTGCCTGGAATAATGCTTCCATTGCTTGGGATCTGTGTGTACTTGAATTTCCTCCACCCTATTGGCAACAAATGGTTTCCATTTCCTTGCCTGGCTTCTTAACCAGTGCCAAACTATAGTGGAGTCTGTCCAATAATAGCTTGGAATTTCATAGAGGGCCAAAGACTTTTGCACTGTAACTGCAAGCCGACTAGCAATAACTGTACCCATCAATTCCAACCTTGGAACAGAAAGCCTTTTCAAAGGTGCTACTCTGCTCTTTGCAGCAACCAACCTGCAACTTACTTCCTCTTTCAATGTGCCTCTTATATAAATACAAATTGCATAGGCTTCCTCACTTGCATCACAAAAGATGTGCAGCTCCAAATTGTCTGGACTATTGTTTAACTCTCCAAATTACCATCTTGGGATTTCAGTGTCTCCAAGATGTGCCAATTCTTTGAACCAATATTTCCACCTTACCACCATATGATCAGGTAACTCTTGGTCCCAACCAAGTCCAATTTCCCAGAGGCTCTGAAACCAAATTTTTTACTTTATCACAAATGGAGCCAGGAATCCAAGAGGATCAAAGACCTTTGAAGCCAAACTAAGAGCTGTACGTTTTGTCCACCTTGTCTCATTCTCAGCCAGCTCTACTAAAGATTTCCCATTGAAGGTAAACAAATCCTCTCCTTGCTACCAAACAATGCCTAGCACTTTTGCGTCTATTGCCCATAACTCATTAATACCAGAATCCTCAATACTTTCTGCTGCATCAGGTACTACACAGGACTGACTCATAAACTGTTGTAACTGAGAATGATTGGTCTGCCATTTTCTAAGCTCCATGCCAGCCTCCCTCAATATAGCTCTAGCCTCCATGAATATCTGTTTAACCATTTCTGTATTATCCACGGAACACAGCAAATCATCAACATAAAAATTTTTCCTTATGTATTCAATAGTGTTAGGATAGACTTCAGAATATTTCTTAAAATGGTGCTGCATAGTAGCTGCCAACAGAAATGGACTAGAGGTGAGGCCAAACAACACTGACTTCATTCTATATGCTTGAACCTTAGGTTCATTTTCCAACAAGTCTTTCGTATTCACCCACAGATACCTTACTGCATCTCTGTCCTCTGTTTTAACTTTATCCGCAAAAAGGCTTGCTTCACATCTGCAGTCAATGCTACTCTACCAAACCTGAATCTCAATAACAAAGAAAATAAATCTGCATTTAAATTTGGCCCAGCATCCAAACAGTCGTTCAATGACACACCACCTTTGTCTTTGGCTGAGCCATCAAAAACTACCTTCAGTTTGGTGGTAGTTTTGTCTCGCCGTACCACTGCATGGTGTGGCAGATAATGTGCCTCCTGGCTCACCAGTTCACCTTGCACCCTTTCAGCATAGCCCTCCCTTACATAGCTAAGGATGGCCTCATTGTATTCAATTAACAACAACTCATTTTTTCTTAGCCTGTACAATGAAGTCTCCAACCTCCTATTAGCTAGCTGAAGGTTTGAACCGGGTTTGCAAGAATCCTTCCAAGGGAGGTCAACTTCATAGCAACCATCTCTAAACCCAATCCATTTTTTCAAATTGCTCTAAAACATCACTGTTCACTGTACTTGCCTGTTTGTCCTTTATGCCAATGGATTCAAGTTCCCAAAACGCTCTCAAATGCCTTTCAAAACCATGTCTGTTCTCCTCAATCTTAACAAAAAGAGCTTTAACTTCCATTTCATTGCAATAGCTACCATGTAGCATCCAGCCTACCTTACTTTCAATAGCTACCGGGCCTCGAGATGTGCGGACAATATTACCGGTGATGAAGTCCCAATAATAGTCAGCTCCGATCAAAAGACTAATATCTTCTGTTCCTTCAACCTTACTATTACCCAAATTAATTCCTTTAACTTGCAATTCTTGGACACACGCCATATCTAAACAAGTAGTGACTGGAGCACAAAGTTCCTCAATCTCTACAACTTGGACCTTGATAGTGGGACTTTGTGGTAACAACCCCTTAACCAGAACTTCTACCTTCTTAACTTTGGTTCGGTTTTGAACTGAACCCCTAAACCCAGAAATTCTTAAATTTTCCCTTAAGTTCTTTAAACTTCAATTTTCTGGAAATTCTGGTCTTAATAAAGCTACACTGGCTACCACTATCAAACAACACTCTTACAGTAGCTTCTCCATCATTCCCAATTAATAATGCTGCAGCTGTTTCCAATAATCCCCCTTTACTTTTACTCCCTTTCATAGCAGTGGCATGTGCCACTGATGTCTCTACTTCTAGGGTAGGCCTACTAGGAGTGTTTTCACACAATAGTGGCTGATGCCTGCCATGACATTTTTTGCACAAAATTTTAAACTTACAAAACCTTGCTCTGTGACCTTTCAAAAAACATTTGAAACATGCCCTGTCCTTTCTCTCCTCAATAGGTAAAGCCTCAGCCACCTCACATTTATATGACTTGTGGTTGCCTTCGCAAAATATGCATTCTTTGATTCCCTTTAATTTATTCTCAGAAGATGCATGTAGAGCTGACACTGTACCTGGGTTGTTCCTTTTTGTAGAAACCTTGGTGCTGTGCCTGCTTTTGTCCCTTGTTTAACATCCCACTGTGCAAACTGAATTCCCTCTCGTCTTGCTAATTCTGTGCCTAAAAGACTTAACATCTGCTGAAGGGGGATGTACACATGTTCTGTAGAGTGTCCCCTACTTAATTCAAGCAAAATTGAGCTAGGCAATTTAGACTCCAGTATAGTGACCAACATTATACCATACCTTTCCATTCCTACACCCAAGTTGTCCAGGGACCTAGTTCTAACTTGAAATTCATCATACAACTGCCGTAACTTCTTGACACTATTGGGATTATTAACAGGAGGTATAGCTAAAAGTTCACGGAGGTGGCTTTTAATTAAGATCTCTGGTTTACCAAACCGTTTCTTTAATATATCCCAAGCTACATTATAATTAGCCTCTGTTAATGCTAATCCTGCTATTGTCTTTGCTGCCTCCCCTTCCAAGAGGGACTGCAAATAATTAAACTTCTCCACTGCATTTAACACTTGACTAGAATAAACTGCTGATATTGAAAACTGTCTGCCCATCCTTGCCATTCCTGAATACTCCCAGAAAATGTTTTGAGTACAAGCCTCGGTAATTGAACTGCAGATCTGTTAACCTTAACTTCACAAACACCATTTGTTGAGGGTTGTGTTTCATTGTTAGACCTGGTCTCTAACTGTACTGAGCTGCTAAACACTTTTGCTCTGTGGCATACTTTAATTATATCATCAATAATCTCTTCAAAGTAAATTATGTTATTTTCTATTTCATCCTCTTCTATAAGAGCCTCAATTTTAACATTTACTTCGCTTGGAGCAACCTTTTTAGTTTCTAATATGGAAAGCTGCGCAGTCACTAAGCTTAAATCCTCTTGCTCTGTGACAGAATCTATAGTGGCATTGACCTTTGTAATTAGACCTTTGTAGGCGCTTCTCCTTTTTTTAAACTTGTTCAATTCAGCTGCACTCATCTTCAATGCAAACAACAATTGGGCTCAATACCAAATAAGCTGAATTGGCAAAAATACTTAACCAAACTGATCAAACGCAAATTTTGCTTTTTTCAAATAAACTGAATTGCTTGGTTGGGGTACTGACCAAGAACCAGTATGGAATACCAAATTTTCCACCCAAGTAACTGGCGCACCGAAGTCTGCAACCTTCGCCTACGAATAATAAGCCAAAATTAACCAAACCAGTAAAAATGTAGGCCCAAAACAACGACAGACGAGTGGTCAAGTTTCGCAATTGGGCGACCAAACTTTCTGCCCTGGGACCTTAATTCAATTATGCTCAACCCGTCCAGGCCTAACTTGGGCTACAATTTGCACAGTCAGAACTTTGCCGAAAAATAGTCACTGACTCAGTCTTGGGCTAGAATCCGATTCGAAGGACCATGTTATTTTTTTTTATTGGGTTCAGAATCCCAGCTGAGCCGTGAACGGCCAAGCTCTGAAGGGCCAGTTTAACCTACAGCCCAAGTTAAGCTAGACTAAAAACTTACAGACTTGGAGGTCCTATTAGGTCCTACCTCAGGGTTGCTGACTCCATGTGGGCCTACCTTAGACCTCAGTTGCATAAAATTAAGATAAAAAACAAAAGGGGCACTATTTATGGTCTTCTTTCTAAACATTGCAGCAACAACAACACAACCTGCACCATTGCACGATGCAACAATCTTGTATCTAAACAACCAAACTGAATTGCAAGAGAGCTCTCTATAAGACCACACCCTGCAAGTCCCACATTCCACAAACGAGTAGAAAAGACGCGCAGCGCCCCAAAAAATGATGCCACAAGAGCCCAAAAATGCTAGCTCTAAATTAAGTGAATTTTTCACTAACCTTACAATTATGAGATGGATATATATACACCTTAACTTAATATATACAAGCAATGCTGCATCAATCAGCTTAGTCATCATATCGCCTTGGGACAACAATGGTTCTTCCTCTTCTAGATTTTCTAACAGGCTATGTCGCCAATTCCGAGGCAATTTTGTAGATATTTAATTCAGTGAATTAATAATTTGTATTTAATTAAAAAATAAAGGTATCACATACGATACCATATTGTAAGCATATATAGTTTTTCCATAGTGACCAACATTACACCCAGGGCCGGATTAACCATTAAGCAAAATAAGCCCGTGCTTAGGGCATCAAGGGAAGGGGGGCACCACAGAAATTTTCCATTGTCGGATTTACCATGGATTTATTATACTATTATAATCGCGGCTTATAGCCTATAAGCTGTTGAAAACTGAATTATATATATTCATATATAGTATTTATTTTTTTTCATTGTTTGAATTTGTAGTGAACAACAACCCTTTTGAGAGAATAAATATATTTCGTTGTAATCACACACTTTACGCTTTGCGTTATTATTTTGTTTATATCAAATCTTTGAGCGCCATATTAAAAATACATATAGATTAAATATTTTCGTGTGCTACAGTAAATGTAAAAACAAGATTCAGTCATGCTGAACTTTATAAAATAATTGTAGAAGACAATATTGAGTGTGCCTTCCCAAATGTAGAAATTGCCTTTCGTATATTTTTAACATTAATGGTCACAAATTGCTCAGCTGAGCGTTCATTTTCTCAGTTGAAGTATATTAAAAATACCAACAGAACAACTATGCAACAAGGCAGGCTGGATGCCTTATCTCTACTAAGTATAGAAGCAGATGTGTTACGTAAGATTAGTTTTGAGGATCTGATCAAAGACTTTGCAATTAAAAAAAGTAGGAGAAAACTTTTCAAATATAAATGAAGTGGAAGTATACAAAAATAAACATTATTTTCCATCTTACTGTAAGTTTTGTTTCATTTCAAAAAATAAAATTTTATTTTATGGTTTATTTTTGTTTATATTTTGAATTACATATATATGGGGCACCAAAATCTTTTAAGTGCTTAGGGCCTCTAAAGGTCTTAATCCGGCCCTGATTACACCATACCTTTCCATTCCTACACCCAAGTTGTCCAGAGACTTAGTTCTAACTTCAAATTCATCATATAACTGCCGTAACTTCTTGACTCTATTGGGATTATTAACAGGCGGTATAGATAAAAGTTCACGGAGGTGGCTTTTAATTAAGATCTTTGGCTTACCAAACCTTTTCTTTAATATATCCCAAGCCACATTATAATTAGCCTCTGTTAATGCTAATCCTGCTATTGTCTTTGCTGCTTCCCCTTCCAAGAGGGACTGCAATTAATTAAACTTTTTCACAGCACTTAACACTTGACTAGAATAAACTGCTGACTGCAAACTGTCTGCCCATCCTTGCCATTCCTGAATACTCTCAGAGAATGTTTTGAGTACAAGCCTCGGTAATTGAACCGCATATCTGTTAATCTTAACCTCACAAATATTGTTTGCTGAGGGCTTTGTTTCATTATTAGACCTGGTCTCTAATTGTACTGAGCTGCTAAACTCTTTTGCTGTGTAGCATGCTTTAATTATGTCATCAATAATCTCTTTGTAAGCCCTTCTCTTTTTTCTAAACTTGTTGAATTCAGCTGCAGTCATCTGCAATGCAAACAAACAACTGGGCTCAATGCCAAATAAGCTGAATTGGCCAAAATACTTGACCAAACTGACAAAACTCAAAATTTACCTTTTGTCAAATAAACTAAATTGTCTGGTTGGGGTACTGATCAACCACCAGTCTGGAATACTAAATTTTCCACCCAAGTAACTGGCGCACTGAAGTCTGCAACCTTCGCCTACGAACAATAAAACCAAATGTAGGCCCCAAAACAACTACAGACTAGCGGCCAACTTACAGACTTAGGGGTCCTATTAGGTCCTACCTCAGGTTGCTGACTCGATGTGAACCTACTTTAGGCTTCTGCAGCATAAAATTAAGAAAAAAACAAAAGGGGCACTATTTATGGTCTTCTTTCTAAACCTTGCAACAACACAACCTGCACAATTACACAATGCAACAATCCTGTATCTAAACAACCAAACTGAATTGCAAGAGAGCTCTCAATAAGACCACGCCCTGTAAGTGCCGCATTCAACAAACGAGTAGAAAGGACGCGCCAGTGCCCAAAAAACATGATGCCACAATAGTACCTAAACAATGATGCCACAAGAGCCCAAAAATGCTCGCTCTAAATTAAGTGAATTTTTCACTAACCTTACAATTATGAGATGGATATATATATATACACACACCTTAACTTACAGTAATACTTTATATACAAACAATGCTGCATCAATCATCTTAGTCATCATATCGACCTGGGACAACAGTGGCCCTTCCCCTTCTAGATTTTCTAGCAGTGGAGTTTTAAATTCAAACTAATTACTGACCATAAGCCTCTTTTAGGTTTATTTTCACCTAATAAAAATATTCCAGTTATGGCTTCAGGTAGGATTCAACGATGGGCACTGATTCTACAAGCCTATAAATTTGACTTAGTACATCGGTCAGGCAAACTTCTAGGTACCGCTGATGCTCTAAGTAGGTTGCCTTTAGAAAATCCAAATGAATGGGTACCTATACCTAAAGAATGGGTTTACTTGGTGGAATTTTTCGAATCCACTCCAGTAACTGCAGTACAGATAGAGCAGTGGACAAAATCAGACCTTATTCTGTCTAGGGCAGTGGTGCACAAACTTTTTTGATGTGAGGGCCAAGCGAAGAAAATAACTAAATGTATTAGCCTACTTACTTTCCATCTAAGTCATAAATTGGGTCACTTTTATATTCTAACTTTTTCATTGAATTGAAAAGACCCGTGGGGGACACATTTGGCCCGCGGGCCAGGGTTTGTGCATCACTGGTCTAGGGTCATTCATTATTGCAGAGTTGGTTGGCCTACTAAGGTTGAAAGTGAATTATAGCATTTTTATCAACGTCAATCTCGACTCTCAATCCAAAATGGCTGTCTCGTACGGGGGTCACATCGTAATAACTGCGAATGAAGGCAGGTCGAATTTAGTGAAGGAACTTCATGCTGAATATATGGGTGCAACAAAAATGAAAGAACTGACGAGAGCTTATTTCTGGTGGCCCGGTTTAGATGGAGAACTCGAATCCTTGGTTCGTTCCTGTCAAAACTGCCTAGAGAACAGAGATCTACCAAAGAAAAGTCCACTTCATCCTTGAGAATGGCCTACTATACCTTGGCATAGGATCCATGTAAACTATGCAGGTCCTATAAATAACACTTATTTCCTAGTCATTGTGGACGCCTACTCTAAGTGGGTGGAAATTTTTACAACTACTTCCACGACTTCGGGTGTTACTATTCGCCTACTCCGTTCGTGTTTCGTTCGATGGGGCTTACCAGTAGTTCTCGTTTCCGACAATTGTACTTGTTTTACCAGCAAGGAATTTCGTTCCTTTGTTCATCTAAATGACATCAGACATGTTCGGTCTAGTGTTTTTCATCCTTCTACTAATGGTCTCGCGGAAAACATGGTGCGTACTTTCAAGTCGGCCTTGCGTCATTCTCATGGGGAAGAAATGCAAGTGGTGTCGGATCAATTTTTGTTTAAATATCGACTAACACCTCACATGACGACAAGGGTGTTTCTTTCTAAACTCATGACTGGCAGTGGAATTCGTTCTGTTTTCGATATGATACCTCCAAACGAAACGTTATAACAACGAGTTTTACGTCATCAGGAAAAACAGAAGTTGTATCACGACACTAAGAAGATGAAAGTTATTGAAGCGTAACCTAATGATCCAGTTATGATTCGCAACTATGGGACTGGACCAAAATGGGTTCCTGCAACGGTGCAGGAGAAAACGGGTCCTGTTTCTTTCAAGTGCCAACTAGAAGATGGTCGTTCTATTAAACGCCATCAGGACCATATATGGGAAAGTGAATTGCAGGATTATCAGAGTCCTCGGGAAGGGAGACCCGATTCTCCTGAAAATGGTTAAAATCGCCCACCTATGCAGGTTGCACCTATTCCTACTACATCAACTCTGCTCCGCAGATCGACTAAGGTCTCTCAACCCCCCCCCTGACAGACTCAACTTGTATGGAAGGAGTGAGTTGACGTGTGTGTATATATATATACTAGGGGCACTGAATATATTTTGCCCCACCCTTTTTCTTAACTAAATTATAGGCCATGGGGCTGAAATGTCTTTTGGGCCGTAAGTTTGAACCTTCTGCGCTTCACATAACCGGATTTTTCCAGTTTGAACCTCCCTTCCTTGTATAAAAACGCTTTTAAACGCACTTGTATAAAACCGATGGTTAACGCAGTTTCGAAAATGGCGTCTGACATTAATGTGCGTCGTAAACAGAGAGCTGTTGTCGAGTTCTTAACCGCAGAGAAGAAAACATTTGGAAATATTCACAAACGTCTACAAAACGTTTACGGAGATGCTGTTGTTCATCGAAGCACAGTTGAACGCTGGTCTAAACGTGTGAGATCATCGGAGAGAGGGGGAGCCAGCCTCGATGGTGAGCCAAGCAGCGGTCGCCCGGCATCAGCTGACATCTCACACTGTGCAACGTGCTAACAGCATCATTCGATCAAATCGGCACGCCACATACAAGGAACTATCACTGGAGCTAGGAATTAGTGAAGGAAGTGTGAATACGATAATTCAGCAACTGGGATACTTAAAAGTGTGTTCACGGTTTGTTTCTCGCGAACTGACTGAAGATCACAAAGCCCAAAGAAAAGAAGTTGCTTCCGAGTCGTTGGCTCGATACGAGACAGAAGGGGATGACTTCCTTTCACGAATCGTGACTGGGAATGGGACTTGGGTACACCACTTTGAACCTGAAACAAAACGCCAATCCGTGGAATGGCATCACGCAGACTCTTCACGCAAGAAAAAGTTCAAAATGGCTCCCTCTACAGGAAAGGTTATGGCCACCATCTTCTGGGACATGAAAGGGGTGATTCTGGTGGACATTATGAAGAAAGAACAAACAATCAACTCGGAGGCATATATTGCTACCCTACAGAGACTCCAAAGACGTATAAAGCGAGTTCGATCGGAGAGAAAACTGGAGGACGTCCTTCTTTTGCACAATAACACAAAACCACACAACAGTAAAAAATGCGCTTGACTGTGTTACCCCACCCTCCATACAGCCCGGATCTGGCACCTTCAGACTTCCAATTGTTTAGGCCAATGAACAATGCTATTCGTGAAAGAAAGTTTCAGAGTGACGATGAAGTTGTTGGGGAGGTTAAGAGGTGGGTCCAGCGGAACCCAGCAGACTTTTACCAGCAAGGAATAAAAGCCCTTGTTTCGAGGTGGAGGAAAGCCGTAAAAAAGGATGGAGACGATATGGAAAAATAAAAACTTGTAAAAAAAAAAGGTATGCAACTACTTGTGTACAAAATATCTGGAACTTACAAGGAAACTTGAAAAGAAAAAAAGGTGCGGTAAAATATATTGAGTGGCCCTCGTGTGTATATATATATATATATATATTATATATATATATATATATATATAATTTATATATATATATGTTAACCCCTCCGTCTATGGCCCTGAGTCAGTTCGGAATCGACGGGGGTTCTAGTTAGGAGGCAGCAACGGATATTTCTTCTATAACATTCTAATTCTTTTCTGCCGGTCAAATGGTGGGTCGCCACTCTGTTAAACTCTTGGCTACAGACTCGCCAGACTGTTATGCCAATATCTTCTATGGTGCTTGGGTTGTCTCTTTCTCTCGCTTTATGGGTCGACGATTATTAATTCTTCTCCTGCTATAATACTCTGATACTTTCTCTTGGTACTAAACTTATCGATTTTTCTTTTATAACTTATCGACTTAACTGACTAAGTTCTTGAAGAGAACAAGGCTCGAAGGAAAAGATAAAGACTTCTTTTACTGTGGTTTACTTCTCAAAATATACAGGTAGTGCTCTGAATTTACAGGGGTAGAGGTTCGACCTCTTTCGACCATGGCTCAGGCCGGAATCTAAAAAAAGTTAAGGAGGCAAGGGGCCTCTGCCCCCTCCTCGCAGCAAGGCTGCTAACAAAGGAGTCGTAATGAAGTGCTATAATGAAGTGCTCTAATGAAGTGCCTTAATTTTACAAATACATGTATAATATAAACTTAAATGTTTGGGGGAAGACAGTTGAAGGTTAAGTTCCCCCCTTTTAAACACATGATCAGATGTTTGAAAGATTCCAAATAAAAATTAAAAAAAATAAAAATAAAAACTAATCGTATATTTTTGCCGAATCTTCATTTCTGAAGGCGATATCATTTCGTAATAGTACACATAAGTACAAATTAAGTACACGACTGAGTACGTATTAATTTTGGTTCATTACAATTACGATTACAATTATGGATTACTTCACATTCGCTTGTGATTGTCCATTACAGTTCTATTAAAGTACATTCTTACATTATAAATTAAATCATTACATTTAATTACAGTTTCAATGAAGTACATTACAAGTTATTATTAATTACAGTTTCATTAAAGTACATTACGTTATATTAAATTAAAGTATTACAGTTAATTACAATTAAACAGTTACTATAACTTTGTTTTGTTTTTTTACAGTGTTTCATATTAATAGACAATTAAGATGTTAGAAATATAATACAAAGTACATGGCACATACGGTATGGATTTATATACAAAATATGTTATAATATGTTATAAATTTGAAATCAGAGCGAACGGAGGTTTCCATCTTAGAAGCGCTCACTTATGCTATAGTTCGCGGAATTTGATAACAACTAAGCATTTTCGAATATCTTGTGAGGGGTGAACGCACTTAAAAATAAAAAAGTAAAAATGAAAAAAATAATACGAGAACGTATTTTTGCGTTTTCGAACGAAGGCATGAAGTTTTGCGTTTCATAGCAAAAATGAATATTTAATAAAATTGACATACGATAATGGTCAAGATAAGATATGGACGTATGGGGGCGGGGGATATGGTCGAATAATAGTTATATTTATACTACATAACATATAAATAATGACTTCTATAGAGTGTACAGTTTTTATTATGATGATAAAGAATTTTCATACATTGCATACTAGAGATATAATGAAGGGAAATTAATGACGGGAAAATGTGACGTATGGATGAATATGGTTGAATAATAATATTTATACTACATAACACCACAACATTATTACTAAAGAATTTACCATACATTGAATACGGAAGATGTCCAAATACTAAGAACGTGATTCAGTGTACAAAGTATGGGAAACGTAAAGAGAATAAAGTTATTTTATGACGTCCTAGTGTATAAGTCATTATTAGAAAAGATGAATTAGAAAAATACAGTAATGAATAAAGAAGTACAAATCGAAATTCTATCCAAAACTCGCTTAGGCGATTTTGGTTTCTTATGTAAAAATGAACATTCAAACATAAAAACTATACGAACATAAGTACTGCATGAAGACAATGAATCCATATAATGATGGTGTAGGAATTGTTCATTGTTCAATTTTACATATATATATATATATATATATAAAACCTAAATGTCACTGAAGGGAAAAGTCACAAAAAGAAAGCTAAATGGCAATACAAAAAGATAAACAGGAAGACGCGGCCTGTTCGTTTATTGGATTGACCTAAACAGCATGTATTTTTCTATCTGCAGAAATCGTTGATTCTACAGTAAGTTTATTTTGGTGATGCTTCGAAAGTGATGATTTGTGATTAGATTATGTTGGCTAATTATTATGTCAGTTAGTGGTAATGTCCCTAGCTTCTAAATTAGTAAATTACGACTAAGTTGGTCGAGGTTGGCTGACAATGACACAAATGGTAGGCCTGAAAGAAGCTCTAAATCAAAGTACCTGTAAGTACCTTTTATGTCTCTTTGATAACCTAATACCTAACGGGGTCTAACATCCCGGCCTTATTACCTAACGGGGTCTAACATCCCGGCCTTATTACCTAACGGGGTCTAACATACCCGCCTTATTACATTTCGTCAGCCAGACTCTGTACTGAACTGACGCATTTCCTGAGCTCTCTGATATTGCATCTACTTTTGCATATTGCTGAGAATTTTACTTTTGGAAAGTTTTGAATTTTATATACTTGCGTTTATATTTACGTTGTTATAGTTAAGTAATTGAATATTAGTGGTTTTTAGCGATTTAGAAGTTTTCATAGCGTGCCGGCTTAATTTAACTTAAACTTGTGACGGTTTAAACTAATTTTTAACTGCGCGATGCCGTCGCAGAAAGCGTCGTGTGTTAGGTGTAGGGTAAACCGGTGGTATTCGGAATTTAAGATTATAACGGCGGTCCTATGGCGATTACCGAGAGATCAGTTTGTTTCTTTTGCGAGTTAATGGAGGAATAGTTGACATAAAACGCAGTGTACGTGAGGTAACGAAAGACTTGCAACGCTTGATGAGGGCAGGGTAGGGCTACGGTTGACGGAAGCCGAACCAATACTAACGTTGAAGACGTTAGTAATTTGAAGGGTGAGGTGCGTAACCTAGTTTCTAGTTTAGGTAGCTTGTCGGGAAGGTTGGATAGAGTTGAGGAAGGAGTTAAGGTTAGTCCGAGAGTAGTAGATGGGGAGGGATTTAGAGAAGTTAAGGGTGGAGCTAGGCCGCGTACGTTAGGTGATAGGAATCCCCCCCCCTATCGAGGTTTCGAACCCTTTCGCCCATTTGGAAAGGGACGTGAATGAGGGGGAAACTATTTTAATTGGGGACTCTTTAGTGCGCCACATGGACAAAGAGTTCGTTGAACGGCATCCAACCAAGAGGAGGAGGGTCTGTCTCAGGGGCCAGGGTTGACAGAGTTGAGACGAAGTGGATAGGATTGACGTTGCCTCCCGTCACTCGATGTTGGTGACGATGGTAGGAGGCAACGACTCGTATAGGCCCGATACGAGAGTGCCTGACCTTTTGGAGAGATATAGGGGGTTAATTAGGTCCCTGAAGGCGAGGTCAGATAGGTCTTTAGTTCTAGGTATTACCCCTAGGCACGGGTTGGGTCTTAGGATTACGTCAAAAACAATATTTTTGAATAATAAATTAGAAGAGATTTGTGCTGAGGAAAATGTACCCTTCGTAAAGCTGTGGTCCGAATTCAGTGATCCTAGCCTTTTTATAAAAGATGGGGGCATTTTAATGAAATAGGTAATGCTAGGCTAGGTAGGTTAATAGACGAAAACGTGCGAAAGCTGTATAGGTCGAAGCCTTCTTTAAACGTTGTGGGTCCGGGGAACGCGGGCCCGACGTGAAAAAGTTTAAAACGCGGGCCCGTGGTAAAAAATAACTTAAACGTCTTTTATTGTAACGCGCGTAGTATTAGAAATAAATTAAATGAATTTAAGGCGATAATTTATTCCGGCAACTACGATATAGTTGCTATCACTGAAACTTGGTTAAATACCGTGACTCGGGACTTGTTGGGGGAACTTGATATACCGGGTTTTTTTTTTTTTTTTTTTTTTTTTTTTTTTAAACTCTTACTAATGATAGGTTACATAGGTTTGGTGGCGGCGTTTTGCTGTACATTCGTAATTCCCTTAGGGCTATCGAGGTTAAGTTAGATTTTCCGGCAGCAAATAATGCGATATGTTTGAAGTTATGGCGCGTAGTATTAGTTTTAATTTTGTTGTTGTTTATAGACCTCCCGTGTCCCGTTCAACCTCTCGATACAGATACTAGATTTTACTCAGTTCTTGGTAACTTTATTGACAATCGGAATAGTATAATTGTCGGAGACTTTAACTGCCCTAATGTTAATTATGAGACTTTTACTGGTAATGAGGAGGGTTTGAGATTGATCGAGTTTATGGAAGATAACTTTTTACGACAGATGGTTACCGAACCAACGCGCGGTGATAATATTTTAGATTTGGTGATGACGAACGACGAAAATATAGTCGAAAGTTTAGAAGTAGGCGAGAGTTTAGGATGTAGTGATCATCAAATTCTTAGGTTTAAGTTATTGATAAAAACACTAAGGATAGTAACGTAATAGAAGTCCCTGATTTTCGTAGGGCTAATTTTGATAGTTTTGCGGATAGGATGAGAGCAGTGGACTGGGATAACTTATTTATGGGTAATGACACAAATTTGCATTGGGTGGCGTTTAAAGAAAGTTTTAGGAATATTGAAAGGGAGTTTATTCCTCGTAGGCCTAAGCGCGCTAGAAATCATGGTAGGCCCAAGTGGTGGACTAGGGAAATAGGCGAGTTCATAAACGGGCGTAATAGAGCGTATAGACTTAATAAGCGCAATGGCACAGCAGCTAACTTTAATAGATATATCGAGCTTAGACGTCAGGTTAAAAGATCAATTAGGAATGTCAAGCGTAATTTAGAGATACTTATAGCTGCGGATAGTAAACATAATCCAAAAAAGTTTTGAATACGTTAATAATCGTAAGCCGATAAAAGATAACATAGGCCCTCCAGTGGATGTTAATGACGCTTTGGCTTCTAACGCTCAGGCGATGGCGGGTATTTTCAATAACTTTTTTGCGACAGTTTTTACCGTAGAAGACGTAAATAATGTCCCCGACGTGGACGATATCGTTCCATTTAGTAGCGAGACTATTTTGGATGAAATAACTGTTTACGAGGGTGAGATTGCGCATTATATCGATAGGCTAAAAGTTAGCAAGGCTCCAGGCCCTGACGCTTTTTATCCCAGACATTTGAAAGATTTGAAAGACGTTATCGTAGGCCCCTTAACGAAGACTTTTAATCAGTCACTCGAAACGGGGATTATTCCTGAAGACTTCAAATTAGCTAACGTCACGCCTATTTTCAAAAAAGGCGACCGCGCAGTAGCTAGCAATTATAGACCCATTAGCTTAACGTCAGTTGTCGGTAAACTTTTGGAATCCGTAGTTAGGGATCGTATCATCGATCACTTAGAAAGTAGAGATTTGATTAATAGTAGTCAGCATGGGTTTCGACGCCATAGGTCTTGTTTAACTAATTTGTTAGAATTTTATAACGAAATAGTGCGCGAATACGATAGACATAGAGCGGCTGACGTTATTTATTTAGATTTCAAAAAGGCGTTCGATACAGTTCCTCATAGGAGACTAATTGCGAAGGTCCAAGCGCACGGTATACGCGGTCAGGTAGCTAACTGGTTAGAAGAATGGCTTCGTGCTAGGAGGCAGAGGGTGATAGTTAATGGTAGTGAATCGGGGTGGTTAGATGTAGGTAGCGGTGTCCCACAGGGTTCAGTGTTAGGCCCATTGTTATTCGTAATTTACATTAACGACATAGATGTAGGATTCACTAGTAACGTGTCAAAATTCGCAGACAATACTAAAATAGGCGGTTAGGTTGTTAACGAGGACGATAGAAATAGGCTCCAAGACGATGTAAATAGGATTATTGAGTGGAGAGATAAGTGGCAGATGCAATTTAACGTAGACAAATGTAAAGTTTTGCATATAGGTTCTCGTAATAATAATTATACGTACAC
Organism: Bathynomus jamesi; assembly: GCA_023014485.1. NCBI lineage: Eukaryota > Metazoa > Arthropoda > Malacostraca > Isopoda > Cirolanidae > Bathynomus > Bathynomus jamesi. The sequence goes on along the minus strand of JAJOZX010003728.1, from coordinate 233,521 downwards.
GATGGATGATAGGGAGTCGGCGAGCGTTGACGAGGAAGTAGATTTAGGCGTACGCGTATCTAAGGATTTAAAGGTTAGGAACCAGTGCCTGGAGTCTTGCGCAAAAGCTAATAGGATGTTAGGCTTCATAGCGCGTAATTTCGAATTTAAATCAAAGGATATTATATTGCCCCTTTACAAGTCCCTAGTCAGGCCTCATTTAGAATATGCCGTTCAGTTTTGGTGCCCGTACTTGCGTGAGGATATTGATAGGTGAGAAAGGGTTCAGCGTCGTGCCACGAAACTAATTCCGTCATTGCACAACAAGCCTTATGAAGATAGGATTAAAGAGTTAGACCTGTATTCACTCGAAACTAGGAGATTAAGGGGGGAGCTTATTGAAGTTTTCAAAATCGTTAATAACATCGATAACGTAAATTTTGACAAATTGTTCACTTTCGATAATAGTAATACTCGTAATAACAGATTTAAGTTGCGTCGCAGACTTTTCATTACTAATATCGCTAAAAACTTCTTTACGTTTAAAGTAATTGATAAATGGAATAAGCTTCCCTCGCCCGTCGTGAACTCTACCAGCGTTAATGTGTTTAAGAACCGTCTTGACAGACATTTTAAAAATATTAACGTTGTTTAAAATAAAAAAAACAATTAGCAACAGGAGCTCTGGGGGTGGTGATCGAGGATGAGTCTGTTGACGATTAATGCCAGCTTGTGACATGCCAGCGTGTGATGCCAGCAATAAAATTATTAAAAAAAAAAAATTAGACTAACACGAATGTAGATGTAGCTCGTAGCGTAAACTAACCCACTTTTTGTTTAACTTTACCTACTTTTTTTTTCTTATCCTCTCCTTACTTTGCATGTCTGTAACTCTCTTTTCTTGCATGTTTGTAGTTATTTTACTTCTTTTCATCTTTCACCCCTCTCCTATTCTCTCCGACTATTTTTCTGACTTGCCGGCAGTGGCCGGCGGATGATGATGGTGAGTCTTTTTTCTCTTTTTCTGAATGAATGTTAACCCACGAGTGATAGGTGTTCCTCCTTACTTAACCCCTTATTCTCTTCTCTTCTCTTAACTCCCTACTCTTTCCTTTCTCTCGGGCTAACCTTAGAGTGGATCTTAGGGTCTTTGTTAGCCTTAGCTTCTGTAGATCTGTAGATCCAAAAGAGTGGAGATTGTTTATTGACAGTTCAAAATCAAGTCTAAAAGCTGTTTTGCTGCATAATGGCAATTAACTGGTATCCATCCCCATTGACCATTCTGTCCACATGAAAGAAAATTATGACAACGTGAAATACCTTCTAGATAAAATAAAATATAGTGATCATAACTGAATCATTTGTGGAGATTTAAAGGTGATATCCATGCTTCTTGGCCAAGAATCTGGATATGCAAAGATGCCTTGCTTTATTTGCTTCATATGTGAGTGGGACAGAAGTGCAAACTGATCATTGGAAAAAGAATGATTGGCCCCAAAAAACTAACTTAGGTAGCAAAAATGTTATCAGCGAACCTCTTGTGACACCTGCAAAAGTGTTGCTACCACCATTACACATTAAACTGGGACTAATGAAGCAATTTCTAAAGGTTTTGGATAGAGATGGTAACTGTTTCAAATACATTTCAGATCAATTATTTTCTCTAAGTGAAGAGAAAATAAAACCTCGGGTGTTCAATGGCCCTCAAATGCGGAAACTGGTGAAAGATGACAACTGATTCAGTATGAAATATAGAGAAAGCGGCTTGGATATCATTTAAAAATGTTGTTGAAAATTTTCTAGAAAAAAGCCAAAGGCTATAGAACAATTTTTTATGCAGGAAGGAGGGGCCAAGGATGAATGCCCGCAAAAGCGCCCTCTTCCCCACATTAGGAGAATAAGAGAGCTAACATCAAGGTCCATAGTTTTGGAGATGCCTAGACATTCTGCGTTTGAAAGATTGGAGATTATAGACAGGGGGAAAGATGGATTGAGGAAGATTGTTCCAGAGTTGACCAGTTGAGTAGATGAAAGATTGAAAATACCGATTAACTCTTGCGTTAGAGAGTTAGAGAAAGAATGAGAAAGTGGAGAAAGTCTGGCGCTGCGTGTTCTCCTTAAAGGAGGAGGCATGCAGTTAGAAAGTTCAGAAGAGCAATGTCTGTTATAATAGCGATAGTAAAGAGAGAGTGAGGCAACATTGCGGCGAAGAGAGAGGGATTGAAGACAGTCAGTAAGAGGCGGGGAGTTGATGAGACGAAAAGCCTTTGATTCCACCCGGTCAAATACGGCTGTGTGGGTTGAGCCACCCCATACATGAGAAGCAGTGATATAGTCGAGACCACCATGGCCGTGACCGAGACCGAGACCGAAACCGAGACCATATGCAAGTTTCGCATGTATTCATTATTGTGCAATGCCTTATTCCTAAGCTCTGTATTTCACATTCAGGAATGAAAATTCTAAAAAAGTTATCAAGTGACAGTTGCAAAATTTACTCATAATTTATTCACAAATTCTTAGTTTGTGACACTTTTCAGCAGTTACTCTAACTGCCTACTTAAAACAAGATAAATGTTCGTTGCACTTGAGGAACATCAACATACTCAGCAGTGATGTAGTCGAGACCACCATGGCCGAGACCGAGACCGAGACCTAAGCACCTGAGACCGAGACCGAGACCACAAAAAAGATCTTGAGATCAAGACCGGTCTCGCGTCCTACATTACTGATGAGAAGCATACCCCATATAGGGGCGGACAAGATCCCTGTACAGAGATAGCAACTGAGCTGGGGTGAAGAAACCACTGAGGCGGTACAGCACACCTAACCTCTTAGAAGCTGTTTTGGAAAGAGGGCATATGTGATCTTTCCAGGAAAGATCACGAGAAAAGGAAACGCCAACAATGTTAAGAGAAGAGGAAGGATTAAGTTGTGTGTGGTTGAAGGTAAAGGGGTAGTCGTGTGGAAGATTGTGATGAGTAGACAGATGGAGGAACCGAGATACGGAGGCAGTTAAAGCCACAAGGTTTTCTCTGCCCCACTCAGATATAGAAGAAAGATCAGAAGTCAGGTGTACCATAGCCGTTCACTGGACGTATTAAGTGTCCGCTAAGAGGGACGCTTTGTGAAGCGAGTGAAGACGTGAAGAGTGGAATCATCGGCAAAGGAGTGTATAGGACAGGACGTGGACTTAATAGATTATTAATAAATAAAAGGAAAAGAGTGGGTTTCAGGACTGAGCCCTGAGGAGCACCACTATTAATGGCTTTAGAAGAACAGTGGCCATCTACATCGCAACTCTAGATCGGCCAGAAAGGAAATCAGAGATGAAGACACAGACAGAAGGACAGAGGCTGCAGGAGACCAGTTTGGAAATTAAAGATTTGTGTCAGATTCTATTAAAAGTTTTTGATATGTCTAGTGCAATAGCAAAGGTTTCGCTGATCTTTCTATTAAGGACAGATTCAAAAACTTTAGAAAGTCAAGAAATCAAAGCAATTGAACAATAGTTGAAAGGTTGAGAACAGTTTTCCTCCTTTGGGACAGTCTCATTGAAAGAGAAGTTCCAGCAGGAAGGAAAAGTACCAGGTGAAAAACAAAGACGAAAGAGTTTGCCTAGGCAGGGTGTCAGCACAGTTCTCGAGGACAACAGGAAAGACACCATCAGGTTCCTAGAGTTGAACCCAGATAGGGCAGAAAACCCATATTTGGAGGATATTCTGATTTCAGACATGAATAAGTCAGAGGGAGGAGGGGAGATGGAGGAACAGCACCGGAACCGTACAGGGTTGAGTTGGAAGCGACAGTTTGAGCGAAGAGTTTAGCTTTATCAGGAGAAGAAACGGCAAATGATTCATCGGAGTGGAAAGAGGAGGGCAAGAAGAGGAAGTAAAGTAGTTGGAGAGGTTCTTGGCTAGGTGGCAGAAAGAGCGAGAAGAATTAGAGTTGAAGAAGTTTTCACATTTCATCTGACAGTTGTCCCTTGCGAATTATTATTATTATTATTATTATTGTTATTATTTTTATTCCTGGACTGTTTAATTTCAATCTCGACCCGAAGGTTGTCCTCTATCTTGTATTGTGGCCTGCAGCCAAAATGAGTTTGAAATCCCTGCCCTAGATGATCTATTTCACTGATAAACTCACTATGCCTGAGCGGCTTCATGTTGCCCTTGAAAATGAAATGTAATTGATAACTTCGATATTGATTCTTATTAGATCCTTTCAAATTTTGCCTTCTTGATAGGATAGATTTAGATCGGTAAGATCTTGTCTAATCTTTTAAACTTTTATAGTTCGTAACTGATCAGGTAGATATAATGAAAGATGTTATTTATTTAGATTTTAGTAAGACATTTGACGAGGTTCTACATACAGTACCCTGCAAATTATTTTGGATTTTTTCTGAAATAACATTTTCTTCGAAGATACTTCCATGACATGATAATTTGTTATGAATTCTAAGACTTTTGAAACCAGTATGCACTGGTATACGCTTCCTTCCGTCCCTCGCCTCCTTTCCCCCACTTTTCTCTCCTACGCCTGCCCTCCACTCCCCGCTGCTGCTGCCTCCCCACTTTTTCCCTCCCTCGCCTAGTGGTTCTGCGGCGCCAATTAAGTAGTCTATCCTTTTGTCTTCGGCCTAGACACATGTATGTGAGTGGCATGTGTGTTGCAATATGATTTGATGTGTACCATTATGTGTTTTGATATGCTATTGTGCTTTTTTTTTAGATTTACTTAAAATAAGTAAATTTAAAAGAATGGGCAAAAGACAAGATGTGAGTCCTCGAAAATGTGGACAAATTCAAGTCTTACTGAAACACTCATCTCTCAAACAAAACGAAATAGCGACAGAACTCAATGTATCAACTCAAACTGTCAGTGCAATTAAGAGAACGGTAGAAAAAGGAGAAACTGTGGTCGCTAAAAGAATCGGAAACTGTGGTAGAACAAGAAAAACAACACCCAGACAGGACAGATTAATTAAAAAAATCGCCCTACGTGACAGGAGAACATCATGCACAAATATAGGAAGTATATTGGCAGCAGAGGGCGTTGTTGTGCATCGCACAACCATAAACAGGAGGCTACTGGAAGCTGGACTGCGAGCATATCGCCCTAGAAAGAAGCCACGACTTACTCAAGCAATGATGCAATCACGCTTTGAGTGGGCCAAGCAACATGCAGAGTGGACTGACGATGACTGGAAGAAGGTAAAATGATTTTAGAAACAATCTTGTTGATAATAAGGTTAAAAACAATAACATTGCTGTAAATAGAGGGTGTGTTGCCATATTACCACTATCGTCATGTTAAACTTTATTTGTGCAAAGTTTGCTATTTATTGCACTACGATCCTACTCATCTGTAATGTCTTAATGTGTTTCAGGTGATGTTTTCGGACGAATGAACCATAGCAGTACTCGATGATCGTGTCCAAACTGTGAGACGACGATCAGGAGAGGAATTTATGCCTCACTGTCTGAAGAAAACAATAAAATTCCCACAGAAGATCATGGTGTGGAGAGCTATGTCGATATATGGGACGAGCCGCTTGCACATTCTTGAAGGCACCATGAACCAGGACAGGTACATTAGGCCTGTTCAAAAATCAACTTTTTCTTATTTTCATAGGTTTCTGTACATTTTCCCATGCTTTTTGACCTGAAAAAGCCGAAAATCACAACTATTTTGACCTAGGATGTTGGGAAGCATTGCCGCATGGAGCTTTAAATTTTCTGCCTTGAAATCGGCCAAAGCGCCAATTCCGGGGTCCCTTGAATTATGTTTTGCACTTTAACTTTTGATCTAAACAAGATAGAGCAACAAATTAGGTATCAAATGAAAGAGCATAAAATTAATAAATAATAATAATAATAATAATAATAATAATAATAATAAAATAAATAATAATTAATAATAATAATAATAATAATAATAATTATCTATCATTTTTCAGGAAACAACAGAAACTCAATCAGAATCTAGAAAACCATCTACAAGTTACAACTTCACAATGGCATTAAGCAAGGAGCTGAGGGAGCTCCGTGGGCGCACAGTTGATATCTCAGAACCTCCACGTACTGTCCACAGGCAGGTGTCAACTGGGCCATCTACCAGATCTCTCACTGAAACTTTCCTGGTTGGATACCCTTCAGCTTTTATCAGTGGTTCCCAGCTTCCCACCAACAGACAGGCGTTCCAGTATTTCCTTAATCTTCAGAATTTACCGGAAAATGCAGGGAGGCCCATGGTTCAAGACCTTGCATATGAAACAGTTGAATCTATCATCCCATTCTGGCAGATGGCTAGGATCAAGACAATGACTGTTATTTTATTTATTTGTCGGGTTCGAAATCCCAGCTGAGCCGTGAACGGCCAAATTCTAAAGGGCAAGTTCTACCTAAAGCCCAAGTTAAGCTAAATTAAACTTTACGGATTTGAGATCCTATTAGGTCCTACCTCAGGGTAACCTCAGGGTTGCTGACTCGATGCGGGCCTACCTTAGACCTTAAATTACATGAACTTAAAAGGTAAACAAAAGGGTACTATTTGTGGTCTTCTTTATGAACCTTGCAACAACAACGCAACCTGGACTATTGTACGATGCAACAATCATGTATCTAAACAACCAAACTGAATTGCAAGAGAGCTCTCTATCAAACCACACCTTTACGTACGACCTTCCACAAACGAGTAGAAAGGACGCGCAGCATCCCAAAATGATGCCAACAATGTGACCAAACAACGATGCCACAAGAGCTCAAAAATGCTAGTTCTAAATTAATTTAATTTTTCACTAACCTTACAATTATGAGATGGATATATATACACCTTAACTTAATATATATACAAGCAATGCTGCATCAATCAGCTTAGTCATCGTATCGCCTTGGGACAACAATGGTTCTTCCTCTTCTAGATTTTCTAACACTCCCCACCGAAGAGGCATTGTTGTCATTACCTTCTGCAAGGTTAGTCAAGCCTTCTTCATGAGGCTGTAACTCAAATGTTTCATCTTGACTATCTGTGTTTTTGCTGATTTCTAAAGCATAGAGTTTTTGTATAGGTCTCTTTAACTTTCTCCTGAAGTCTTTACCAGTGCAGACCTAACTAAATTGTCTTTGCCAACAAACAACTCTTCAATTATGCCAAGCTTCCAGCATTGCCTTGGTCTTTCATCCCCAATCATTACCACTTCTCCCACCTTGATACAATTTGCATTGGAGCCCTTTACCTTGCCTGATGGGTAATAATTGAGTTCTGGCAAGTATTCCATCTGCCACCTCTTCCATAACTGATCTTGTAGCTCTTCAAGGTACCTGAACCGTCTGGTTAACTCTCCTTGAGTGCTCTGGATGGGCTGCAAGTCTTCTGGCACACTGGGGTTTGATGTTAATCGTTTACCACAAAGAAAATGATTTGGTGTCAATGGCTCTGCATCCTGCCTACTGTTGTAAACAAAAGTGATAGGCCTACTGTTCACCATTGCTTCTACTTCACATAAAACAGTAGAGAATTCTTCTTTGCTCAAATGAGCATTAGCTAAAAGTTTCTTTAATGGACACTTTACACTTCTCACTAGCCTTTCCCAAAATCCTCCCCACCATGGTGCTCTCTCAACAATAAACTCCCACTGTACCCCTTGGTGTGAAAAGTAGGATTGGAATCCTTCCTCTTTTAGCAAGGACCAAATTTCTTGGAGTTCCTTTGCAGCCTTTTTGAAGGTTTTTGCATTATCCGATATGATTTTATTTGGGAAACCCCTTCTGTTCACAAACCTTTTAAAGGCCAAAAGAAATACATCACTACTTACGTTGCTTACCAACTCCAAATGGATTGCTCTGGTGGTAGCACAGGTGAAAAGACATATATAACCTTTGTTAGACTCCCCTCGCTCATACACATAGACTGGCCCTGCAAAGTCTACTCCCACTACATCAAATGGGGCAGTATAGACACACCGTTCTCTTGGAAGTGGAGCCACCTTTTCATAATAAGGCTTTGCACTCCAACGCTTGCAAACCACACATTTATGCAAGACCTTTTTCACTACTTGTCTAATTTTGAGAATCCAAAATTGTTGTCTAATCTCTATTATCACTTCTCTAACTCCAGCATGTAACAGCTTATGATGAGTATCCAGGATCAAAAGGTCCACAAAGTGCCCCCCAGAAGGTAGCAAAATTGGATGTCTTTTCTCCTCTGGAAGCCCAGAAAACTGTAGTCTACCTCCTACTCTCAATAAATCCTGATCCAAAAACACATCCAAACCCTTGAGCGCAGAATGTGTTGGTAGAACCTGTAATGGATGGCTGGTGAGCAATTCCCGCTCTTCACCAAATTTTTCCTTCTGCGCATATACCACCCAGTATTTCCTGGCTTGCCGAATCTCATTACTGTTCAGAATTCCTTCCCTTCTTGTTTCTCCCTTAATGTTGTTGGTAAATCTATATATCCATGCTGTCACTCTTAACAATCTTTTCAGACTGCTAATGTCCTCAAGCCTCAATATGGGGTCCTGCTGCATAACTTGACAACTGTTCACAGCGCATTTTCTCACCTCACTCACCCATGCTTCTTCAGCCTGGCATTCTCCTACAATAGGCTGATTAGAAGGCCAGTTTTCACTTCCAAGTTTTAGCCACTCTGGCCCATTCCACCACAAACTTGATTGTGAAAGATCTTTCACCGAAATTCCTCGTGTTGGTAAATCAGCGGGGTTTTGGATGCCTGGACAATGCTTCCATTGCTTGGGATCTGTGTGCGCTTGAATTTCCTCCACCCTATTGACAACAAATGGTTTCCATTTCCTTGCCTGACTTCTTAACCAGTGCCAAACTATAGTGGAGTCTGTCCAATAATAGCTTGGAATTTCATAGAGGGCCAAAGACTTTCGCACTGTAATTGCAAGCCGACTAGCAATAACGGCACCCATCAATTCCAACCTTGGAACAGAAAGCCTTTTCAAAGGTGCTACTCTACTCTTTGCAGCAACCAACCTGCAACTTACTTCTTCTTGCAATGCGCCTCTTATATAAATACAAGTTGCATAGGCTTCCTCACTTGCATCACAAAAGATGTGCAGTTCCAAATTGTCTGGACTATTGTTCAACTCTCCAAAGTACCATCTTGGGATTTCAATGTCTCCAAGATGTGCCAATTCTTTGAACCAATATTTCCACCTTACCACCATATGATCAGGTAACTCTTGGTCCCAACCAAGTCCAATTTCCCAGAGGCTCTGAAACCAAATTTTTGACTTTATCACAAATGGAGCCAGGAATCCAAGAGGATCAAAGACCTTCGAAGCCAAACTAAGAGCTGTCCGTTTTGTCCACCTTGTCTCATTCTCGGCCAGCTCTACTAAAGATTTCCCATTGAAGGTAAACAAATCATCATCTTGCTGCCAAACGATGCCTAGCACCTTTGCGTCTATTGCCCACAACTCCTTAATACCAGAATCCTCAATACTTGCTGCTGCGTCAGGTACTACAGAGGAATGACTCATAAACTCTTGTAATTGCGAATGATTGGTCTGCCATTTTCTGAGCTCCATGCCAGCCTCCCTCATTATAGCTCTAGCCTCCATGAATATCTGTTTAGCCATTTCTGTATTATCCACGGAACATAGCAAATCATCAACATAAAAATTTTTCCTTATGTGTTCAATAGTGTTAGGATAGACTTCAGAATATTTCTTAAAATGATACTGCATAGTAGCTGCCAACAGAAATGGACTAGAGCTGAGGCCAAACAACACTGACTTCATTCTATATGCTTGAACCTTAGGTTCATTTTCCAACAAGTCTTTCGTATCCACCCACAGATACCTTACTGCATCTCTGTCCTCTGGTTTAACTTTATCCGCAAAAAAGCTTGCTTCACATCTGCAGTCAATGCTACTCTACCAAACCTGAATCTCAGTAACAAGGAAAATAAATCTGCATTTAAATTTGGCCCAGCATCCAAACAGTCATTCAAGGACACACCACCTTTGTCCTTGGCTGAGCCATCAAAAACTACCCTCAGTTTGGTGGTAGTTTTGTCTCGCCGTACCACTGCATGGTGTGGCAGATAATGTGCCTCCTGGCTCACCAGCTCACGTTGCACCCTTTCAGCATAGCCCTCCCTTACATAACTTAGGATGGCCTCATCGTATTCAATTAACAACTCCTCATTTTTTCTTAGCCTGTACAATGAAGTCTCCAACCTCCGATTAGCTAGCTGAAGGTTTGAACCGGGTTTGCAAGAATCCTTCCATGGTAGGCCAACTTCATAGCAACCATCTCTAAACCCAATCCCTTTTTCAAAGTGCTCTAAAACATCATTGTTCACTGTACTTGCCTGGTTGTCCTTTATACCAATAGATTCAAGTTCCCAAAACGCTTTCAAATGCCTTTCCAGACCATGGCTGTTCTCCTCAATCTTAACAAAGAGAGCCTTAACTTCCATTTCATTGCAATAACTACCATGTAGCATCCAGCCTAGCTTACTTTCAATAGCTACTGGGCCTTGTGATGTACGGACAATATTACCAGTGATGAAGTCCCAATAATAGTCAGCTCCAATCAAAAGACTAATATCTTCTGTTCCCTCAAACTTATTATTGCCCAAATTAATTCCTTTAACTTGCAATTCTTGGACACATGCCATATCTAAACAAGTAGTGACTGGAGCACAAAGTTCCTCAATCTCTACAGCTTGGACCTTGATAGTGGGACTTTGCGGTAACAACCCTTTAACCAGAACTTCTACCTTCTTAAATTTGGTTCGGTTTTGAACGGAACCCCCAAACCCAGAAATTCTTAAATTTTCCCTCTTAAGTTCTTTAAACTTCAAGTTTCTGGAAATTCTGGTCTTAATAAAACTACACTGGCTACCACTATCAAACAACACTCTTCTACAGTAGCTTCTCCCTCATTCCCAATTAATAAGGCTGCAGTTGTTTGCAATAATCCCCCTTTACTTTTACTCCCTTGCATAGCAGTGGCATGTGCCACTGATGTGTCTACTTCTGGGGTAGGCCTACTAAGAGTGTTTTCACACAATAATGGCTGATGCCTACCATGACATTTTTTGCACAAAATTTTAAACTTACAAAACCTTGCTCTATGACCTTTCAAAAAACATTTAAAACATGCTGTGGACTTAGTTACCCTGTCCTTTCTTTCCTCAAAGCGTAAGGCCTCAGCCACCTCACATTTATATGACTTGTGGTTGCCTTCGCAAAATATACATTCCTTGATTCCCTTTAATTTATTCTCAGAGGAGGCATGTAGAGCTGACACTGTACCTGGGCTATTCCTTTTTGTGGAAACTTTGGTGCTGTGCCTGCCTTTGTCCTCTTGTTTACCATCCCACTGTGCAAACTCAACTCCCTCTCGTCTTGCTAATTCTGTGCCTAAAAGACTTAACATCTGCTGGGGGATGTACACATGTTCTGCAGAGTGTCCCCTACTTAATTCAAGCAAAATTGAGCTAGGCAATTTAGACTCCAGTGTAGGAACCAACATTATACCATACTTTTCCATTCCTACACCCAAGTTGTCCAGAGACCTAGTTCTAATTTCAAATTCGTCATATAACTGCCGTAACTCCTTGACACTATTAGGATTATTAACAGGAGGTATAGTTAAAAGTGCACGGAGGTGGCTTTTAATTAAGATCTCTGGCTTACCAAACCGTTTCTTTAATATATCCCAAGCCACATTATAATTAGCCTCTGTTAATGCTAATCCTGCTATAGTCTTTGCTGCCTCCCCTTCCAAGAGGGACCGCAAATAATTAAACTTCTCCACGGCACTTAACACTTGACTAGAATGAACTGCTGATTGAAAACTGTCTGCCCATCCTTGCCATTCCTGAATACTCCCAGAAAATGTTTTGAGTACAAGCCTCGGTAATTGAACTACAGATCTGTTAACCTTAACTTCACAAGCATCATTTGTTGAGTGTTGTGTTTCATTATTAGACCTGGTCTCTAACTGTACTGAGCTGCTAAACTCTTTTGCTCGGAGGCCTACATTAATCATATCATCAATAATCTCTTCAAAGTAAATTATGTTATTTTCTATTTCATCCTCTTCTATAAGAGCCTCAATTTTAACATTTACCTCACTTAGAGCAACCTTTTTAGTTTCTAATATGGCAAGCTTCGCAGTCACTAAGCGTAAATCCTCTTGCTCTATGGCAGAATCTATAGTGGCAATGACCTTTGTAATTAGACCTTTGTAGGCACTTCTCCTTTTTATAAATTTGTTCAATTCAGATGCACTCATCTTCAATGTAAACAACCCTTGGGCTCAATACCAAATGAGCTGAATTGGCAGAAATACTTAACCAAACTGATCAAACGCAAATTTTACTTTCAAATAAACTGAATTGCTGAGTGGGGTACTAACCAAACACCAGTATGGAATACCAAATTTTCCACCCCAGGACCTTAATTCAATGATGACCCAAAATTAACCAAACCGGAAAAAAAGTAGGCCAAAAAACGACAGACGACTGGCCAAGTTTTGCAATTGGGCGACCAAACTTTACCCTGGGACCTTAATTCAATAATAACCCAAAATTAACCAAACCGGAAAAAAAGTAGGCCAAAAAACGACAGACGACTGGCCAAGTTTCGCAATTGGGCAACCAAACTTTACCCTGGGACCTTAATTCAATAATAACCCAAAATTAACCAAACCGGAAAAAAAGTAGGCCAAAAAACGACAGACGACTGGCCAAGTTTCGCAATTGGGCGACCAAACTTTTTACCCTGGGACCTTAACTCAATAATACTCAACCCGTCTAGGCCTAACTTGGGATACAATTTGCACAATCAGAACTTTGCCGAAAAATGGTCACTGACTCAGTCTTGGGGTAGAAATCCGGTTCTGAAGACCATGTTATTTTATTTATTTGTCGGGTTCGAAATCCCAGCTGAGCCGTGAACGGCCAAATTCTAAAGGGCAAGTTCTACCTAAAGCCCAAGTTAAGCTAAATTAAACTTTACGGATTTGAGATCCTATTAGGTCCTACCTCAGGGTAACCTCAGGGTTGCTGACTCGATGCGGGCCTACCTTAGACCTTAAATTACATGAACTTAAAAGGTAAACAAAAGGGTACTATTTGTGGTCTTCTTTATGAACCTTGCAACAACAACGCAACCTGGACTATTGTACGATGCAACAATCATGTATCTAAACAACCAAACTGAATTGCAAGAGAGCTCTCTATCAAACCACACCTTTACGTACGACCTTCCACAAACGAGTAGAAAGGACGCGCAGCATCCCAAAATGATGCCAACAATGTGACCAAACAACGATGCCACAAGAGCTCAAAAATGCTAGTTCTAAATTAATTTAATTTTTCACTAACCTTACAATTATGAGATGGATATATATACACCTTAACTTAATATATATACAAGCAATGCTGCATCAATCAGCTTAGTCATCGTATCGCCTTGGGACAACAATGGTTCTTCCTCTTCTAGATTTTCTAACAATGACCAAGTACAACGCAATGAAGCTCTTCATGAAACTACATGAGAAACATCGTGCTCTGGTGAAAAGCAAAGGAAGAGCAAGTAACCCTGGAGGAAAAAGAGGAGCATTTGTGTTTGTTTAGACAGCCTGTTCGATATAGGAGCTCCAGATGCAATCCAGGAAATACAGAACAACAGACTGTTATCCAGAGAGAAGAAAGATGAGGATATCAGGTTCTACGAAGACGAAAAGACTGAGAGGAAAGGTCATATGTCTGGTCATGACAAGATTTTTGAGACAAGATCCCTGCAGCAAGCAGCGAGGAATGAAAGACTGCAGCATAGACAAGAACAAGGTAAAACTAATTACTTTGAACGTCACAAAAAGTTTTAAGTTTTACTCCATTGCGATATTTAGCATGTACTTAACAATTACTGTCTTAACATGTTTACTATTTTACAGCTGCAGCAGAACAAGAGGCAGTTGTTCATGTGGATGACATTACCTGGGGTGACTCAACTGACAACGACGCTAACACAGAGGACATGGATTACCATCAGCCTCGTCCTGGATGTTCTCACCATCAAGACACTGTGACTAGTGTGACTTTGACGTTTCCAAGGAAGGTCATGGAATGTGATGTCATCTGCAATACAGCTGATCGTCTTGGTTTATCAGACAATCAAGTTACTGCCATGGTTTCTGCCACCTTGAAAGCTGGAGGGGCTGATCTGGATAACTTCGTCATCTCAACCTCAACAACACGTCGCAACAGAATGCTGTCCAGGTATAATATCAGCCAGAGTCACATGTCCAAGTTTTGTGAAAACCCCCCACAGTACGCTGCCTTACACTGGGATGGAAAGTTGCTCAAAGATGTCTTGGGCAGTGAACCTGGAAGTACCTCAAAGACTTTAGCTGTGCTAGTGTCTGGTCCACCTTCATACACTGAAGGAAAGTTATTGGGAGTACCTGTCATCGACAATTCTTCTGGCACAGCTCAGGCTGAGGCTTCAATGGATTTACTGGAGACATGGGAACTTACGGATAATGTTACTGCCCTTGTTTTTGACACTACATCCAGTAACAGTGGAGTTCACAGAGGAGCTGCTGAACGTGGTGTCAAGATGATGAGCGACTTTGCAAATGTCATAACAACAGATGCCAAGCAAAGGGACTATCTCCTTCAAGCTGTGGAGTTCAACAGACGCCGCTTTGACAGCTTCAAGAAACAAACTCTCAACAACTGACTGTGTAAATGTCATTATGAAATTAATCATCATGTAATGCTTTCACTTCTTGATCGATTACACTTGTGACAAAATGTTAATCTCAAATTTGTGTCATGAATAAGGCGCCTTGTCTGCCTTGAGTGTGAGAAAACGAATTTTGTGATATTTCTGAAATCTTTGTATGTACCAATGTGCCATTTCTTGTTCCAAGACTATCATAATTGTATAAGTTAGAGGATTAAAAACACTTTAATTTGGTGCCTATTTTGTTGCTCTATCTTGTTTAGATAAAAAGTTATAGTGCAAAACATGATTCAAGGGACCCCGGAACTGGTGCTTTTGGCCGATTTCAAGGCAGAAAACTTAAAGCTCCATGCGGCAATGCTTCCCAACAACGTAGGTCAAAATGGTTGTGATTTTCGGCCTTTTCAGGTCAAAAAGCATGGGAAAAAGTACAGAAACCTATGAAAATAAGAAAAAGTTGATTTTTGAACAGGGCTACAGGTACATACACGTGCTAGAAAACCGTTTGATGCCACAAATAAGAGATTGGTTTGGTGAGGAACCATACATATTCCAGCAAGACTCAGCCCCATGTCACACCGCAAGAAGAGTCAAGACATGGATGACACAAAATGGTCTTGCACTGCTCCCTTGGGCTGGAAATTCACCAGATATGAATCTGATAGAGAATTTGTGGAATGTGTTGAAAGGCGAGCTCCACCAAACACCGATTACTACCAAAACTGAACTCATTGCATGTCTCATCAAAGTTTGGTTCTATTCGCCCAAAATCAAAGATTTGTGCCAACCTTTGATTGTTGGGATGCCAGGATGAACAAAAGCACTGTTAAAAGCCAAAGGAGGTCAAACAAAGTATTAAGACAACTGATGTGTAATTTTATGTGAAAACTAAGAAAATAAATGGCATTGAAATAATCTCAGCGTTTGAATTACAAAAATAATAAAAAATCCATAATAATTTGCACGGTACTGTAGGATATTTCTGTATAAATTAAAGAGTATGGAATATCAGGATCAGTCATAAATTGGGTAGAAAAATGGCTACGATCGACACAGAGAACAGAAGGTAATTTTAAATGGACATGAATCAGGGTGGCAGAAAGTGAAAAGTGGGGTGTCACAGGGATCAGTATTAGGCCGACCAGTATCTAATTGGTTTCAAGAGCTTTCAATAGGTAGAAAAATATAAAATTTGCAGATGATACGAAAGTAGTTGCCGCAGTCACAAACATAGAGAATTCTTTTAACCAGAAAGATCTTGATAGATACTGCGACTAATAAATGGCAGATGGAATTAAACTGTAAAATTTGCAAAGTCCTCCATGCAAGCAGAAATAGTGGGAACATTAGTTACGAGATGCAGAGAAACTGGTATGGAAAACTATATATGCTTACAACATGGTAATGTATGTGGTACCTTTACATCTTAATTAAATATAAATTATTAATTAAGTGAATTAAATATCTACAAAATTGCCTCGGGATTGGCGATAAAGCCTATTGGGAATTAAAATAATTGCCATACATACATAGAACCCCATATGTAGGCATTGGGCCTGCATGACAACGAGAAAACCAAATTTATTATTTCTGTTTCAAAATTCTCCATTGCTGACTCGTGAAAATTACTTCGAGAGAAGAGTCAACGAACTTTGCAAATTCAGCAAATAATAAAATACGAGGATATATATTATACTAGTGGCTCGCTCGGAGCTTGCTTATGTTACAGCGATGCTTTAAGCAAGGAAGATGTACTTTATCTTCCTATAAGTTTTGAGTGAAATCCTCTTAATATAAAACCTAATAACTATAAAAAGGATAGGCCTATTCCTTCAGGTATTTAAATATAGTGACTGCCTATATTAGTTACATCAAATCAACTCGTTGTGTAACTCCATCGTACCACGGCCCTACATCGAAAAATTCCACTAAAAACTTAGGGCTTTTTGTCGTTAACTCTCCACTGAAATCTGCTGGAAATTTTCAATGGATGAGGGGAACAGGCAATCAACCCATATCCCTATATAGGTTTTTCATAACTGATTTGAAGATGGCATTCGGGACAGTGTTCGAGTATTATAGTTAGTAGTAATCTGAGGTTTTATAAACGTCTTAGAAGCTAGGAATAAGACAAATGTCAGGTATAAGAACATAAGAACATAAGAAATTTTTATAGTGGGCACACAAGGGGCCACTTCGGCCCATCGAGGTGGCTCCACTATGTAAAAATTGCCTGTACATTGGCAATAACCAATTTTTACAAAACTAATTAAGTATCAATTTAAAACTAATTAATTATCAATTTAAAACTAAAGATAGAATCTCTGGATCCAGAGGATCAAAGTCATAATAGGCTACTATCCACAAATATGTTACACACTATATCTATTTATAACTGACATGCAAATATATCAGATCCAAAGAATCCAGTCAATTTCATTATGCTACCCATCAATACCAGTACCATGCCAACCAAAAATAAGTCACGGTCCATATCAATTGCTGACCAAGTCACAATTTACATCCATATACATTACAATATATATACTTAAGAGGAAAAGTGTAGGTGTGGCTGTAAAGACTGTACAGTAATGTAGAAATGTGTGTGCACCCATTTTGGGTCTCCCATTTAAAAGTGTTTGTGGGGCAAGTGAAGATCATGAGTTTTTCAATACCCCACAGTACTATGGGGGCACCGCTCGGCAGAGGAATCTCTTTAAATAGGGTGTGTAAGGACAGAGAGTATCCCCTAACCCAAGATGCTGCCTCCCTATATCCCACAACACCTGTGTTGAGCTGTGGGATCTATCACCCAAATGCACATAATATATATGAAATAAACTAGTACCATTCATGCAATAAAAATGGGCTTAAACACCATCACCAGATTTCCCTTGCAGACATCAAACTATCCAACCTTCTTTTGAAAGAATCAAGCGTATCTGAAGTCACCACTTCTTCTGTCAGACTGTTCCAAAACTTAATTACTCTGTTTGTAAAACTATGTTTTCTTAAATTTGTTCTACATCTTGGCTTAAATAATTTCATACTATGACCTCTAGTCTGATTATTGTGATCTTTAATGAAAAGAGACTCAAAATCTATCTTATCCAACCCTTTTATCATTTTATACACCTCTATCATATCACCCCTTAACCTCCTCCTTTTTAATGAGAACATGCTTAGATACGCCAGTCTTTCCTTATATGTCAATTGTCTTAGAGATGGGATCATTCTTGTCGCTCGTTTCTGTACTTTTTCCAGTTTTTCAATATCTTGTATCAAATAGGGACTATTAAATTGAATGCAGTATTCGAGGAGGGGTCTCACATATGAAATGTATAGTTGCTTTATAATATTGGGTGATTTGTATTCAATGTGTCTCTGCATGAGATTGAGTCTAGCATTTGCTTTATTTCTGATTACCATACAGTGATTTGAGGGTTTAAGTTCATTTGTCACAGTGACACCCAAGTCTTTCTCTTTATCATCATTTTTAATCCAAATTCCATTCATATTGTATTCAAATTCTGGATTTTTTGGCCCAATATGCATAACCTTGCACTTATCAACATTAAATTTCATCTCCCACTTATCTGCCCAGGCTGTTACTCTGTCTTTTTGTATTGTCATTGCTCCTGCTACTGACTTAACATTATGGCCTAATTTTGTATCATCAGCAAATTTTGAGGTTTTACATGATAGGCTCTTCTCTAGATCATTTATATAGAGGAATGCTAGTTAAGAGGAATGCTAGTTATGAAAGTAAGGAAGACATCTGTCAAAATATATAGGCCCGCGTGTGCTCATGTTGTCCATGTGTAATGTAAGAAATGTAGCCTACCTAAAAAACTTCAAACTGCAACAATGACGACAACACAACAACAGCAGCAACAGCAAAATTTTTATTGAAGAGATTTTGTCTTAGAGTAAGATCGCCTAGTCTAGTCTAGCCTTGGCCTACAAACTCTTAAGTGGAGGTTAAGACTATGATGAAGCAGGTTTAATCACCTTCTAAAATAGAGGATTAACTCTTTATTTAGGTTCTTATGCTTTGGTTGTGTGTTTGTGTTTTATAGCATACCGAAATCGTATTATTTCTATAGGGAGTAGGCCAATATTGAGGTAGGCTCCTAGGTCTAGGTCGGAGCTAGCTTTTAGTCCAATTTGGCCGGAAGCTGATTAGAGTCTCGGGTACTTCTTCCGTTTAGTACTCTGTTTCCATATTTATCCATTTTTAGGTTTAGTTTAATTTAGGTACAGTAAAGCCATAACGTATTTGGCGATATCCTATTTTGGCGCCCCAAATTATTCAACCAACGGAAGTATCGAGACATAACCAATTGTCAAGGGTGTACAGTTGACCAAATAATATACTCGAAGAACTCGGTAAACAAGTAGGTGTAACATACATTGATCTATGGAACAAGTTTTATTGGAAAAGAGAATTGTATAATAAAGATGGGGTTCATCTTAATACAAGAGGTAAGGATGTACTCTGTACAATTTTATTAACGGAAATCCAAAATGAAAATAAGAAACCTGGGGGTAATTATTCATTTTTTGACCCACTCTCCTTTTATAATGAGAGCAAACTTTTCTGGTCAATTTTGAGGTGTTCTGCACAAATCTGCCATCCATTTCCTGTGTAAATGCGTAGTTTTTGAGATATCATCATCTCAAAAACTACGAATTTGCATAGGAAATGGATGGTAGATTCGTGCAAAACACCTCAAAATCAACCAGAAAAGTTTGCATTCATGCTAAACACAACCTAACCTACCATAACTTAACCTAACCTACCCTAATAACCTAACCTAACCAGTCACCTTATTTTGGAGGATATAGTTCTGCAATTGCAATAAGGAAGTGATACAGAACTAGAATCATCAGAATATTCCAGCCACGTGCCCTTAAAGATAGAAATAGTAAATCCACACTCATGCTTATTTTTTGGATTTTTTTTATGGTATCTAAACATCTTCGAGTCTTGTCTTAAAATATAGGTAGTATTACATTTAGGGCAAATCATGGATGGAAAAAATATCAACTTTTATCGTCATCGAGGTTAACAAGGTGGATTAGGTCTTCAAAATCAAGTTCACAAGATTAACATGTCATGGTTCTAGAATGAAAATCATCAAACTAACGAGTAACAGAAAGAAGTAGGCAAAATCAAGAAAAAGTAGCCAAAAATAAATAAATAGTAACCTATAGTTGAATGAAAATCTCCAAAAAAGGTAGCCAAAATAAACAAATTAACCAAAATTTATATACTACATACATATTAGAAAATAGAAATTTAAAAAAAAAAAAAAGTATGTTATATAAATTTGCACAAGATAATATAGTACGTATATATTTTCTTATTCAGTTTTGATTGGTTATTCAATATATATTGCTGTTATAGCTGGGTGTGACTGGGTCAAAAAATGAATAATAACTAACCTGGGTATGTCTTATTGACTAACAAATGGTACTTCATTGAATAAAATATCTCAAAATAATAATGACAACTGTCGGAAACAAATAGAGTAAAAATTAAAGAAATAAAATTAAAGATAGTAAAGACCAAAGTCAACTGATAATAGATCTAAAATTAAAGAAAATATTGTACGTTCTCTTTCGTTACCTATTTTATGTAAATGCAAGAATCATCAGAGATAAGATAGATGAATTTAAAACATATATTGAAATTGAGAAATTGGATATCATGATCATAACTGAGACGTGGACAAAATTTGGTAAATATTTACTCTTATACCGGTCTCTGGTAGAAAGTTTTAAAAGTTGGTTTTCAATGTTTTTCAATGTGCTGAATTAAAAAATGATACTCATTTCCATCACAAATGATTTGTTAGAACTATTGAAGTTTAAAGCTTTTAAAACTTTCTACCCTTTTTTACCTGGGGGACCTCCAGTGGGAACTGGGAGTTTTTGGGTGGGGAGAATCACAAAAATGAGTGGTTTCCGAAGATTTTGAAAGTCAGATTAATACAAAACACATCAAAAACCATAGGAAAAACAAATTTCACCTTCAAAATTGGCTGAACCTAAAATAACCTAAGCAAACCTAACCAAACCACTAGTCACAATGAGGACACTTCACCACTTGAGGAAGAACACTGTGTGCCCAAAGAAAGTTGTAGCTTTTTCTGAATTTCTATAAAATTTGGCAATACAGTAAAAATAATCAAAGGAGCACAGACCATAGGAAGCCATGTCCACTAACTGATTCAAATTAAAATTGGTGCAAGCGCCACTTTTTTTACCCTTTTCCTGTTAGTGTGTTTAAGCTTCAATAACTTTTTAACAAATCATTTGCGACGGAAATGAGTATCATTTTTTAATTCAACACATTGAAAAATATTGAAAACCAGTTTTTAAAACTTTCTACCAGAGACGTGTAATATTAAAGAAATAACCCAAAATTTAGCAGTATACCAAATAATCAATTAAGCGAGTAAGATAATATTATTACCTATGAATTAAATGGCTATGAACTCTTTTATTATGAGTGTAAACATTTTGAAGGTGGAGTATTTATTTATGCAAAGTCAAATTTGTCTCCAATTGAGATAAATTCAATAAAAGAAATTGAAATAGTTGAGTCAGTGACAGTATGGATAGAAATCAGAAATGAAAATTATAAAAAAATTAAAATAGGTGGTAGGTATATATAGGCCACCAGAAGGATGTTCAATTAGAGGAATCCCCAAAACAAGAAAGGAGAATCAATATGTAGAAAATGAAATTAGGTTCAAATGATGTAATTATTATTGGAGATTTTAACTATAGATATATAAATTAGGTAACATTACAAGCACCTGAAAGTAACGAGAACGTCCTTGATTGTACTGTAGAAAATGGTTTAAATCAGTTAATTAAAGAACCAACCAGAGAGAATGTGATTTTAGATTTATTATTAACAAATATTGCTGATTCTCTATATAACATTAAGGTAGGTTGATTTTGGAACTGTGATCTTGCACTAGTCTAGATAGAAAGGTATTAATGTATAAAAAACGTTGCACCAACTCATATTTGTGAAAGTGATTATATTTTTTGAGGATTGTTAATTATTTTTAAGTTGTAAAATTGCTGAATTTTATGCGTAAAATCGCGCGTGCGGCATTCGCGCAATGTAAATAAACAAAATATTGGACCTTATTTCATCAAAATAATCAATTAAAATTTGGCTTTTTTAACAAAATGATGCTTGAAACATTGTAAATGCATTATAGATGTTTATTAGTGTATTATTTTGTATTTTTTAGTGATATTTACTTATAAAATGTGTATTAAATTAAGTTATTTTATGATGCATTCATTTAATTATGTTTATTTTCAGATATTTCATAAAAATGAGTAAAAAATAGAAGTCTGCAGTGTTAACTCGAAGTGATAGTGCCAAAAAATTCAGTGGCCAGCCTTCCCCTTTGGATAAAACAGAGCCTCCTACCCTCTGCCAAGTTATTCAGTACAGTTATTTCCTCCAAAACAGCCACCTGGACTTGAAAGACTATGATACTGCTAAAATAATAGCAAAGGATGTGATTGAGATCTGACAGGCAGTGAATGTGCGGCTGCCCCGGTATGAGGAATATTATGTAGTGACATTGGTGGATAAGGTGTGCTTCAAGAAAGCATAAGAAACTCTGTGAAAGTGACTACCAAGATCTGCCACAAGTGGAATTCACCAAACTCAGTGGCCCCCTGGATGACATGGAATTTGCTGAGGAGACACTGAATGATCTCAGTAGTGACCAGAGGCTTCTTTTGGAGTATATGCTTGGAATTTCCAGGGGCAAAGTCAACCCAAGATTTGCTGCCTGGAAAATTGGACCATTAAACCATGCAAGATGGTTGACTTTGGCAATTAGATTGATGTGTCTGTGGACCAGAGGTGCTTACCCTCCAGAACTACAGGATAAGCTTTACCAGGCCATCAAGTTCATTGTGGAAGTGTATGCAGTCAGTTGGTTTGAGATCAAAAGGGACAGCAAGTTCCACAATCAGCAGCTGTACATCTTCAACATGATCCAGAGGATCAAGCAGCAGTCTGAAGAAATCCAGGGTGTTGCTTTCAAGAACTTGAAGTACAATGCTTTTGCCTTGCTGCCCGAGAATGTGCCATACTCCATGATGGTCTAATGACTTGGAAAGGAGAGAAGCTGCTCTCAAGAAAATTCTGTCCATCAGGTAAGCATTTATTAATTTAAAAAAATGTGAAAAAAAAAATTTGATTATGGGGATTTATTTAATAAAAAAAAAGGCCCGAGTTCTATAAATCCCCATAATCAATTTTCTTATCCCACATTTTCTTATCTCACATTTTCTTATCCCACATTTCTTATCCCACATTTTCTTATCCCACATTTTCTTATCCCACATTTTCTTATCCCACATTTTCTTATCCCACATTTTCTTATCCCACATTTTCTTATCCCACATTTTCTTATCCCACATTTTCTTATCCCACATTTTCTTATCCCACATTTTCTTATCCTACATTTTCTTATCCCACATTTTCTTATCCCACATTTTCTTATCCCACATTTTCTTATCCCACATTTTCTTATCCCACATTTTCTTATCCCACATTTTCTTATCCCACATTTTCTTATCCCACATTTTCTTATCCCACATTTTCTTATCCCACATTTTCTTATCCCACATTTTCTTATCCCACATTTTCTTATCCCACATTTTCTTATCCCACATTTTCTTATCCCACATTTTCTTATCCCACATTTTCTTATCCCACATTTTCTTATCCCACATTTTTTATCCCACATTTTCTTATCCCACATTTTCTTATCCCACATTTTCTTATCCCACATTTTCTTATCCCACATTTTCTTATCCCACATTTTCTTATCCCACATTTTCTTATCCCACATTTTCTTATCCCACATTTTCTTATCCCACATTTTCTTATCCCACATTTTCTTATCCCACATTTTCTTATCCCACATTTTCTTATCCCACATTTTCTTATCCCACATTTTCTTATCCCACATTTTCTTATCCCACATTTTCTTATCCCACATTTTCTTATCCCACATTTTCTTATCCCACATTTTCTTATCCCACATTTTCTTATCCCACATTTTCTTATCCCACATTTTCTTATCCCACATTTTCTTATCCACATTTTCTTATCCCACATTTTCTTATCCCACATTTTCTTATCCCACATTTTCTTATCCCACATTTTCTTATCCCACATTTTCTTATCCCACATTTTCTTATCCCACATTTTCTTATCCCACATTTTCTTATCCCACATTTTCTTATCCCACATTTTCTTATCCCACATTTTCTTATCCCACATTTTCTTATCCCACATTTTCTTATCCCACATTTTCTTATCCCACATTTTCTTATCCCACATTTTCTTATCCCACATTTTCTTATCCCACATTTTCTTATCCCACATTTTCTTATCCCACATTTTCTTATCCCACATTTTCTTATCCCACATTTTCTTACCCCAATTCCCCCACTCCCTCTGATAATGGAAATAATCTTACCTTCTTTCTGAAAAAAAATTCGATTATGGGGATTTATAGAACTTGGGTTTTTTTGTTTTTTTTAATTTAAGTTAAATTAAATCAGCAATTCTGAGATTAATAGGGATTAAATCTTAAACTGGAATAAAAAATAAATTAATTATTATTCTTTCAGAAGTGGGAAGCCAGCCAGGAAGAGGCAGAAGAAGATCACAGCCATCAACATTGAACCTACCCACTGGTCAGAACTAATCAACTTTTCTCAGTGGCATCTGTGAACTTGCTCTCACAGAAGACTTTTCTGACCAGGAGCTTCAAGAAGCATTGCTGAATGGCACCAAGCTGGAGCTGCCTGATCTGCCTGATCTGCCTTCACATTCTCAGAGTGTTGAAAGGGCCATGAAGCTGACATCTGAAGCTTCCCATACTGTTTATGGACTCGAATCAAGGCACAAACACATTCTGGCCAAAGCCCTAAGCCACCAGATGAGGCCTTCCTTTGCTTCTAAGGGCTCTTACAGTGAAAATTATGATGATCTTGGGATCTAAATGTGTGTATTTGACTCTGTACATGTTTTTTTTACTTTTTTCAATAACATTGTAACTTTTTTCAGGATTTTTTTATGAAAATAGTATGATTTTTTCGGCCAGAAATTGTGAAAATGCGATATTTTTCGATATGATTTTTTTGACGATTTTTGAAATGGTTTCCTCAAAAAATGGTTAAAGCTAGGGATCTGAAATTTTTTTGTTAGTTATCATCATATTAAGCCCTGACTATCTCGACTAGTCCAAAGTCAATATCTAAAAAAATGCGGAAAATCAACCTACCTTAATATAACATATCAGTCTTTGAAACACTCAGTTCAAGTGGTCATTTTATAAGAAGATTCAAGGTGAAATTTGACTCATAAAGTATACTAAAAATGTAGCTGAAATTCCTGACTTTAAAAATGGAACTATGACTGAACTAGTTAATGAGTTAAACTGTATAAATTGGGTGGAGATTTTTGAGCTTCAACTGAAAGATATATTCAACCAAAGTAATCTGCACACTATGTATGAGAAAAGTTAAAAAATAAAATAAAAGATGTTCAAAGTAAATATATTCCTCAGCATAAAATAAGAATCAGAAATAACAGAGAACCCTGGATAAATCTGCCTATTAAGAGAAAGGCCTTCAGCAAATTTAAGAGACCTTGAAATGGACCTTGAAATGGACCTTGAAATGGACCTTGAAATGGACCTTGAAATGGACCTTGAAATGGACCTTGAAATGGACCTTGAAATGGACCTTGAAATGGACCTTGAAATGGACCTTGAAATGGACCTTGAAATGGACCTTGAAATGGACCTTGAAATGGACCTTGAAATGGACCTTGAAATGGACCTTGAAATCTATAAAAATAAGAGACAAGAAAGTAAGAAACTTCTAAGAAATAGTAAATGCAATTTAGAGGAATTTAGCCAAAAATTGTGAAGGAAATCCCAAAAATTTCTGGTCATTTCAACCTGAAAAATAAATCTAATAAAAAAATTGGACCCCTTCATGCTGATGATAAAATTATTAATTATTGAAGAAGATTTTGAAATTGTTGAGGAACTAAATACAGGGTGTCCCATAAGTCTGGAACCATGGGGTAAAATAAGTAATTCATGTTTTTCTGTTTATACAAGTGCCCATGATGTCTTTGAGTAAGGAAGAACGCATCCAGGTAATTCTGCTCATAGGAAATCAGAGTCAGAGGGAGGTTGCTGAGGAATTTAACAGATTGCATCTGGACCATGTACCGATAACACACAGCTGTGTTGGCAAACTTGTAGCAAAGTTCAGGGAAACGGGATCCATAGGAGATAAACCACGTAGTGGACCTCTGAGGATATCCACCGACGATAACATAGCCACTACCATCCTTGCTCATTTCACAGACAGTCCCCAAAAGTATCTTTGGCATTTTTATTGCCATTTTTATAATTTTGCCTATGGTTCCAGACTTACGGGACACCCTGTAGATATTTCTGCTCAGTATTTACAAAGGAAACTAAATAAAATTCCAGATTTTACAATAGTAACACAAAAGAGAGAGAAATCATATATTTTGAGAGTAATTGACAGGCTAAACATAGATAAGTCACCAGGACCTGATGAAAGTTATCCTAAAATAGTAAAGGAAGCAAAATATAGCATAGCCCAAGCACTTAAAATAGCGAAGTTCCAGAAGACTAGAAAAAAGTAACTGTAGTCCCACTTTTCAAAAAAAGGAGACAAACACCTAGCTAAAAACTATAGACCAATTAGTTTAACTTCTATTATTTGCAAATTACTTGAAAGTGTCATCAGAGACAAAATTACAATATTCTTAGAAGAATGAGGATTAATTAGTAATAGCCAATATGGCTTTCGAAATGGCAGGCCATGTTTGACAAATTTAATTGAGTTTTATGATAGTATGTTAAAGCATCTGGATAAGAAAGAATCTGTAGATATTGTGTACTTGGATTTTGCCAAAGCTTTTGATACAGTTCCTCATAAGTGGTTGCTTGTTAAAGTTAGAGCTCATGG
Organism: Bathynomus jamesi; assembly: GCA_023014485.1. Lineage (NCBI taxonomy): Eukaryota > Metazoa > Arthropoda > Malacostraca > Isopoda > Cirolanidae > Bathynomus > Bathynomus jamesi. The sequence goes on along the minus strand of JAJOZX010003728.1, from coordinate 206,718 downwards.
AATAAAAGGGACAGTAGCAAATTGGATTGAAGAATGGCTTAGAGAAAGAGAATAGAGAGTCCAGTTAAATGGGACTAGGTCTACATGGAGTCCTGTTCTAAGTGGAGTCCCACAGGGGTCAGTACTTGGACCTCTATTTTTTATTATTTATATTAATGACTTGGAAAGGGGTCTAAAACCTCAATATTTGCAGATGATACAAAATTAGGACAAAATGTAAGAACTTTAACAGGTGCCATGAAAATGCAAAAGGGCATTGATAAAGTAGTTGTTTGGGCAGATAGGTGGGAGATGAAGTTTAATGTGGAAAAGTGTAAAGTTATGCATGTTGGTCATGACAATCCAGAATTTGAGTATAACATGGATGGAAATTGGATAATTAAAGAAAAAAGGAGAGAGATTTGGGTGTCATTGTGAATCATGATCTTAAACATACAACTCATTGTATTGAAATTAGAAATAAGGCTAATGCGAGATTAAACCTAATGCAGAAACATATAGAATATAAATTGCCAGAAATTATAAGTAGGCTCTACACTTCATACGTGAGGCCTCTTCTTGAGTATGGCATTCAGTTCACAGTAGTCCTTATTTAGAGCAAGGCAAAGACAGACTAGAAAAAGTACAATTTAAGAGAGCCACAAGGATGATACCATGCCTTAGACACCTTAGTTACAAAGTGAGATTGGAGCACCTAAACATGTTTTCCTTAAAGCGAAGAAGGTTACAAGGTGATATGATAGAAGTACAGTAAACCCTCGATAAGTCTGACTTCGATGAGTCGGAATTCGGGATGAGTTGGACTCATCCTCCGTCAAGTGCTATTATTCTTTTGTTTATTTTACTGAGAGAAGTGTTTTATTTCCTATGTCAAGTGCCATTATTATTTTGTTTCTTTTACTAAGTGAAATGTTTTTTTAATACCGTATTGTACAAAAAGGTAAACAATAAAATTTTTGGTACTTGCATATTAACAGGGGGCCACCACATATTGATGATTGGTTACTAGGTTAAGTTGTAATATTTTCATTAGTTGAAAATTTGTAATACATCATATTTTTTAAATAGCAATATTTTTAAAAATATTTTCAACTAACGAAAATATTACAACTTAACCTAACCAATCATCAATATGTGGTGGCCCCCTGTTAATATGTAAGTACCAAATTTTTTGTTTCATGTTTGTTTTGTGTTTTTTAATGTTTATTTTGTTTATTTTGAACATTGTGTATTAGACTCTCACTAATCAAACTTAAAAGGTTAGAAAGTATTTATGCCTCTTTAGGGGTAAATAGGGGGGGGTAATTAAGGTAATTCATGATGAGTTGGACTTTTCAATGAGTTGGACTTTTCAATGAGTTGGACTTTTCAATGAGTTGGACTTTTCAATGAGTTGGACTTTTCAATGAGTTGGACTTTTCAATGAGTTGGACTTTTCAATGAGTTGGACTTTTCAATGAGTTGGACTTTTCAATGAGTTGGACTTTTCAATGAGTTGGACTTTTCAATGAGTTGGACTTTTCAATGAGTTGGACTTTTCAATGAGTTGGACTTTTCAATGAGTTGGACTTTTCAATGAGTTGGACTTTTCAATGAGTTGGACTTTTCAATGAGTTGGACTTTTCAATGAGTTGGACTTTTCAATGAGTTGGACTTTTCAATGAGTTGGACTTTTCAATGAGTTGGACTTTTCAATGAGTTGGACTTTTCAATGAGTTGGACTTTTCAATGAGTTGGACTTTTCAATGAGTTGGACTTTTCAATGAGTTGGACTTTTCAATGAGTTGGACTTTTCAATGAGTTGGACTTTTAATGAGTTGGACTTTTCAATGAGTTGGACTTTTCAATGAGTTGGACTTTTCAATGAGTTGGACTTTTCAATGAGTTGGACTTTTCAATGAGTTGGACTTTTCAATGAGTTGGACTGGCTAGAGCCCTATATAGTCTGACTTAAAAGGGTTTACTGTATATAAAATAATAAATAAGTTAGATAATATAGACTTCCACTCTCTTTTTACAAAGGATCAGAATGATAGGACAAGAGGCCATAGCTTTAAGATTTTTCAGCAAAGATGTAAATCACAGTTAGTACAACACAGTTTTTCAAATAGAATAGTAAAATTCTGGTATAGCTTAGATGAAGAAGTTGTGAGTTCCTATACTTTGGAGGCTTTTAAGAATAAACTAGATAAATTAATGACTGAAAGAGGTATTTGGTAATGATGTTTTGCTGGAACTGGTAATGGTGTGGAGAAGAGGTTTGTGAACCCTTCCCATATATATATATATACAGGGCTATTCAAAATGATTCATCCGATTTCAACTGAGAATACTTCCATATCTATCAACTGGGCATACACCACATGAAAGGAAATATCTGAGTTTTACAAGATCACCGCGAGAGGGCTCCAAAGTCACGCCATGGCCTAGCCTAGCAACAAACAGTGTGAAAATGGCGTCCGCACAGCAGAAGGCATTTTGTGTGTTGCCGTTTTCGAGCTGTAAATCGGTAGTCACAGTGCAGCGTGAGTTTTGTCGATGTTACAGAACAGATCCACCGGGTGCTCAGAGCATCCGTCGGTGGTATCGGCAGTTCGAGGAAACAGGATGTTTGTGTAAAGGCAAGTCCACAGGATGACCACGCGTGTCTGAGGATAATGCGCAAAGAATTTAAGTGGCAAGGCCTTTACACAAACATCCTGTTTCCTCGAACTGCCGATACCACTGACGGATGTTCTGAGCACCCGGTGGATCTGTTCTGTAACATCGACGAAACTCACGCTGCACTGTGACTACCGATTTATAGCTCAAAAACTGCAACACACAAAATGCCTTCTGCTGTGCGGATGCCATTTTCACACTGACTGCTTGTTGCTAGGCTAGGCCACAGCATGACTTTGGAGCCCTCTCGTGGTGATCTTGTAAAACTCAGAGATTTCCTCTTTCATGTGGTGTATGCCCAGTTGATGCATGATTGATAGGTACGGAAGTATTCTCAGTTGAAATCGGATGAATCATTTTGAATAGCCCTATATATATATTAGTTTTTTTTATTTGGGTAAATCTCATCACCCACACAGAGTGATGGGATGTAGAGCTTGTATTATATTATTCAGGTTGTAGATATATGGCTATATAGCTGTATAGATAACCATGTGATGTCTATAATTAGTACAGTAGTGGTATTGATGAATGATCCACAAGATCTAAAGTTTTAAAGTTAATGTACAGCTAGTAGATGTGTGATAATCTGCAATTAGCAGAGATCAATTGGATCTTAATTTTGCATGTAACTGTATTTGTGGTTTGTTTATATTAACAGTGAAGACACCCAGATGGGCTGGAGGGCCCCTAGTGTGCCCACTATAAAATTTTTACTATGTTACCAATTAACCTAAACACAAGTAATTTGAAAGTGTTGGACTGCTGTTTATTTTTGGTTGGTTGAATAATTTGTGATGCCAAAATAGGATATTACTGTTAGGTCAATTATAGGCAATATTCTATTTTGGTGTCCTAAATTATTCAACTAACAAGTTAGGTCAAATGTATGCCCTTGATGATTGGTTAGGTTAAAAGTCTTGATATTTTTGTTTAAACTAACAAAAATATCAAGTCTTAACCTAACCAGTCATCAAGGGTGTACAGTAGGGTGCCACATAAAAATCATTTTTTGATTTTTAGGATGGCCCTTTGTGGGATTGTTAGGTTGGGTGAAAAAGCCCTGAATATGAAATTTTAGCCAAATTGAAGGATATTTAGGGGTTCCGCATCGACCATCTCTGGCGTACCACGTGTCAGAAGTAATGAGTTTCTCCAAGAAATTGCTCCAGCTCCAAGGGGTAAAGTAACATGTACAATGTCAATATAAATGCTATCATATACCATGGCGTAGAGGACAGTCACAGCTATATTTCCATAGCATTAAGTTTATTCCATCTCCAATATTTTTTTTATATTAATATTTTTGTCGCGGTTCAAAAGTTTTTTTTCAAAGTTTCACCTTAATACGTTTATGCTTTGTAATCCAAACCACACCAACCGGCAACCAGCTTATAACAACACAATACGCAACTAGCAAACAGTGCAAACACCTTAACAATATTGTTCAACATTATTTCATAATTAATTGGAATAAACTTGTCCCACCATGCCTGGGTAGCAGGATACTATTCTCTGTGTGTAATGTTATTAATAATACAAAATCATTAAATCAATTTCAATTTTATTGCAACAAAACAACTTAATATTATTAAAATAAAAAACATTTTATTCCGTATTAATCATAGTAATATACTGAGCCTACTGGCCATATAAATCAAAATAATAACTAAGAAATAAAGTATATACGATTATACATTGTTATACAGGATTAATAGGAGTAACACCCTATAAAAATGAAGCAAATTCAAATATACCATAAAGTACTCCCAAACCCGTTAAGGATTTCCGCTGCGGGCGCTCGGGTGCTCTTTGCGGTGCTTCTCAACGACTTGCATCAAGTACTGCCGTTGCTCCTCGTCCTTGGTGAGTGCGAGATTGTAGTTCTGCATCAGCGCGACCCCTCGCTCCGCCCGGACATTGACAACGCTCAACGTAGAGACACGGCGTTTCCCCGCCAGGTAGGACGCATTGTTCGACCAGGTAGCCGGCTCCAACTCTAGGAAAGAAGTATTGATCGCGAGCCGCTCGAAAAGAAGCGTGCTGGATGTCGTGCAAAAGTCTGCGACTGTCTTTCGCTCGAGCTCCTCCGGGCAGACGTCCAGGGCAATGCGCTTGGGTGGCTCCTCGGTGCCCTCGACATCCTTGATGGCCGTCGCAATTCGACTCTTCTCCTCCAGCGGAGTGTCGTCATCGAAGAGAGCGAGGGCGGCCAGGTGTTCACTCAGGTACCAGAGATGTCGTCGAAACACAGGGGAGGTAGCCTTGGACACGTCCTTGTCCACCTTGTCGTAGTCAACCAGCGCCTTGAGCATCGCCAGGTCAGTTCGAGGGGCAGCGGCGGGAAGGGGCGCCGTAAACCAGGCCGGAATGTAAACCAGCAGCGCAAAGTTTACGAAGCGCAGGATGCCCCGGGCCTCGCGAGCCTTAATGGGGAGCTGCTGCCGGAAGAGGTGGAGCTTGATGGCGTATATCACTTTGGCCATCCACCGGGCGCGGTGGAGTGCGCCCGGTCGCATGAAGCGCACACCTCGCTGGGGGACGCCTCCAAGCGCTATGATCGCCAGCTCCAGGAGCTCTCGGTAGTCGTCCCGCGGCTGGCCCTTGGTGATGTGACCCTTGAAACGCGCGATCAGATCGTCTCGCGCCTTGAGCAGCGGCTTAGTAAGGTCTTCCTTGGAGATGGCGCTGAATTGGTCGGTGCAGACGGATTGCCAGCGCTCCTTCAGTCGCGAGAACAGTTTAATGTCAGGACCAGAGGAGGGGCCCATGCACTCGATGAAGGCTTTCTCTGCCACCAATTCTAGCATGTGGTGCCGACAGGCCAGGTTCAGCAGCTGGCGGTGAAGGCCCTGCTCGATGAAGACGCAAGCGCCCGAAACGACGCCCGTGTTGGCAGCTGTCGTGTCAAAGGAGAGCCCGACGACACGATCAGCGATTCCCCAGTCATCCAACGAGTTCAGCACAGCATCTGCTTGGGCGCGACCAGTTCCAGCAGGCAGCTTCGGCACGGAGAGAAGTTTGTCGACGCCGTCGCCGGACACGACTATGGCGAGGCGATCGACCTTCTTGCCGCTGAAGTCGGAGACCATCTTCCCGTCCCAGTGAACGATGAGCGGGACACTGGGATCGAACGTCATCTTCACTTCTTTGGCGATTTCCCCTCGATGACGCAATCGCCAACGCCGAATCGTCTCGTGACTGAGAGCCAGTTCATCTGTGTCTTGAATATCCAGACTGGAAGCAGCTGCTTTCATGAGTTGAACGGCTCCACGGTTGCTTGTTTTGGTCCGGTCCAGTGCCGACGCTAGGTCTTGAGTCATAATGTTCTTTTTGCGACGGCGCTTTGTAGGTGGATTGGTTTCCTCTTCTGTCGAGCAATTAGGCGACGACGACGAGTTTGATGATGTAAGGGTTGCTGTTGCCAGTGATTGCTCTGATTGCTTTTGGCGTTGCCTTTCTTTGGCAGCTTCACGCGCGGATGCACGTTGCTCAATTCCAGTGAGGATTTTGTCCACCCCGGACATGACACCACGGCGACCCTTTTCGCGTTGAGCAAGAAGGAAGTCGCGATCCTCCTGGATGGTGATGACGGAGAGGGCGTTGTCGAGAGCCACGTCAAAAATGTCATCGAGTCCCTCGGTGAAGGCCGCCCTGGCTGCCTCACCTGTGGCGCCACTTCCGGCTGCGCTGCAGTGCCTGCCAATTGTCGTAAAGTCTAAGCAGTTTTCGCGCGGCGCTTTTGGAGGTCATGGTCGGGATTCTGGCCATAGCCCAGAAAGTATACACCTCGACGATCACATTACGCGCCGCCTCGGCTAGAAGTTGTTTTTGCACCTTATGAAACTGTATAAACCGGCGAAGCACTTCACCATTTGAAGGTAACCTGTTTCCCGTTAGGGGGCTTGGGTTGGCGTGTCCGATTAGCCATATCTCGGTCTTGGATCTCAGTGAGCTTGCGGTAGCCATCACGAGATGATCATGCGTTGAATGCGTGAAGGAGACTGATTGACTGAAGACTGTGACAGTGTGACTCACCACACTAACCTGGCGTTGCACTGTTGCCAGATCTCAATGCTGAAAAGTAGTGAAAATATATACAATGAGAAGCAAATATTAATTATAAATATTTAAATTTATGAAATGCATAAATTATAGCAATATATATGCAGGGTTGGCTGGTTTAACCCAAATGGTTTAAACCATTTAAAAAAACCATGTTTTTCTGTTTTTTTTTGTTTTTTTATAATTTCAATTTTTACAATACAAATTATTTAATTCATAAACTAATAGCTCTAAAACTTATATTTATATTGATAAGACCTAAAAACCATCAGTTCAGGGTAGCCTAGTATGTACGGTAGTATATAATATAGCTACCTTGCACTAGCAGGCCTATTTAATAGTGGCATTGCACATAAAAGGATTGAAGTTAACTGTATCAATTACATTATAAACGCATGTAGCTACAAATATAAATGTTGTTAGGTTTATTTTCATTTTTGTGGAGTTAGCACTTCTTACATCTAACATCTTCCAATTAAAAAATGAGATAGTCAGCAATTCTAATTTCTGAGTACCAGTACCTAATTGAGCTATCTGAGTTAAGTTTTTTTTTTTTTTTTAAAAAACATGGGTTTTTTCAACCTTGTATATATGTAATAGTGCCATGGTTACAGGTTTCCCAGATAAATCCATTATTTCGAACACACGGTACAACAGAAACGGTCGATGCGGAACCTCTAAATGTACTTCGATCGGGCTCAAACTTCATATTTAGGGTTTTCTCATCCAACCAAACAATATGACTAAGGGACATTCAAAATTTCCAAATTCTAAAAACTGCCCCTATAGTGTGTGGCACCCTAGTGTACAGTTGACCTAACTGGTTGGTTGAATAATTTGGGACACCAAAATAGGACATTGCCAGAACAAGAATACTTTATACTAATTTGGCTGGAAATTCCTATTTATCAAGATATTTATTTTTAAAATTATTAAATTTTGGCACTATTATTCACTAGTCAAACCTGCTGCTGCACACCTCCTGCCATCTCATTGTGTGACATATGTAGGGTAGTCATGTTGTTATTAGCCAATCAGTGGCTGCCTCATTGTCACGTGATGCCCCCATGCATACCTACGCAGGTCCATCTGGTGGCTAGAATTTGCACTGATAATATTTCCAACTAGGCCTAGGTTAGATTACTTTTGCCATGAATATTACTGATGAAAAACTAACTAAATTAATGAAAGGTTAGGTTACGTTTGGCATGAATATTACTGACAAAAATAGGTTTTTCTGGTGTATTTCATGCTGTGTCAATTGATTCTGGCCTTTTTAGCCCACAATTTCCCTCTTCTTCAAAGCCCTGGCCACTTATGGGTGGTAGCCAGTGATGTAGTCGAGACCACCAAGTCCGAGACTGAGACTGAGACCTGATCCTGTGAGACCAAGATCGAGACCGAGATCAAAGGTTCGAGATCGAGACCCTTAAAATTCGAGACCGAGATCGAGACCAAGCTCATGCCCTTTCAATTTGTTTTACACTACTATGGAAATTAGACTATGTTAAGTATATTAATAAACTAATAACTACTTTCTCAGATGTAGTGTGTTGAATGCAAAAAGTGTAGCCTGTAAATTAACAAATGAATATATACTTTTTATTTATTTGCTTCTTTTATATCTGTTACAGAAGGTTTAATGAACGTACCCACTACCCAGTTTGACTTACGAGTGCATTTATTTAAAGCATGATAGGTGCTCATTACACTTAAGGAACATCAGCATGCTCAGAAGATCTGCTGAAGTTCGACGTTTGTGGGGCCTCATTATTATGCCTCCATGGCTAAATACATGCTCAATTGGAGCACTAGAGGCAGGCACTGTTAAAACAGTCATGGCAATATTGGCCAGTGATGGGAATTTATCCCTTTTCTGGTGGCAAAACTTTATTGGAGAGCAGTTGTAAAAAATATGAGATTCATCGATCTCGAAGAGGTACCGCCGCAACTGTTCCCTGCGGTTCAAAATCTTCCCAGCTTCAACGTTCTTCTGCTTGGACCGATAGCTTTGATATTTTGCCATTAGTCTCGGAACTTTGGTTTGACTCTGTTTCATTTCGTCATCGCTGCTGTGAGAATGAGCGCTGTCTCTCTGTATCTGCTCATTCTCCGTGCTTGAGTTTCCTGTATAGCATTTTTCGAACACCATTTCTATGAAAAATAAATTGACATATCGGTACTATAAACAGAGGCATGGCAATTAGCATAAGGTATATATATATATATATGACATTAATTCAACATCCACTCAGCCCAAAGAGATCTATAATGAATTTTAATGATAAAAAATATACCGGTATTGGTAAATATGGATATTACGGCCTCCACCTAATTTTGATGCCAAAATATATTTTCCTAGTAGTGTATGATGTGCTTTGTTCAAATCTGGCCTACATTTTATGTGGAAATGAACCAATCAAAAGTTATGAGACTTCAAAGTTTTAACATATTTTGGTTCATTTCCCCATAAAATGAAGGCCAGATTTTAACATTGCACACCAAATACTACTAGAAAAATGCATTCCAGTGTCCAAATTGCTAGAGAACCTACCTAACCTAACCTAACCTAACCTAACCTACCTAACCAACCTAACCTACCTAACCTAACCCTAATATCAATGGAATCATAAAGATCCACACACTGCATTTAAAATATGACTGTACCACACCATGTTTAACAAATTTTTACAGCAGAATTATCACTATTGTTAATTTCCATAATAACATCTTCGAAATACATTTCACATCCTCTACACGCCATATTGGAAAATCAACTGATGAAGGAAATGGAAAACACGATACCTCATTTTTTGTTTTTTTCCACCCAAATAGATATACTTATGATGACGTCATTCAAAAAATGGAGTTACGAAAATAATTTCTTTAAAAGCCTACCTTACCTTACACCCTTACAAAGGTTCCACGTGATGATTTCTCATTTCGCGAAGGTCAAGCGTGTCGCCCCTCCTCTCGAGTTGGCCTGGTGAAGTAGTGAGTTGGATTCTTGCGCTCTCCACCTCACATAGCCAGGTACGCCCGGCTCATCGGGGATTGTTCTGAGCCAGGCGTCAAGTCTTCTTTTGAAGATTTCCACTGCAACTCCCTTCGTGTTTCTTAGGTCTTTGGGCAGCTGATTAAATAGTTTTGGTCCTCTCACTACAAAACTATTTTCTTTCAGGGTTAAGGATGTTCCCTGTCTCGCCTTCAATTTGGGAATACGACACAGTCTACCATTTCTACCTTCCACCGTTGTTTGGGGAGTTATGGGATTCAGAGTAAGATTAGGGACTAGTTTCTCCATTATTTTCCAAGTGTAAATAATGGTGTATCTCTCTCTTCTCCTTTCCAGTGAATATAGGTTTAGTTCTCGTAACCTTTCCCAGTAATTTAGTTCTTTGCACCCATTGATCTTGGCTGTGAAACTTCTTTGAATCCCCTCCAGCTGTCTAATGTCTTCTTTTTTATATGGGGATGTTAGGACCGAGCAGTATTCCTAAAATTATGCTGAAACGTTTGATAATAGCCAGTATTGTCAATTTGGTGGAGGCCGTAATATTTATATTTACCCCGGTATTTTTCATTATGGTCTTGAGAGGTCTTGAAAGGTCTCGGGGAGAAAAACCGAGACCGGGATGGAGACCGAGATCGAGATCGGTCTCGAGACCAAGACCGATCTTGAGACCTACATCACTGGTGGTAGCCTATGACTAATTATCACACTGGACCTCATTGGACTGTATTGGGACAAAATATTAATAATATATGGTATATACTCGTCAAAATCTGTAATAAAGCAATGTTATATGCATTAGATATAGATGTGTTGTTTGACTAGCACTGGTTAAATAGTCTCCCAGGGTATTTAGCCAGCAGTCCTATGCACATATACTGTTTTTGTGAGCTTTGTATTATTTTTAAAAATTTGCTATAATCTTTATCTACATTTATGTTAACAATAATTTCTTAATTTTAAATTTGTTAACAATTGCTTTAGGTTTTGAAGTGCCATAATAATTGAATGCTTGATTAGGTCAACTGTATGCCCTTGACAATTGGTTAGGTTATAGTATATCAAAGTTATATATATATATATCATTATTTATGCACGCTTCACAGGCTTTTGATGCTTGAATAGACCCTTCTTCCTGTTTACATTGCCTTATGGCTGCCTTATACTCCTACTTCTACACATATTCATGTATACTGGTCCTAATCTGGGTCTACCATGAAAACACCACAAATCATAGGCATCTTTAGATTCCCTCTTCATGGGAGCAATAAAATCATTCCACCCAGGAATAATCTTAGTATGATAGTTGTAAGATTTAATCAGGGGACTTCCTGTTTCTCTTAACAGGGATACTATAGAACCTATCTAAGAGTTTACAGTGAGAATCATTCGAGCAAGCATTACTACAGGCAAGATGCAAAATTTCTAAATTATTAAAGCTCAGTGACCTGTTCTGTCTTTGTATTCTATTCTCTGTTGCATATTAACATTAGACCAATCAACATGATTATTCTTATCTATTGAGTTCTTGTCATATTGTGCATAAATTGGTAAAATTAATTAATAGTTCTAATGGTCTATGATCAGAAAGAAGGAAATCATGCAGAATATGAACTGTAACAACTCAATCCTTTAGATTATTACTAGCAAGACAATGATCAATTCACCTCATATTCACTAACTAGGGCTGTATACACGAATATTGATTTTTAGCCAATAACTGATACCAATAATTGAAGAGAGTATCGGCTGATAACTGATACTGATATCCAGTTAGGGTTTATTAGTTGGTCATATTTTTATAACATACTGGTATTCATAATTTATTTTCTGCATTGAAAGTTTGGCAACAAAGTAGTAATCCTTTTCATTAAAGATGGCAGCACTGCATTAAATGTCATAGTTTTGTTTGTTATACAATTGGACTGTGGGCCTATGTTGGGCTTAGTAAATGTATTTTTAACCAGCTAGTTGCATTAATATTGTGAGCTATGACTACAAGATAGTTTTTTGGTTTTCTAGGCTTTATACCTATTTCTCAAAGGAATTACATTTGTTTGATTGGCTGTTTGAAAAGAAAATTGGGTAAAACTTATGTGCTACCTTTCTTACGACCTAGGCTATGATTAACCTGCAGCATTAAACCAAACATAGCCTATGTCTATATCCTGACCTATGAGGCATTCCAGGACAGATCAACCAATGCAAAACACCACTCTGATTTGGATTTGGGTGAAAATTGGTATATAGTGTTAGTTTGTGTTCCAGATCCACTGGTTTAAACAAAAAAGCTCTATGACTAATGGTTTTTAAGTTATTGGCCCCCAAAGTTTAGGGCCCCCATTTTACTATGCCCACTTTGATGGGCAATATCTCCCATCCAGTTAATCATAAACTGAACATATACATTTTTGGAATCAGCAAGAGTAGATCTATCCAATGATACTAATTTTAGTTTTGTAAAGCAATTTTCAAAATTTTACTCCCCATCTCCCCCATTTGCTTGACCCCCACCCCCTGGACATTAAAACCTCCAATTTTTTTATGAATATTAAACTTCATATTATGGTTCATAAATAAAAACAATAAAAAGGGTGGGTATCATGTCATAAATAAATTTTAAAAATCAACCAAAAATTTATTTTGAAATTTTTTTTGCAGCTTTTATACAAGCTAAAATTATGTTGTTCATTACCAATTAAAATTACTGCTAGTAGTTTTTGAACATTTTTCAGCATTTGTATTTTTAAATTTTAAAGAATACATGTATAACAGAATCAAAAGGCAGTACTAACATCTTTATTCAAATGGTGAATCCTTTTTATTCAGTAAAAAGTTAGTACCTTTTGAAACCTAATTATGAAGACTATTTTTCGTCACTTACCAAGTCAGTTAATCAAATAACTTAAATCACTTTGTTTGCAATCCTATATTGTAATAGAAACATACACAGCTATATTCAAATAAAGACAATTATGCATATAATTTACATTTTCACGTCATTTGTGCTCATAGTATTATGATACATCGAATAAACAGTGAATAATTTCAATAAAAAACTTGGTGACATTATATTCATATTAAAACTTGTGAATATACACTCAAATAAAACTTGGTGGCATTACATGAACTTTTTTAATTCTCCTTCTCCGAAAATATATTGGATATGCAGCATTAGGTGTGTCAAATTTTTCAACTTTCAAATTCTAAATATGAGGGGTGCTAAAAAGTTGCAGCATGACTTAGGAATTCTGAAGATATTTTTGTTAATGTAATATAATTTAGTTTTGCTTAGTAAGAAGCTACATAAAAATAGCGACTTTTTTGACTTTTTTGTGGAATTATATAATAATTATTATATTAATTATATATGCTGTATATATAATGCACTGCTGTTTTTGCTTATTTCACAGGTTGAAACATATTCATCAGTGTGCTAAAGATTACTTGTCCGTCAGTGCTACCATCCTAACCAGTGGGAATTGACCTACAATGGCTTCTAAAAGGAGGACAAGACTGGGGACATTCACACTTATGAGCAACCTAATTGGAACTGGTAGAGAGTTGTTGCCCTCTGAACTCCCAACTCTGCGAGACGTTCTGAAATATGGGCTACTGCTAAGAGAACAAAGTGGTGAGGATGTGAGAAACTACCCAGCAGCCAGTCTTGCAAAGGCCATTTACCCTAAAGTACTTGAAAAGTGGGAATGAGCAAACTTCTTTTGTAGCCCCCGTTGTAAATTCACGAGTCACAATCTTAAACAAGATCCAAGAGAGCTGGGAGCAGGCCAAAAACATATCTCTTGGGAGAGGAAAGCTACATGTCAAAGAGGCTTTCATTGCAAAACTTGACAAGCTTTTTGACATCCTCAGTTGCAAGTGTAAAATTGTTCTCTGCTCTGAATTTGGCTGCCTTGCAGATGCTGGTTGCAAAAACGAAACTCGCATTAACTGTACATGCCCTAGGGAGATGAAAATCCCTGTGAAGGAACTTGCTTTCATTAAAGGTCAGAGAGACAAGTCTGGTTCTATTGGACCACATCAGATTGGCTTGCCAGATCAACCTGAGCACAACAGACAAGTCAAAAAGCAGAAGCGGCAAGACGACGAAAGAAGAAGGCTTGCTGAATATAAGCAGACAAGTAAGCAGGATGTTTCAATGCCATCAAATGAAATAATTTTCTCTGATGATGAAAATGAAGAACAAATAACTCATGCTCAAGATGGAAAGGATGGAAGTTATGAAGTGACATTAGAAATACCAAGCACGTCTTCAACTTCCAATAAAAAGCCAGAGTACAACATATTAGAAATACCTAATGTTGCTATGCATAGCATCCGATATGGTGTTGGCCTGCGTGCCACAGCTGCCATCACCACTGCTGCCTTTATGGATGCTGGCTTGATCACTGAAGAAGACAAGAGACTTGTAGTTGATCACAATAAAGTCAAGAGGGCCCAAGAAAAAGTTATGAGATCCCTGAATCAGGAATTTGATGACCTTTGTAAGAAGGGTGAAATTGATTGCATCTTCTTTGACGGCCGTCAAGATACAACTAAAGTTATGCTGAAAGCAGACAATTCAGATTGTCAGTTCCCCAGCATCATCAAAGAAGAGCATTATTCTGTGTGCAGTGAGCCAGGTGGAAGATATCTCTACCACTTCACTCCTGAGAAAGGCTCAACGAGAAAAAAACCTGCTGAAGTTATTGCTGATAATCTTGTAGATTTGTAGCTGGTTCCTTCTTGGTGCTACTTGTAGTTGCCGGGAAGAATGAAGGATACGAGAGGCAAGCTATTGCTTTGTTGGGTATCTCTTTTAGGGGCCTCTCGTGTCCTCTTCTCTCCCTGTCATTTGGGGGGGTTGGTGTCTTGAAGGAAAAAGCCGGTCGTTTTCAGAGTTTATTGAGTTCTTGGTTGGCTGAGGTTATTTTACAGAAGATTTTGTTATTTTATATATAGCTGAATTAATTAAATATATATATATAAAAATTTATGTATAATACATACTTATAAAGATTATATATGATTCTTAAAATTACACAGTGATAAAATATATACAATTTGGTACGCGCAAAATTGGTTTGTCGGTAACTAATATAAAAATAATATAAATGCGGAAAATTAACTGCGCGGCCCCACATATTTCATGACGAAGGAGGGCATTGATAAAAGCCTGCAGGCCATTGGAGGTGATTCTACAAATGTTAACACTGGCTGGGAGGGTGGTTCCATGCATTGGGTAGAGGTCAAGCTTTGCCGTAAGCTGATCTAGTTGGTTTGTGCTCTCCATACTAACGAGTTAACCCTGCGACACTTGATCACAGCACTGGATACTGGATGGGAAGACCTTGTCTAACAACAAGTGGACAGGTAACATTGGCAAGATGCTAGACACTGCAACCGAACTTGAAATTGATCCTTCATTCACCAAACTCAGTTAGAGAGCCTCTTACTTCACTGAGTGACAATGTCGTAAAGGATCTCTCTACTGATCAAGCGTACGGGTATAGGATCACACAGGCCATAAGGACAGGAGAACTTCTCACAGATCTGGCCCTTCTTGAAATTGGTCCAGTGAGCCATTCAAGGTGGTTGACAACAGCAAACAGGCTTTGTCGCATATGGGTTTCAAAACATGGCCTTAAAGGCAAAACCCTCAACAACTTAAGACTGATAGTGGAATACATTGTTGGTGTGTACTACCCCTGTTGGTTCAACATCAAAGTAAAACACACTTGGGTGGAAGGCCCACGCCACATCTTGTTTCAGCTGCGGCTAGTTAGGCTGCAAAAGAAGGCTGTAGTGGATGCTGTTTTGCCAACCATCAAGCGCTCAGCATGGTATGCATTCAGCGAAATGATAATCCAGACACTCTTGTGCTCAGATGACAGTGAGGAGAGGAGAGCTGGTGTCCAAAAGATTGTTGACATGAGGGGTGGAGATGATGACACACTTGGAGATCTTTCTGTACATCCCAGGAAGACACCTTCCATCAACCCCAGTGCTTCTTCCATGTTGGAGCTGACAGACTGGTCTGACAGGGTATTTGAACCTCCTTTGACATGTAAACTGACTACAGCGGAAGTAAAGAAGTTCTTTGACAAGCCTATGCAAGTTCCACAGTCATTACTTTCTAATGTTGTTTTATGATTACAAGGATATGTTTTATGATTACTAGGATATGTTTTATGCAGAGAAACTAAAATTTTTATAGCATTACCTGATATTTTGAGAAGCTAAAATTAATAAATGTTGTTTTCCAAGAGCAATTTATGTGCTTTTTAATCAAACGTAGATTTACCAAGCTAAGTGTTGAGCAATCACAAAAATAATAGCAGATTTAATTCTTCACATCCAAAAACATATTTTTAAAACCCCTCAGTGAAGGAATTGGCAAAAATTAATATTTACCTCCCAAATTGACACACCCTAATGCAGCATTTCAGCCTTCAAAGTTGGGGTACTTAGAATACCCAAAATATCATGTCTTGAAATATGGCAGATGTCTCTTATTTGTGGGAAATAATATTATTTGCTAAATCCACATAGGTTTAAAAAATCTATTTTACTTCTACTTCATCAAACTCTTCATTGTACTCTAGTATAAGCCCCAGCCACTGAGAGTTATTGTAGGAACAAACTATGTATTCCCCAATTTTGGGGTTCAGAATGATTGAATCTTTATTCTTATTTGCATTAGTGGCACACTGCACAATTAACCTCTCTTCACCTTCATGATCAGAAGATAATTCAAACGCTTTAATTTTTGTGGCACTAACTGGCACAAATCAGTGAAACTTTTGGGTTCCAATTAGTTGGATACTATTTTCAAACATGTAATTTATGCCCCAAAGAGCAAAGAGTTACAGAGTTCCTAATAAATGTTGAAAATATACATGAGATAGAATATGACGTGATTAAATATAAACAATATGTTTCTACTGACCATTGTACTTTGGTGGAAAAGGTAGAATCAGTTGAAGATTTTATTGGTTCTTTAAACACAAAAATAGCAAATTTAACCTGTCATCATTATGTGGCCAAATCTCAAAATGATTTTCTCAAAAGTTTAAAAAATGGTTTACCCTACAATGAAACAATAGTTTTGTGTGATTTTTCAGAAAACTATTCTTTCATTGTACAAGGTGCAGCACAAGGCTTCCACTGGGAAAATAGTCAATGTACAGTGCATCCATTTGTAATTTACTGGAAGAATACTACAACTAATGAAACTACGCACACAAGCTACTGCTTTCTTTCACCTGACACCAAATATAATGCAACCATGGTCTACTCATTTTTAAATGCCCTCATTCCAGACAAAGAAGTTTCATCCTCACATTAACAAGTTACATTATTTTACTGATGGATGTGCAGGCCAATATAAGAATTGATTCAACTTTGTCAATATATGCAGACACATAGATGACTTTGGGCTCGAGTGTGAGTAGCATTTTTTTGCCACAAGTCATGGCAAAAGTGCTTGTGATGGAACTGGTGGAACAGTCAAAAGAGCTGTAGCCAGAGCAAGCTTGCAGAGAACTTTCAATGATCAAATCATAACACTGGAGGCAATGTTTCATTTTTGCTGTGATAATTTGAAGAAAATCAAATTCTTTTTAATTAAACCTGAAGAAATAGAAAAAGTGGCAAAATTCCTAAGCAAAAGGTTTGAAAATAGTATCCAACTAATTGGAACCCAAAAGTTTCACCAATTTGTGCCAGTTAGTGCCACAAAAATTAAAGCGTTTGAATTATCTTCTGATCATGAAGGTGAAGAGAGGTTAATTGTGCAGTGTGCCACTAATGCAAATAAAAATAAAGATTGAATCATTCTGAACCCCAAAATTGGGGAATGCATAGTTTGCTCCTACAAAAACTCTTGGTGGCTGGGGCTTGTACTAGAGTACAATGAAGAGTTTGATGATTATAAGATAGATTTTTTAAACCTATGTGGATTTAGTAGATATTATTATTTCCCACAAATAAGAGACATAGATCTGCCATATTTCAAGACATGATATTTTGGGTATTCTAAGTACCCTACTTTGAAGGCTGGAATGCTGCAATTTGCTGCATATCCAATATATTTTTGGAGAAGGAGAATTAAAAAAGTTCATGTAATTCCACCAATTTTTATTTGAGTGTGTATATTCACAGGTTTTAATATGAATATAATGTCACCAAGTTTTTTATCGAAATTAGTCACTGTTTATTTGATGTATCATAATACCATGAGCACAAATGACGTGAAAATGTAAATTATATATGTAATTGAGCTTATTTGAATATAGCTGTATATATTTCTATTACAATATGGGATTGCAAACATTTAGGTGATTTAAGTTATTTGATTAACTGACTTGGTAATCCAGGACATGGTCTTTTCATTGGTTTTTGTTAGAGTATGGTGCGAGCTGTCCCACATGATCATTTTGAGCTTTAAAGATGGAATGTTTTTGTCACATAAATTAATTTTGGCCATTTTTGATGCCTTATAACTCAGCAACTAGAACAGGTAGGAAGATCTGGATTGAAACATTTTATAGCATATGGGCAGTACTTTCTTAGTTTCTAACAAAAGGTCACAGAGTCAAGTAGATCCAGAGCTATAATTTTCTAAAAGTGGCTTCCCAGGAATCAAAATGTAATTTGAAGCCTACTTTAGGGATATTTTATGGAAAATCTATACTTCCTAGAGCTCTAGTAATGTGAGTTTTGAAATCTACAGTAAATTTTGACCGTAGGAGCAAATTTTCAGAGCAGAAGGATTTGTTACTGTGGAATGCTGACAAGCTAAAAATGGCACAAATAATTTGGCGCTCAATGTGATGGACAAAGTAGCCCATGCTCTTTAGGGTGTGACAGTTGCCCCAACTTTGTCCTACAATGCTGTTCAAAATTTTGGTGTTGCATATTGACATAAAAAATACCCACGTGCAATTTTTTGAAGATTCATGCATATTCGAGTGAGCACCAGCAATTTGAAAAATAGCGATTTTGCTTATACGGCATACGCGCCTATATATGAGATTACACAACCATCATAAGGGATATTAACACACATCATTTGCCTATCTTAATTAAAAGCTGTTATCACTAACACAAAAAAGTTAATCATTCTTATTCTCTCATGGTACATTAAGGGGTTTTATCATATATTCACAAGGTATTATTTCTCTAGAGCAAGAAACCATGATTTCTGTTCGGAAACAGATGATCATTTGCGTTGATTAGGAACGCGGAGTCTGTCATTTTCAACTACTTGAAGGACTTCTTGAAAGCGCTCCTCATCCCTGGCAACATTAAGAAAGTCATGGCAAAGTTTTACACCACGCTCTGCAGCCTCATTGATGACCTGAAGCTTGTCCACAACCCGTTTAATGTTCAGGTAGTCATCATGATCCGCCCATTCACTGGCTGGACTGTGGAGAAACTGATAGGGCATGCCTAAAATGGTGAAGAACCGGCTTGAGTCAGGCCCAATTAGGTCCACCAGGGCAGTGCCACTTTCTGGAACAGGGGGAAGATATGGCTTTCCATAGCCCCCATGATTGAGCCCCACTCTCTTAGTAACTTCAGTGCCTTCATGGCAAAGAAGGTCCTTCCTCATCTCCTCTTTTGTCCTTTCTTGTACTTGGGACGAGAACAAAGCCAGTGGGGCCAACTCCTCAGTTAGGTACCAAGTGTGTCTACCGAGTGCCACACCACGTGCTTTGTCAACTATTGTGGCATCATATGGGGCAAATTCAGCCAAGGTTTCAACCAAATTCAAGTCATTCAGTGGCACACTTGCTGGAACGGGGGCAAACAATCCACCATGGGACATAAACAGCGACTGTGAACACAGCAAACCATTCTAACTTGCTGATTTGACTTTGTCACAACCTCGGCTTTGGGAAACTGCTCTTTGATCTGGCCTGACAAAAGAACAATCTTGAGGGTATAGAGCAGTTTAGCCATCCACCTTGCTTTGTGAAGTGCGCTGGGGTAGACCATTGTGAAGTTCACTGGCTCGGATCCTTTAGTTACAAGCAGCAGACAAAGCTCTACCAGCTCCTTGTAGTTGCCACGTGTAAATGGTTGGGCTAGAGATTCACGGAAGAAGTCAGCCATCTCTTGCTGGCACTCCTCAAACACTTCAGGCATTGCGGGGTAGTAGTATTTCTTTTTTTCATTGTACGCCAGTTGAGAGAAATGGTTCTTGAACCTAGAAATGCAATTATTGGGATTATTGTATTTCGTACTAATCTATATTATTGTTTTAGGGGTATTAAGATTGATATGATTGATCATTTGCTTGGTGTTAGTATATCTTATAAGTCTAATAAAAGAAATTCCACTAAATTTGTTCATTAGATTATAGATAATAATATTCCTTGTTATTTTGTAAAGCTTATGACTCACCTCTGGAAAACCATTATGTTTGGACTTGAAGAGCCCTCCACTTTCAAGCAATCCCAGCAAACACCTAGGATGACTTCGCCCACATGCCTGCGACAGGTGCACCAGAATACGGCACGCTCTAATTCCTTTTGGAGGGAGACGCAAGCAGCTGTTTTTTGTCCTGAAAAAAAAATGTAATTGTAGTTTAAGGCCACCATTTCAGGCACGTGCTTTTTGCAGATTTCTGTTAAATCATTCACTGTATTTTGGTATTAATGTCATGATAAATTCACGCTGATGTTTGAAATAGGTTTACCCAGTGGCGGTCCTAGCTTACATGATGCCCTGGGCGAACCTCACCTTCAGCCCCCCCCGTTCGCCAACACACACACACATTCGAATCCCCCCAAAATAAAGGACAGACATAACTCTTTCGCAAAATAACTTTCTTTTTATTGGACTAATTGTTGGAACTTCAGAACCAAAACAAAGACTCAAATTTCTGAATTTTACAAATCCTTCATCATGTAAATAGAATAACTCACTTAAGAGAATGTAATTATGATACTATGAACAGGAAAAATACAAATTAAATTGCACAACTGCCATAAATAAACTATTTTTATTTATTTCTTTATTTATTTATTCTTATTTTTATTTTTATTTTTTTTGCAGGCGCTCATGCCACCCCTCCACAAATGCTGCCCTGTGCGGCTGCCCATATTGCCCATATGAGGAACTGCCACTGGGTTTACATGTATTGGATGAAGTTGTCGGAAACCATACCAACGACATTCTGTTCACACTCCCAATCGACCAGAAGTTGTTTGGTTGCTGTTGATATCAAGTCTCCTTGAACCAGGCCAGCTTTTTGAGTCAAATGCGGAAGAGGTGGGACTCCAAGAAGCTTTGTGCCATTGACACCAGACACAAGAATGGGCAGGTGGTCATCAGTGCCTTTGGAATCCAGCGTGTCCATAAGTTTACCATCCCAGTGCACCAGTACTTTGTCTGATGGTTGCCATTCATCCATGATTTTGAAACTTATTTCTGACATGATGGAAGCTCGGTATCGGTGGGCCGTCCTTGCATTTAGACTCAGCTTTGATGTATCTCCACCACATGCAGATACAAGGGAGTACACAATTGCACTCAGCTGGGTCAGCGAGATGTTTCGAACACTGCATGAAACAAGTTCTGCCGACTTCAGAATATCATGGGGCACAAAAATTGAAACTCCCTCTTTCACTGTTCTCCGATGTTTTCTCTTTGGTTCAGCAGTGCTGGCCTCATCAATGTCATCGTCCTCATCAGAGCTAATAGGTGAATCAATATCAGTCTGTACATTCTCAGCATGATCACATTGCTCTCTCTCTTGTCGCTTCTCTTCTTGCATCTGCCTTTCTGTCGCTTCTGAACCTTTTCTGTGAGTACTTTGTTTACCCCAGAGTAGGTAGCTACTCTGTCACTTACGGTAGTATGCTTTTCATAAAGAGTATGTCAGTATCGATGGCATCTTGTTCGGCCTGAGTTTTCCCCTTTTTCGCAGCTGCCATGTCTTTCAACACTGTTCTTATAAAATTTTATCGTCAGGCTCAATTCTGATTTAAACTTCATAATTCCAGGATCATCAGCCTGTCTTCTATCCTCATTCTTTTTCATAAGCATCATGTAGTCTTTGTCATAGTAAGTTTTAATCACTCGGCCAATATTGTTCCTGCCTGTAATGGTCGGGACATTCGCCTTCTGGTAATGCAAAAGCACATTGTCAATGGTGGCAGATAAAGCCTGGTCCCAATGCATATCCCGAAGGTTTGCTAACAGACATAGTAAGACCTGCCTATTAGTTGGCAGTTTGCAGCCCTTTATTTCCTTTTCTTCTTCTCGGGGTACGGTGCCCAATAACATTCTGACATACTCATCATCTTGCCGTGTATCCATGATTAAATTCTCTATTCACAACATCAAATCACTGTCAAGGGAAAAGAAAAGAGCATCATTAAAATTAAATGCAATAAAATAATACATGGAAAATTTGTGGGTCAGCGTTCCAGACCCGGAAATGAAAATCTGATAAAATGTGCTATTTTCACACTTATTTATGAAGTTCATAAGCTGAAATAGCAATACTTGCTGGTACGACGGTGCTAGCTCAAACATGCACCGATCTCCAAGAAAATTTACAGGGGTGTTTCCTAGATAAATACACAACACTAAAACTTTGAACAGCATTGTAGGACCATTTTTTGATTTTTGGAGGGCAATGGTCACACCCTAATGCTCTTGGAGCCCTAGTGACAGAACCACAAGAGATATGGAACTAACACTTTGCAGAACTTCCTTTAAGGCTTAAAGGAACCTCTGAGCAAAGTTAGAAAATCTGACATGGTGAGGTGGGGCACTTTTCCAAAATTGGTCCACTTGATGTGGAATGACCCATTTGGTTTGAAAACTTGTCCTGGTATTTCAACTCTCCCGATGGCATCCCCTCTCATGGCTGTCACCTTGGGCAGACTGCCCCCATCGCCTCCCCCTTAGTACGCCACTGATGACATGTACTAAATATAACCTTTGAAAATGCCTCAGAATATGAAATTTTGTTGTGATCCCCTGAAAAAACACAAGAAAAGAATTTCCACTTGCCTAAGGTGTGTTAATGCTGCTTTAATTTATAAAAGCCATGGAATATTGAATGAAAATCAAATGTTCTGCTCCAGTTGTTTCAAATTAATATCAAAGAAACCAGCTTTTCTTCAAGAAATAGAAAAACAAGCTATATCTGCAGAAACCAGTGAGAATTGCAGTGACTCTTCAACTGCAAACATCTCGAATCCAAAAGAAATTGCTGGCATCAAGCATGATGAGATATGTTACTATGTATAAGGATGCACTTCCTATACTCCCTTACTTGGATGAAAGTCCAATAAAAACATGTAAATGCAACCTTAAGCAGATAAGATATAGGTAGATACTTCTAAATAGTAGGTAGAACTCTATTGGCTATTATATTATAGGCATGTCAGATGTATATACATGTAGCTGCCTATATATATATATATATTAAATATCTTTAAAAACAATTCAGCATTATATAATACCATACATGTATATATGTACAGTTTGTAATTGAATATAGGTAATGTCCATAGTAACCTGTGTTTTTGTCTAACTGGATTGACATCTCATCAAAAACAAAGAAAAGGAACTTCAAAACTGAACAAGACAACAGACAAAATCAAGAGAAGTTTAGGGTCTGCATATGGTACTGAACTACCAGAAGCTGGCATATCAAAAAAACAGCACCATTGTGAAGAGGAACATCATGCTCGACAGAAGTGAGTACCTACTGTATTTGTTTAGATCAGTATTTAGTGTCATTTATTCTCACTCAAAACATTCCTTTATATTGTTCAATTGTCATCTAAAAATTTAGCAGTAGTACTAGTACCTACGGTACCTACCTATAATATATTAATTCAATAGGTATCTCAGAATATATAGCTACCTAGGTACTGTAGGTATACAGACATCCAATTTTATTAATGGGTTCCATTTCAACTGTGTATATACAGGGCGTCCCAAAAAAATGTATACACACTTTAACAGCTGATAGCTCAATTGATGTTTCTTTCTTTCCAAGTTAAACCCATTAGAATTAATAATGGCAGTCAGACTAAGCTTTGAACAAAGGAAATTCATTCTAAAATGCTACTGGAAGTGTGAAAACGCAGTTGAAGTGCAAAGACAGTTTAGGAGGTAGTTTCAAACAGATCCACCAACGCGACTTACCATCACTCGAATTAGAGATAAGTTTGAAGCCGATGGAACTGTTCGGAATGTCCACAAGAAGCATTCCGGAAGACCACGGACATCGACAAGCCCCACAAAGCAAGAAAGAGTACTGGAAATGTATCACCAAAGTCCAAGAAAATCTGTGCGGCAAGCAAGTCATGAGGTAGGAATTTCAGAATTGTCTGTCCAACGCATTTTGAAGCGCTGTCAATGGAAAAGTTACATTCCAAGATTAGTCCATGCTATTAATGAAGATGATCTGGACCGAAGAGTGGAGTATTGCGAGTGGTACTTGGCACGATGTGGATGTGGATTGGACGAAGGGGTTTCGTAGAATACCCTCCGCATTCACCAGACCTCACACCACTAGACTTTTTTTTATGGGGATACTTAAAAGACAAAGTCTACGCTATAAAACCTGCAACAGTCGCTGAATTGAGCAGCCATTGAACGAGAATGCACACAAATACCAAACGAAATGTTTCGTGATGTTTGCGATTCCATTGCTTCGCGTTATCAGCAGTGCCTGGACCAGAACGGACGTCAGTTTGAAAACAGGCATTGACAAAACAATTAAATAATGTCTGTAGATTCTATTACATTTTGAAAATGAAATGTATTTTAATAAACACTGCCTTTATAAGTATTTAAAGTGTGTATACATTTTTTTGGGACGCCCTGTATAATACAATCATATTATATTTTCTTAATTCTTTGTTGTGCTTTTTCAGGTATGAATGTCTCATGAGGGAGCTCAGGGATAAATACAATACAACAAACAACTATAAGCTAAAACTGCAAATTCTGACACTGTCACGAGGCATGTACTGATATCGCTTTTTAACTGATACCAATAATTAAAAATAGTATCGGCTGATAACTGATACCCAGCTAGGGTTTATTAGTTTGTCATATTTTTGTAACATATTCAGAATTTATTTTCTGTGTTGAAAATTTGGCAACAAAGCAATAATCCTTTTTATTAAAGATGGCAACACTGCATTAAATGTCATAGTTTTGTTTGTTATACAATTGGACTGTGGGCCTATGTTGGGCTTAGTAAATGTGTTTTTAACCAGCTAGCTGGGTTAATATTGTGAGCTATGACTACAAGATAGTTTTTTGGTTTTCTAGGCTTTATATCTATTTCTCAAAGGAATTACTCTTGTTTGATTGGCTGTTTGAACAGAAAATTGGGTAAAACTTGTGTGCTACATTTCTTAGGACCTAGGCTATGATGAAAAAATAACGCGTTATGTGAAGTGATAAAACAATAAAATATTGGACATTTCATCTTCTAAATAGTCTATTTTATTCATAATTTTGGAAAAATCATACTTTTGAAATATCGGCCGACACCAATACCATTAAAAATCTACCAATATCACCAATACTGATATCTCGGTACATCCCTAACTGTCACCATTCACAATAGAGAAAACTTCAACATTCTTTGAAACCTCTACCCACATGGTAAAGAAAAGCCGCCATCTTAAGAAACAACATGGAATACTTCCTGAAATACAATCAATGAGTAAGGGTAAAGTAATTTCAAATGAGACAAAGGAAATTGTGAAAAATTTCTGAGTCTGATGAATGTAGTCACCAATGTCCAGAAATTAAAGATTGCAAAGTCATTAGGAGTGATGGAGAAAAAGTGAAAATGCAAAAGTGTTTATTGCTTTGCAATTTGAGAGAACTATATAAAGAATTCACCAAAGATTCAAATAATCCCAAAATTGGGTTTAGCAGTTTTGCAAGTCTGCGTCCTCTGTGGTGTGTCCTTGCTGGTAGTAGTGGTATGCATTCAGTGTGTGTATGTACATATCATCAAAATCCTAAATTGCAGCTAGGGGCTTTATGAGAAGTAAATTGATGTGGGTTTTTAGGCTAGGTTTTTGGGTACCAATCCTGCACCTAGCACATGATGCTTTCTGCGATGGCATCATGCAAGTTAAGGTAGTTAAGGTTTATAATGGTCACAAGTTTAACCCTTTCACTGTCTTGAGTATCATATATGATACTCATTGTAGTTCACTGAGATGCTTGAGAATCATATATGATACTCAGCGCGTATCTTAAAACTGCATTTTCTTACTGTAAGCATATCATTTATGCTATTTTATTGGTCCTAGACATATGAGAAGAAAATAATTTTTCTTTGAAGCCATTGTTGAAATCCCTGTTGTGAAACTTACTTATTTCTCAAAGTAAAATAAAATATTTTACTACCTAATCGCTTTCCCTTTTACCCTTTTTATAGTTTTTTAATAGGAAGACAATGCATTTTGATGAATAAATCATTTATGGAGTATGGAGAAAATTATATCTGGCTTTATTTTGAAATTTTAAGAGTAAAAACCTAATGAAGCCTATAATGTGTAAATCATTTATTGCAATAAGAAATGTTCTGCTAGTATGGAGCAAAATTATAATATTCTTTATTCTGTAATTAAAATGAGTAAAAACCTACAAATAAAGCAGAAATAAATCTTTTCAATCTATTTTTATTATAATTCAAATAGATTTATATTTACTTTAGATTTCCATGCTTCTCATTGAAGCAAGTTAGACAAAATGCTTTATTGCATGTTAGGCACTCTGTTCGTACTTGCTTCACTTTTCTTTGTGCCTCTGCTCTGCCTTCAGTTGTTGATAGATTTTCATAGCAGTGTGGTGGAATTTGGTTAACCTAATGGCCACACCAGACAACATAAGAAATTTTTATTATTAAGGCCTCCACCCAGCCAGGCTGCCTACCTTGAAGGGTTGTTGCATCCAGGCTCACCGCCCAGACCTCCAATCCCACAGCTGCTGGCGATTGTACCACCAACAGTTTCTCACTTGGTTTACAGTTCTTGCAAGAGTAGCTTCCTTCTGTTAGTGTTTCAATATTTTTGGCATCCTTTTCTTGATAAAATTTATAGTTCTTTTAGTTTAATAATGGTCTTCAGTTTCTCAGACAGATCTAGTTTGTATTTAGTTCCCTCCTTTACCAAACAGGTTTTATTGTTTATTCCTTTTGTTAAATACTTAAACTATTTATTTTCTATTTTCACATTTCCACAAATACTAGATTGGTTCCCCCACTTCTCACAATACTCAAAACTCTAGTTGTGACACACACGCTGATCCTTGGAATTTATTAGCTTATACACTTTTGAACATCACAAGCTTCTCTCTAACAAGGGTCACCTTTCATGTTATTTCACTTCAAATGTTAATTTTTATAGACAATATTCATGGATAGGTCTTAAAAGCAAATAAACCAAGGTTTTGCTACAATGTCTTAATAAACGTACTTAATGCCTTTCACTAACAGAGTTTAACAAGCAAGAGCCATTTTGAGAGGAGATCTTTAATAATAATAAAAAATTGCTTTCCTATACAGTCATTAGATTATCTTAATTTGTATTATTTTAATATTATCAAACAAATACAGGTACTCCCCGACTTATGACAGGGTTACGTTCCGACAAACCTGTCATAAGTCGAAATGGTTGTAAGTTGAAATGGTCGTAAGTCAAAAATAACCACAATGGTAGTGATGTGCGTTAACATATA
This sequence comes from Bathynomus jamesi, assembly GCA_023014485.1. Taxonomy (NCBI): domain Eukaryota; kingdom Metazoa; phylum Arthropoda; class Malacostraca; order Isopoda; family Cirolanidae; genus Bathynomus; species Bathynomus jamesi. Next base: position 179,234 of record JAJOZX010003728.1, on the reverse strand, counting down.
CGTAGTTCAATCAAAGTAAAATAACAAAACACACAAATTGTACAAATAATAGTAAATAATAGTAGTAAATAGTACTGTAAATAAAAAAAAAAAAATAAAAAAATATAAAAAAAAATGATTAAAAAAAATAAAAATTCCTTTACACTTACCATTAATGTAGTCAGCTGAAAGCACACCGGGCCCAAAGAATGTTTTGAAGAAGCGTAAAACTACATTAATTGCTGCGCGCCAGCTGCAGTTGTCATATGGCATACGACCAACTGATTGGAATTCAAATTTTTCATTGTCTATTATTTTATTTTATTTATTTAATACGACAGTCATCATCATAAGTCCGGATGGACGTAAGTCAGGTGGTCATAACTCACGGAGTATCTGTAGTTTATTCCTCATTCCTTGCTAACAATATTTACGACATTTATCTTTATCTTTATTAATCTTTACTAATCTTTATATTTAATCTTTAATCTTTTATATTTATTCTTTACTAACACTTCAATATTTTTATCTTTATTCCTTAATCTTTATTAACAACTTAATATTTATTCTTTATTCCTCTGGAAAGAAAGAACCATGAAAATCCTATCTATACAAGTATTTGAATAAAAAATTAAAGAAATTTAATATATAAATAATAATAATAATCAAGGCCAGGGGGAAAGGGCTGACAACTCAAAGGGGAAAAAGGGTTCACCCTCCACAGCGGGAATAGCATCTCTTGTGAACAATTTTGCCAGCTTCTTTTCTTGGAATAGGTGTCAGTTAATGATTTTGGGCTGGGCCTCCTATAGTGGCAGGGTCAATGCTTCCAAGTAAACATAGTGCAACAGATTTTGTGAAATCAACAAGTGTACTCTTCTTTGTAGGACTAATATTTATTGTAAATAACCCAGCTATCTAAAATCGCAATACTAATTAGCTGGAACACGACATTCCTCTACCTTTTCACACTTTTTCTTGCTGGGCTATAATATTCAATTATTTGATCAGATACGGTAAGTCAATCCCACCTTTGACTCTGTTGTAATCCACTACAATGGATGGTTTGAAAACTGGTTCTCTGCGATTTGTTTTTCCTGTATTTGCCTTGTTGTTCCATGGAAGGTTGAAATCATAAGGATCTCTCTTCTGTCATGGTATCTGATGACTCTGATTCCTTCCTGGTTAGAAGCTCCTTTTATTTCACCTTTTTTAATTTTCATTGTCTTCACATTTACTGGTAAGTTTCTCAGATTTTTTTTTCAAAGTACCACAATATTCAGTGTTATTATCTTTTAGATATCTTGCAAGTTCAATACTACTATATACCAATTGTCTGCAACAAATAGCCTTCCAGTATTCAAGAGTGATTCTCCCAGGTCAATGATAACAGATCCTGAATGGTCTAATCCTAATCTTTTATTGCTTGTTCCTTTTCCACAATAAACAGCAGCATTCCACACATAACCGCTCATATCACATAATTTATACATTTTGATACCATATTTGTGTGCTTTACCTGGATTGTACTGCCTAAAAATGAGGCAGCCCCAATGAGAAATCAGAGACTCAACAGAAATTTCTTCACCAGGAATATACAGTTGCTGAATGTCAGAGATCACCATGTCCATAAGTTTAGAAATTTTATGCAGTCTATCCCTTGGAGTTGCTGTCATTATTACTGTAATGCTAATTCTTCAAAATCAATGAAAATTGATTATGGTATATGACATTTCGATGTGATGGAATAGTGGATGGAAGGATACTGTAATGTATAATTTTTCCAGTAATCTTCCATTTTGGGGAATTTGACTAGTCCTGTCACAATAATAATTCCAATGAACTTTTTCATTTCATATTCTGTCACCTCACGCCACTTAGTCATTCTTGCTCCTTGAGAAAGTTGATTCTTAGCAAGATACTGTTGCATGTATCTCTTCATTTCAGTAACCATCAGCTGAATGATCTGTCTAATAATTCACGGGGGAACAAAAAATTTTTTTTTCCTTGGTGCCTGAGATTTTAGACCTTATTCTCGATATTTTTATGCCACTGATTCAGAAAATATCATCCATTTTGTTCAAGCAGCTCTAGTTTTTGAGATATTGCATACGTCATTACCTACTTTATTACCCTTCTGGAACGGTATTATGAGTTGCTCGTAAATCTAAATGCATCTGTATAATTAAATTGTAGCTATGATTTTGCTGATGTTGCTGTTTTGCATGTGTATTGTACATGTACTAACGTGAATTCTTTCCTGTTACAGGTGTTGACATGGCTTCATCACGAAGAAAGTGTTTAAATCATCCAGATGTTTTGTTTTATCTGCGGAGAGTACACGTTCATTGAACAGAAAAACTATTACTAATTTTGTGAAAAAAGCTTATTTTGCCTATTTCAAAGTACAACTAGGGAACCAAGATAAGCCATGGGCTCCTCATGTTGTGTGTAAAACGTGTACGGAGCATCTGCGGCAATGGACCAATGGAAAGAGGAGGTGCCTGAAATTTGGTATACCAATGGTATGGAGAGAACGGAGAAACCACAGTGATGACTGTTACTTTTGTTTGGTGAATATAAAGGGCATCAATGGACGTATCCTGACATAGACTCAGCTAGATGGCCTGTTTCACATTCAGATGAGATACCTGTCCCATCATTCAGCCATCTTCCAGAGCTCCCTCAAGAAGATGATGAATCTGCTACTGACAAAGAAAGCATATGTGGGCAAAATGACAGTGATTTCGAAGGACCGTCATCAGTTGCAGAAGGTTTTAGTCAACATGAATTAAACGACCTCATAAGGGACTTAAGTCTTTCGAAGAAATCGTCTGAATTGTTAGCTTCCAGGCTGGGAGAAAAATTTACTGCTGCCAGGAACCAAAATCAGGTTATATTGCAACAGAGGAAAGGATTTACTGCCCTTCTCAAAAGAGAACGATTTAGTTTTCTGCAACAATGTGCGTTGATTGCTGATGAAAATGGGCATATCGGAATACACACCAAGTGAATGGTGGTTATTCATAGATAGCTCCAAACGGAGCCTAAAATGTGTTCTTCTACACAACGGCAACAGATACAGATCAATCCCAATTGGTCACTCAGTTGGTATGAGAGAAGAGCACGGGACAGTCGCCCTAGTCCTAGAAAAGATATCATACCGAGACCACCAATGGGTGATCTGTGTGGATCTGAAGATGGTGAATTTTCTCCTGGGCCAGCAGAGCGGGTACACCAAAGTACCCGTGCTTTATATGTCTCTGAGACAGTAGAGCTAAAGATGAACACTGGGTGAGAAGACAGTGGCCTCTGAGAGAAAACATGGTGGTTGGAGAAAAAAATATCATCAAAGAAGCTTTGGTTGACAGAGAAAGGATCATATTGCCACCACTGCACATCAAACTAGGTTTGATGAAACAATTTATAAAGGCTTTGAACAGAGATGGGACGTGTTTTGGCTACATATGTAGAAAATTTCCTGCGCTGAGCATGGAAAAGCTGAAGGCAGGTATTTTCGATGGACCGCAAATCCGGGAACTCGTGAAAGACCCGCGTTTCCAAGATTCAATGGACAACATTGAGGCACGTGCGTGGTCATCATTTAGTATGGTTGTGAAGAATTTCCTTGGGAACTATAAGGCCGATAACTACGGTGAACTAGTGGAGAATATGCTCTCTTCTTTTTGTAAACTTGGCTGTAAAATGAGCATCAAACTGCATTATCTCCACAGTCATTTGGATCGCTTCCCAGATAACCTCGGTGATCTAAGCGAGGAACAGGGTGAATGATTTCACCAAGAACTAAGGACCATGGAAGAACGGTACCGCGGATGATGGGATACTCACATGATGGCAGATTACTGCCGGAGCATCCAACACGAATGTCCTGGCACATCTCATCGCAAGAAATCTCAGAAACGCGGTTTATGTGAGATGTCTCATTGAAAGAACTTTTTTTGCCATTCGTGTCTCAAGCTTGTTTGAATTTAAGAAATATTTTTCGTACCTTATGCTTGTTTGATGTTAATACACTACTTTTGCTGACATTCATCATACTTTTGTATTCATTTCACAACAGTGATTGCCAGTCAGTAATTATATAATATTATATACATTATATAGAAATATATATAGATATATATCATATCTTGATAAGCAGAGCTGATGGAGAAAAACTAATGTCATTTTTAGAATCAGCGACCTCAATATACCCAGAAACAGGTCTAACATCTAAGTCACCAAAAGTTGTGTTCCCCAGTGATAATTGTTCAAACACCATTATTGGTGTAACACTATTTCCTGAAATTTGCTTTTGAAGTCTAGAACTTCCAGTAAAAATTGCCTTGTTTTTCTTGGGAAAAATTCATGGTCCATTGTACTGTAGAAGACCTGCATTTGGTGTATGCTGATTTGTAGGAGGTCCTTGCGAAATGCATGGTTGCTTGATCACTTCTTCACTTGTGGATGATGACAATGAGTTTGTTTCATCTTCAGAAGGTAGGAATTTGTCCTTCCTACTGTATTCACTGTCTTCAGTATCATCAAGAGTGGAATCTCCATCACTACTAATTTGTATTCATTTAGAAGCTGAATAAGGTCTTCATTTGTATATTTTTTTCTAGCCATTTGAAAGGGCTATAATTACACTGCCTTGTGAATGAGAATTTTGTAAGAGTTGTGTACTTACTAATAACTGAGTTTATATAATTCAACTACGCTGATTTTGAATAAGGTGTTCATTTTCTCTATCACACGAAGATTTTCTGCAAACTGGAAGGAAAAAAAACACCACATGAGTAAATATTATTTATTTCAATTTACATTAGGTACCTATTTCCCTTTGTTATATTAATTACAAATGCAAACAACTTTAAAAAGAAAGAAGACTATTAACATCAATTGCATATTCATCTTTATTTGTCCTGAGTTTTCTTGTGAGATCTATGCTTTTTCGTCTCGAATGTACGTGATGTTCCTTTTCTTTTAGGTAATAATTCTGGAGTATCCTGTTTCAACATCCAGCAGTAATCAGCCATCATGCTGATGTTCTACCTTCCCTGATATATATCCTCCATTTCTTTGATGTCTTGATGAAACTTTTCCCCTTGTTCTTCCCTGAGTGCTCCAGATTCTCAGGGAAGTAATCCTAGTGTGAATGTAAGAAATGTAATTTTAAACTCTTATTACAACCCAACTCTTTGAACTTATTTAGCATGTTGTTCACAATGTTTTGGGAATTTGGTCTGTGTTGTTCCCAAAAAATTTGCTGATAACGTCCTTAAAAGCAATCCACGCTTCTTTTTCAAGATTGTTCATTGTTCTTTCATAGTGTTCATCCAAAGCCAGTTTTCTAATTTGGGGACCAACAAAAATTCCTTCTTTCAATTTTGCTTCCAAAAGAGTTGGGAATTTATCACAGATACTTAAAACAATCTCCATCTCCATCTTCATCCAAGGCCTTAACAAATTGCTTCAAGACCAATTTTATGTTGAATGTTTTTAGAACCAGGTGTCAGGTTGACTCTGCAGGGTGATTCCTTTTTTATCCAGTGCCAAGTTCTTGCTAGGCTATCCTATTCACACAAAAAACATGGAAACGTATAACCTGGTTGTTGACCTAACAACATACAAATCACTTTTAAGTTTCCATAAAGTAGCCAACCGTGTTCTTTGTATTTAAACTTAGCTAGAAGAAGCTCATGATTTTTGTACGTTTCCTTCAAGTGAACCGAATGAGCCACAGGAACAGATGCATACAAGTTACCATTGTGAAGGAGGATGCCTTTTAGATTTCTTTTGGAGGAATCAATGAAATGTTTCCACTCATTTGGGTCATAGACTGCATTGCCTAGCTTAAGTATTAATTCTGAAACATTGTTGCAATATACCAGTGAATTTTCTTGAGAAAAATATTGGATGAATTCTTTTTCTCAATTTCTGTACCAGTAAAATGATGTTCTGGGAGAAAGCAAGTTCTTTGCATGAAGTCTGGATCCCAAAATCTCTGAAGAATCCTTCGGGAGACACAAATCTCTTACCAAATCATTACGTTCACTTTGTGTAAACAATTGGGGTTCACCAGATGTTTCAGTTTGAAAATAATTAATATCATCATTTCCATCGTCATCAGATACCGAATCAGATGAAGTTATATGAAGAGTATTTGGTTTAGTAGGTACAGATATACCAGGTCCATGAAATGAACAACAGGTCTTATAGCAGACTGAAAGTTTGGATAAGAAATTTCCTTTTTATTTTTAGTATTGTAGCCTTGCACATTACATGAACAAAAATAGCAGTCATTGCTGTGATTTCTAGGCTCACGCCAGACCATTGGAATCCCAAAAGGTAAAGAATCCTTTTTACCTTTACTCCACAGTCTAAGTTGTTCAACACAAACACTGCAAAACTTTATGTGGAGCCCATGATTTGTCTTATTCCCCAAGTTTCATTCCGAAGTATGCATAGTATGCTTTCTTGATGAAGTCTGTAATATCTCACCTTTGTTTTTTCACAGCAAATTTTCCACAAATATAACAGAAAATGTTTGGGCCATTTACACACCCTCTGGTTGTTATGGTGGCAAATAAACAAATTTCAAAAGAGAAGTATAGTCACTATGCACCTTTGAATAATAAAGAACTATAACCTCGCATGCACTAGACAGACTGACTCATCTTCTCGTGGCTTGTCAATCACTTATATACTACTGGTGTGTTTCTAGAATGTTCTAGAAGACGCAATGATGTCACTTCTGATCTGGAAGCATTTATAGACAGTTTTTAATCAAAATTTAATTGTCAGTTTTAATGAAAATTACTTACATATGTAATATGAACTATGATATTTTGTGAAAAATCTGTGTGTGATGGCAAAAAATTATTATTTTTGGAATGAGCATGCAAAAATTACTATATAAACAGAGTGGTGCTCAAGCGCTTCCATCTAATGACATCCTCAGGAACACTGAAGTAAATAAAGAGTTCAAGATTATATAAAGGTTACAAAAAAAAAAATATATATATAGTAAATATAGAAATAAAAATTGTGGGAGGAGCATACAAATTTGTGAGGAAACTACCAATTTTAGCACTTTGCCGGAATTCAACACAAGGTCAAATGGATTGTTTACAACCAATTTTATAGATACCTGAATGATACAGGGTGTCCATAAATGTTTACCCTGAAAGCAGTATGCTCTCATGTTTTAATGATGAATCTTACATCCATTTTCTTTTTACAGGTGATCTTATACACGCATAGAGTTTGTGCTCGTGTGTTTTGTCTACTGCATTCGCCGCTAGGAGCGCTGCAGTAGCTGTTCAGTTAAGATGGCATCTGTGACAGAGAAGCCACAATGTGTTGTGTGGCTTGCAGAAACAAAATCTCCTGTCAGTGTTCAGTGAAGGTTCAGAACAAAGTATGGAAAGAATCCACCTGATGTGAAGTTAATTAAGTCGTAGATGAAAAAATTCTTGGAGACGTGGAAAAGGGAAAGAGCAGTGGGAGACCATCAGTTTCTGATGGGATGGTGGAAAACATTCAAACTGCTTTCACATGGTCACCAAGAAAATTGGTGAGACAAGCTTCATGCCAACTAAAGATACTGAAGTCTACGGTGCACAAGGTGTTACATAAACGTTTGAAGTTACACGCTTACAAGGTACAAATTGTTCAAGAACTGAATACCATTTAGACATTTTACGTGCCGCTAGGGGTGCGCATGTGGAAGCTTATTAAGTTCATTAACTATGTACCAAAACTTTGTATGTGTATCTACTTATGATTAAAACTGTTTGAATAAGAGTGTTTATTTAAAAGTTATAGCATACTGTACTTCAATCAGGGTAATCATTTATGACACCCTATATATAGGTCACAAAAAAAAATAAATAAAAAAATAAAAATAAAATAAATTGAAAAATAAAAATTGTAAGAGGAGCATACAAATTTCTAAGGGAAAATTACCAAAGGTTTAGCACTCTACCGTTCTTGTCTAAATCCATTCTGAATGAATTCAAAACAATGGGATTGAGTTGAAAAAGAGTGAAACAAAACTGAAGCATTGTTCTAATCAATACAGTGGGATAACTCTGACAAATGGACAAAAAGGGCACTGGATGACTGTCCCATTCTAATGGAATATTGATGCTGTTTTACATGCGCGTGCAAATCCTTTCCCATCAGACCAATGTAAAAGGAATCACATTGTTTACAACCAGTTTTATAGATAATGCCTGAATTATTGGTAGGACTATTTTTTACTATGATCTTTTTCACAATATTATTATATGAAAATACTACATTAATATCCAGAAGTTTAAGTACATTAGCAATGCCTAAAAAGCCTGGGAAAAATGGAAGTACTAAAATATTATTTGACAAAGTGCTAGTGTTATTATGCACATGACAGAAGGTTCGTTTTGCCTTGTTAAGACAAGATTCCATAAATGCAGGTGGGTAGCACAGATCACTTCCAATACCGTTGATTTTTTCCAATTCGGCATCGATGTATTCTGGACTGGCAATCCTAAGAGCATGGAGAAACATTAAAGAAAATATGGCCTTAATGGGTGTGTCATGTCATGTCCAGAGTAAGTGTATGTAGGACAAATTTTGTTTTTTCCGATAGATACTAAACTTAAAACCTGGGCTTTCCCTATGTACACGCACATCCAAAAATGAGATTGAGTTGTCTTGTTCCACTTCTAAAGTAAACTTAATGGAGGGGACTTGATCATTTAACTGAAGGAGGAAGTCATCCAGGTCACGATTCATAGGCCAGATACGGGTCATTCTCTGTCAGATCAACCAGTGCCTAACACCCTCATCTCTCAGATTTTGCTGAAATTTGGTTTATAGGGAGTTTGTGGGCCCTGAATCCATTTCTGAAATTATAAGGTCAATCCGACCAACGGTTCAAGAGATATGACCTCGGGAAATTTGAGGTCACTTGCGAGGTCACTAACATTTGGCGACCCATAACTTGGGTAATAATGGTCACAATTATATAAAAGTATATATATTTAGAATCAGAAAATGACAAGGAATCCAAATATGCAAGTTTTAGAACTCTAGGTTGAAAAATAAAAAGGTTACACTGTAACCAAAATTTGAGGTCACGATTTGACCTCTGGGGTATCAAATGAGAATTTTTTTTTTAAATGTAAAAAATGAAGGCATAGGCATTGGCTATTAGAATCAGCAAAAAAAAGTTTGTTTGTTAGTATTTTTCATGTAACTAACATATAAGTGAACACCATATTCATAAGTTGTGCGTCAATTCTACCTATTTTTTCACACTTAAGCTCATAATTTGACCTATAGAAATTAAAATTACATTTTTTTATAGATATAAAAACAAAGGCAAAAAATGTAAAATTGTATTTCACTGCTAATCTACACTGGCAATAATAGTTATAATAGTGAAAGGGGACATGACTCCAGATTCCTGGGATCTTGGGAGCATTGCTCCAGTAAATTTGACGATGAGAAAAAGTAAATTTGGGTTTGGGTTTTGTTCATCCGCTAGACGTTATGCAATTTGTTTGCGTATACGTTCTTGTACAAACCAATTTTTTTAAATTACAAATTTAGTTATTTTAAGTTTAGTTGGTAATTCCATATTTAACAATTATTTTTATTTTTTGTTAAGCTTCAATGTTTTGATAATTAAAATTTTATTAAAACGTATATTTTTTTAATATAAAATTATCAGGATTGGACTATGTTCCATTGATCTCGGCCAGGTTTGATAAATTGGCCAGATAATTACTTGTGCGGTTTTAAGTAATCCACCATGACTCTAGAATTGAAAAGTTTAGTTAAGTTTAAACTTACTTTTACTTACTTTAACTTACCTACTTTTACTTACTCTTCCTTACTTTTACTAAGTTTAAAGCACTTACTTTTACTTACTTTCATTGTACTATATTTACTTACTTTTACTCACTTTTACCATACTATATTTACTAACTTTTACTTATTTTGTATTTTTTCAGGTAGTCAATAATTAATCAATAATGGATCCTAATATTGATGAAGTTGGAGAGAAAAGTGAGGGTGTTAAAAGGGGTTACTTTTGTGGTCAATGCAAGAACAAATATTCAAAGAAGCAAAACTGGGAGGAACATTTTAATTCCAAAAAAAATATTTGTTACAATACAAGAGGTCCCAGAGTTTGGGCCCACAGCTTAGATATTGCAGTAAAGAAATACCAGGATGAAGTGCAGCAAAGAGATACGGCAAAGCAGTCATTTAGTTTGTTCACAAAATGTGCTAGTGCTAGACCTCAGAAAAATGAACCAACTTCTTCAACTGCTAATCTAGAAAATGAAACTTTTTCACTAGATGTTTCACAGACTGAAGAAAGTGCTTCTCCTCCACCTAAGAAACAAAAGGTAAGTGAGGAATCTGCGCATCAGACTAACAAAACTGCTTTAGAGGAATTTGAAAATTCCCAAATCCAGAAGACATTGAATGCAATTTTGTGCCTAACAAAAGAAACTCACCAAGCTGTTGTGGTTAATAAAGAGAAGAGTCAAAATATGCCTTCAAGTTCAAGTGTTGAAGGGGAAAAAAAGTAAATTCAGAGCTGTGCTCCAGTAAATTTTTTCAAATCTGTAGTCATGAAAGGGGAAGACCTACTTAGAGGATTCATGTGCTAGCCTAATACAATTTTTGCATGCTCGATGCTCTCATCAATTTCTTTTTGTGGAAAAATGTATTGAATTCTGCTGCCTCCTCTTAGGGTAGGACAACTCATTACAGTTAATATATGATGTCCTGGCACTGCACATGAATCCTTGTTTGATGGATAATAATATGCACTTGATCCTGATGACCCAGAGGGATGTAGAAAGTTCACAGTGAAATCATCAAACTCTTCACAATATTCCTCCACAATTCCATACCAAACTTGCATGTCATAAATGCAGCCAACATACTCTCCAGGTTTGACACATTTTAGGTTACCAAGCATTGCAGGTTCATTAGTAAAATGACTTTTCCTTATTCTTTTCTTTTCTCCAATGCCACTTGAAATGGGATACACCATCAGTTCTTCCTTGTTTAGGGGAACAAATCTATGATATTTCTGAGTTCCAGGAATAGCCCTACTATCCTTGAATCGATGTTCCAACCGTTCTTCTGCATCTTTCAAATCAGCTGTAGTTACAAAGAAAAAATTTATCTTCTTGCTCAAGTTTTCTTCACAAAACTGAAACACGTGTTCTGGTGTAAGAATTTGCCTCTCTGTAGTTCTCTGCAAACTGGCACGAGCAGTAGCTCTTTTCACTGTTCCTCCAATCCCATCACATGCATTTTTGCCATGGGATGTAGCAAAGAAGTGCCATTCACAAGACAGACCAAAATCCTCTTCATGGTAACAGAGATTTGTGAAGTATCTGTTCTTATATTGGCCAGCACATCCATCTGAGAAATAGTGCACCTTCTTCAATTGTGGGCATCTGAATTTAACATATGTCATAAGCTTCAATATGAATGAGTAAACCATTATAGTGTTGTGTTTTAGTGATGCAGATAAGAAACAGACACTAAAATGGCTAAGTTCCTGGTCTGCAGATGATCTATAATAGATGACAAAAGGGTGAACTGTACACTGTGAATTGTCCCAGTGAAACCCTTGGGCAGCATCCTGGACAATGAAAGAATAATTCTCAGAGAAATCACCTACTATAACTACCTCGCTCTGAGGTGGTAGTGTTTCTTTCAACTGCTTGAAGTACTGTGATTGTTGCTGAGCAACAAAGTGATGACGAACCATGCGGGATATTTTCATGCTTAGGGATGATAAGTATTCATGAAGTGGCTCCACCTTATCAACCATTGTACAACGGTCAACAGTCACCCATTGCTTGTAAGATATTTCATTTGGAGCTGATTTCACACTGTCAAGTAACTCAAGAAAATCCAGGACACCCTCTTCTCTTGGGCAATCATTGCAAAGTTGCATCATGCAAGTCTCTCTTTCTGTACTGCAGACACTGTAATCCATAAGATCCTTGTATGAAAGACCTCTTTCTCCCAATGCAGCCAGCTGCAATTTTGGATTTTGATGGTATGTGCAGACACAGACAGAATGAGTCCCACCACTACCGGCAAGCACACAATATGATGGCCGTAATTTTGCAAATGTGGAAAATCCTATTTTGGGATTCTTTTCATCATTTTTATATAGTTCAAACATCTCTCTTAAATTCCCGAGGACCAATCGTTTTTGCACCTTCATTGCACCTTCAGCACTGATAACTTTCACGCAATCCTTTTGGCCAGGACACATACGACTAACTCTTCTGACTCATAGAATCTTCTAACTATATCTTTGTGTTCTTCAGATATCACTTTTCCTTTGCTCATTAGTGGAATCTTCGGAAGGATTCCATGTTCTGATTTAAGTGAACTGCTTCTTTTCACCATGTATGTTGTAGTTTGAAAGAAACTAGCTGTTTTTCAATTGTGTATGGTGAGAGTGTCAATATTTGTAGTTTGTGATGGTGACATTTGCTCTCCAGGAATGACTGTTTCAATTCATTCATTAATTTGTCTAGATGTTTTTCAGATTTAGTTTCAGGTTTTGAAGTATCACTTACCTCCTCGGTAATTTGAACACCATAACTGAGTTCTAGCCTCTCCTTCAGGTGTTTCTGAGCAGATGATAGCTTACCACGAGCCTTGCGCTTTTTCTGGCTTAATGACAGCCCTTCTGAAAAGAACAGAAAAAAAGGTTTCACACACCTGAATATTAGTAATTAAATATTAATTATAGTACCTTAAATGCTATATAATTGGCTATATAGTAGATCAAACAGACCTTGTAGTAAAGTATAAGTTATTATATTAATTTATTACTTACTTTTTTTAACTGGTGTTTGGTCCAGAAATGCTAGAACTGGTTCAACTGAAGTTGAAGGATTTTCCTTTATCAAGCAATCACTGTCATTGTCCAGATCTTGAATTGAAGAGATGTTACTCAAGCCACTGATAGTAGATGATTCATTTGAATCCTGCTCAGACTCGTTGTTTTCAGTGGTACTAAGTATAGTGGGGTTTTTCATTATCAGTGTCCAGCAGTTCACACACAACAATGAGTCTTTTTTCACTCTTCCAGCACATTTTTCAACAAGTACATCAGTCACTTTTCTAAGATTGATTGTTATGCATTTCTTGTGTTTTTGAATAGGGTCCTTGCAGTATTTCAAGTGCCGAACCATTGTATTTTGATCTGTAAAGATATAGGACTTACAATTAGGTAATATATATTTTTAGAAAATATATAGCTATACACACTTAATATTTTAGGCCTTGATGGTCTCTGAGGCTCATTAAAACACCATACCCACCAGCCACCCACAGTGCTGGCTGGAACTGTACTAACCTGTAGACAAGGAATTTTGCAACTATCTGTGTTGATTCTGCACTTAGACAAGTAGCAACATGTTTCAACAGGTTTGTTTAGGCTACATGTGAGCTTAGTCTTCCCCTTTCACTATTATAACTATTATTGCCAGTGTAGATTAGCAGTGAAATACAATTTTTATTAAATTCTTGGAGCTTGAGGTCAAATTGATAGCTAAGATATAAAAATTCCTTGAAATGACAAGCAATTTATAAATATGGTGTTCACTTATAAGTTAGTTACATGAAAAGTACCAACATAAACAAACTTTTTATGATTGTTTCTATTAGTCAAGAACTCTGACTTTGTTTTTTATATCTATAAAAAATGTAATTTTAATTTCTATAGGTCAAATTATGAGCTTAAGTGTGAAAAAATAGGTAGAATTGACGCACAACTTATGAATATGGTGTTCACTTATATGTTAGTTACATGAAAAATACTAACATAAACAAACTTTTTTTTGCTGATTCTAATAGCCAATGCCTATGCCTTCATTTTTTACATTTAAAAAAAAAATTCTCATTTGATACCCCAGAGGTCAAATCGTGACCTCAAATTTTGGTTACAGTGTAACTTTTTTATTTTTCAACCTAGAGTTCTAAAACTTGCATATTTGGATTCCTTGTCGTTTTCTGATTCTAAATATATATACTTTTATATAATTATGACAATTATTACCCAAGTTATGGGTCGCCAAATGTAAGTAACCTCGCGAGTGACCTCAAATTGCCCGAGGTCATATCTCTTGAACCGTTGGTCGGATTGACCTTATAATTTCAGAAATGGATTCTGGGCTCTCAAACTCCCTATAAACCAAATTTCAGCAAAATATGAGATGAGGGTGTTAATTTCAATTTTTTTTGGTTGATCTGACAGAGAATGACCCATACACAAAATATCGTCAACGTACCGCAACCATGGGATGCCAACCACCAGGATTCTCGGAATGTAAGTAATTTTGAAAAACTCCATATAAATATTGGAGAGGAGGGGTGACAAGGGGTTGCCCATGGCCATCACAAAAACCTGTTGATAATACTCACTATTGAAAGTGAATTTCACGTGTTACTTTTGTGAAATAATTTTCATATAATGAACACCATGCATTCCTTTGGCTTGCTGTTCCCTCTCTTGTTTCCGTTTGTGTCCGTGTTTTCTTCTACATTAATGAAGGGGCATGCAATTCATATCTGATGAAAGTTTCTTACTAATTGTCTAGAGGAGCAGGTTCTTCCCAAGTCCCTCCTTCCGATTTGCCTCAGACAAATTGACAACCATCTATTCAACAACTTCAGCAGATTAATTTTAAAGAAACATATTGAAGTCACCAAAATGAGTGGTCTGCCTTCAAAAATTTATGCATTGCCAAACGTAATTTTGTGACCATTATTCTCCAACTGTGGATCCATCCTTTGTTTGATGAAATTTACAATGAGTTGCGTTGGAGAACTTCTTCACTTCATAACATTTTGGATCGCAAAATTAAAACTCGTTTGAAATAGTCAGTGGAGTAAAAAAACAAGCTCAAAATGTGTTTTGAACTTTTCTTCGAAAAACATTAGTGACGATGCAAAAATTGCCCTTGGATTTGGTATGTCCTTTTTTATTGTTAAAAAACCTTCTACTTTACAAATTTGTTATAGTCTTGCTTGTTTTGAAAAATGGTGTAATCTTCCTCAGTCTTTGGTTAACATAGTTAAAGGCCTTGTCTATAGTGCTGCAAATAGTACTTACGAAGATAACTTTCCTAAACATTTTCACAATAGCCTCTCACAATTAAAAAAAGATGGTGAGCTCCATATTACTAAAGCAGACAAGGCTAACACCATAGTTATTATGGACAAAGTGGACTACATTAGAAAGATGAATGAGCTGCTTCAGGACCTTGCCACATACAGAAAACTTAGGAAGAACCTGCAAGATGACGCCATCAAATCATTCAATAGTGACTTGAAACGCATTCTCAAAGATCATAAGGACTTAATTCTGCTTTTCATGCCCACTTCACCTTCTCTTCCCTACCTTTACAGTCTTATTAAAACCTACAAACCTGGCAACCCTATGCACCCTATTATTAGCTCGGTGGGCTCTATTACCTATAAACTCTCCAAATGGCTTGTCAAAGTCTTGTCCCCCCATTCTCGGAACTATCTCTGGTTCACATGTAAAAAATTCTATGGATCTCACTGAAAAATTGAATAATGTACACACTGAAACCAACAATAGATTGATCAGTTTTGATGTTTGTTCATTGTTTACAAAAGTGCCAATTGACAATATGCTTGACTTTCTCTCCCGAGAATTACATAAGTACGACCTGCCACTACCCGCACACATCATTTTGGAACTTAGTAAGCTTTGCATCAAAGACTGTAAATTCACTTTCAACAGCAAGTATTATCAACAGGTTTTTGGGATGGCCATGGGCAACCCCTTGTCGCCCCTCCTCTCCAATATTTATATGGAGTTTTTCAAAATTACTTACATTCCGAGAATCCTGGGGGTTGGCATCCCATGGTTGTGGTACGTCAATGATATTTTGTGTATCTGGCCCATGAATTGTGACCTGGATGACTTCCTCCTTCAGTTAAATGATCAAGTCCCCTCCATTAAGTTTACTTTAGAAGTGGAACAAGACAACTCAATCCCGTTTTTGGATGTGCGTGTACATAGGGATAGCCCAGGTTTTAAGTTTAGTATCTATCGGGAAAAAAACAAACAATTTGTCCTATGTACACTTTTACTCTGGACATGACACCCCGATTAAGAAGGCCATATTTTCTTCAATGTTTCTCCGTGCTCTTAGGGAAGCACCGACAATTCAGTGCAGGACAATTCAGCGCAAAGACAATTCAGCGGCGACAATTCAGCGCAAGTCAGTACAGTTAAAAGTTGTTAAAAATAATAAAAATAAATCGCAATAAATAAAAAAGAAAAATTTGTATATTTATATATATGCTAAATTGGGTCTGTTTCGAAGGAGTGACGTTTCGAAGGAGTGACGTTTCGAAGGAGTGACGTTTCGAAGGGTGACGTTTCGAAGGGGTGACGTTTCGAAGGGGTGACGTTTCGAAGGGGTGACGTTTCGAAGGGGTGACGTTTCGAAGGGGTGACGTTTCGAAGGGGTGACGTTTCGAAGGGGTGACGTTTCGAAGGGGTGACGTTTCGAAGGGGTGACGTTTCGAAGGGGTGACGTTTCGAAGGGGTGACGTTTCGAAGGGGTGACGTTTCGAAGGGGTGACGTTTCGGAGGGGTGACGTTTCGAGGGGTGACGTTTCGAAGGGGTGACGTTTCGAGGGGTGACGTTTCGAGGGGTGACGTTTCGAGGGGTGACGTTTCGGAGGGGTGACGTTTCGAGGGGTGACGTTTCGAGGGGTGACGTTTCGAGGGGTGACGTTTCGAGGGGTGACGTTTCGAGGGGTGACGTTTCGAGGGGTGACGTTTCGAGGGGTGACGTTTCGAGGGGTGACGTTTCGAGGGGTGACGTTTCGAGGGGTGACGTTTCGAGGGGTGACGTTTCGAGGGGTGACGTTTCGAGGGGTGACGTTTCGAGGGGTGACGTTTCGAGGGGTGACGTTTCGAAGGGGTGACGTTTCGAAGGGGTGACGTTTCGAAGGGGTGACGTTTCGAAGGGGTGACGTTTCGAAGGGGTGACGTTTCGAAGGGGTGACGTTATTAAAATAACAAAATTTGTTAGAATTGTTAAAATTAAGATTTTATTTAAAAAACTAGAAACCTAACCTAACCAAACAGTTGCAAGCCTCTTCCCTCTGGATTTGTTCTTTCTTCTTCTTTGTTGGTATTTTTGCGCTGAATTGTCTTGCGCTGAATTGTCGGGTCATTGCTCTTAGGATTGCCAGTCCGGAATACATCAATGCCGAATTGGAAAAAATCAATGGTATTGGAAGTGATCTGTGCTACCCACCTGTGTTTATGGAATCTTGTCTTAACAAGGCAAAATGGACCTTCTATCATGTGCATAATAACACTAGCACTTTGTCAAAGAATATTTTAGTACTTCCATTTTTCCCAGGCTTTTTTAGGCATTGCTAATGTACTTAAACTTTTGGATATTAATATAGTATTTTCATATAACAATATTGTGAAAAATATCATAGTTAAAAAGTAGTCCTACCAATAATTCAGGCATTATCTATAAAATTGGTTATAAATAATGTGATTCCTTTTACATCTGTCTGACAGGAAAGGATTTGCACACAGATGTAAAACAGTATCAATATTCCTAGTGGCGACTGGCGTATAGGAGCGATGGAGTGATAGAGCGGTCGCTCCCCCTTGCTTGAAACGATAAATATTAATTTAACAGATAAAAAATATATTAATTTTAAGATATTAAAATAAATATTCTTGAAATATATTTTAAAAATTCATATAAGTACCGTACGGAAGCACCATGTGATTGTTTATGTACGAGAATTCTAAAAATTATAAATTTTATGAAATCGCACCCCCATACATTTATACCACGAGTCGCCACTGAATATTCCATTAGGACGGGAAAGGATTTGCACACAGATGTAAAACAGTATCAATATTCCATTAGGACGGGAAAGGATTTGCACACAGATGTAAAACAGTATCAATATTCCATTAGAATGGGACAGTCATCCAGTGCCCTTTTTGTCCATTTGTCAAGAGTTATCCCACTGTATTGATTGGAATAATGTTTCAGTTTTGTTTCACTCTAGCAACATTGTTAGTAGAAATATTCTTGTCTGCTATTATTCAACTTACAAATAACTTTAACATGAGCAAAGGTCTTTTTCAACTTGATCCCGTTGTTTTGAATTCATTCAGAATGGATTTAGACAAGAAGGGTAGTGTGTTAAACCTTTGGTAATTTTCCCTTATAAATTTGTGTGCTCTTAAAATTTTTATTTTTCAATTTATTTTAATTTTTTATTTTTTGTGACACATATCATTCAGGCAGTATCTATAAAATTGGGTGTAAACAATCCATTTGACCTTGTGTTGAATTTGGGCAAAGTGCTAAAATTGGTAGTTTCCTCACAAATTTGTATGCTCTTCCCACATTTTTTATTTCTATATATATATTTTTTTGTAACCTATATATAGTCTTGAACTCTTTATTTACTTTAGTGTTCCTGAGGCTGTCATTAGACGAAAGCGCTTGAGCACTACTGTGTGTTTCCTTTCCTTCGTGGTTTTATTCATCATAAATATTTTTCATTTATTACTTTCGTGAAATAATTTTCATATATATATATATATATATATATATATATATATGCTGCAAACCCACAAAAAAAAAAATGATTCCAAGGGCTTTTGTGTATTCAGAAGTACACCTCATCAGGGAATGCTCTCAATACATGAAAGGCCTTGGATCACTTTTTCTTTTTCCTTGTGGGCTTGCAGCATATTCATTCATTTCACGTGTTTAATTGTGAAATTCATCCCATATATGTATATATGTATATATGTATTAGTACAAAGTGTCACAATTAGTGCTGTAGTATCACAAAGTCAGTTGAGTTTTGAATAAACATTATCATGAATGTCACTTACATAGTATGTGATTGGACCACATTTTGTAAGAGGTATTGCATCACATTTTGCCATAGGGATGTGATTGCATCACATTTCATAATGGCTGAAACCTTATATGATTACAAAGACTCAATTCATATAAAAAATACATCTCTGTATGGAAAATGTCTTGAGTATCACATGTGATACTCAACTTTTTCCTATGCCATAATCATTAGCATAGTCATATATAATAATTTACCAAAAATTTCGCTTCTAAGTAATGTAGTTCTTATCATGAATCTAAATGTCGCGAGCTAGGTGACTAAAAAAGGGCTGGACAGTGAGAGGGCATGATGCTTTCTGTGATGGCATTGTGCAAGTTAAGGTAGTTAATGTTTATAATGGTCACAAGTTTAAATTAAATTAAGCTGGCATGCTATAGAAACTTCTAAATCGCTAAAAACCACTAATATTCAGTTACTTAATTAACTATAACAATGTGAATATTAATGCAAGTATATAAAATTCAGAACTTTTGAACAGTAATTTTATCAGCAGTATCCAAAAGTAGAAACAATATCAGAGAGCCCAGGGAATGCACCCGCTCAGTAAGTTGTCTGGCTGAAGAATTGACTAAGGAGTCTGACATGGTGCTTGTGGACAGCAATTACAATCACTGTTCACAAGCACCATGCAGGAATGTACTGTATCCCCTATTAACCTATGTTATAACATCCACATTTAGCAATCATTCACTTTGCAATCGGTTTTTCAGGAATGTAACTCAATCATTAAATGAGGGATACCTCTATTTGCATTCACCTTGTATTTTATAAATGGGAAATTAAAATAATATATATACTTACTTCATTACTATATGTAAGTTTGAATGATGGTTCAGGATTGACCTGTAGTTGATTCCTCTGCAGCATCCTGCCTCATTTGTGGGATTTGGTGAAGGAGTGAAGTGCTGTCTGATCTCCTCCTGTCCTTGTAGCCAGCCATGTATCGCTGGTCAGGGACTTTGCACAGGAATCTGTCCAGCTGGCTCTTGAAGGTATTCAGGTCAGTGTGTGAGAGGTTTCTTACTTCTTTTGGTAAGGCATTAGCTTGGGGCTGTGTATTCTAAGGGTATTTTCCATCCTCATTTTCATGGTCCCCTGTCCCATTGCAGCAGGGACAGTACAAAATCTGCCTCTTCTCTCATTCCAGTTTGTGTATAAAATAAAGTTGCATTTAGTTAATTCTGTCATTACAAATGAAAATTGAAATAATCTTTGAAATAATAGATAAGAAAAGTGGTAAACAATACAGTAACTGAACATGTTGAAATACCAAGTAAGTAATGTCTATTGTTACAAATTAGAAATGATGATACAACCTTTGTTACAAAAATACAGATAAATGAGGCACATTATAATTATGGCACAATATAATGGAAATTTTTAACATATTTTATATAACTTGTGATTTCAGAAAGTTGGTTGGGTGACCATCTCCGATTTTCTTCAAATTTTCAGGGTTGATTCATACACCATTCAATAGCTTAAATCTAAAATTTTAGCTTCCTCAGTCAAAAATGTTTAATTTTATGGTTGCTTAAATGGCCCCCACCTTTGACAAAAATGCCCATGTTGGGCTTGATCGGCCAACGCCTTCATTTTGAGAGGCCTTGAAAAGTGTCTTCTAATAGGAGTAGAAGCTTTAAATTTGTCATGCCAATACAACTTCTAGTGGGCTTTTCAATTTTGCAAGTTAAAAGGCTGTGGAACAAATAGTTTCTGAGTTACAAGGGCTTAAACATGGCTCCATTTTGAAGCTTGCATCAATTCCTCCCACTTTTACGACTCTACCATTTTCAAAAGTTTTAGTTCTACATCAATCACAGCTGTTTTAATACTCCTAATAGTCTCTATGGGTTGTAAATTTATGAGTGAAATAAAAAAATAACCAAAAAAGGATTTATTTTTATTTTTAAAAATTTCCAAAAGTTGATATTTTCACAAAATTTGCAAAATTAACATCAAATTTGGGGCTTAATATAAAGGTGTCTGAAATTAGTCAGGGAGTTGATACTTCTAGTAAAGAAAGATACATATGTGTACAAAAACATATATTAAGGAATAGATCTCAACTCCTTCATATAGTTTTGGCTATTCAAAGAAAAGTACTTTTTGTGAAAAATTCTGAATTTTTTCAAAATTTTGAAATGTTTAAATTTCTTTTTACAATATTGAATTGTAATTTTACTTCCATTTTATTACTTGGTAAGTTAATTCACAAATCTTAAATTATCTAAATAAGTTTTACTCATAAAAAAGACAATATATACACCTAGATTATTACTACATTTGCAGTTAACACAACAGATGGACCAGCTTGTAGGCTCAATACTTGGATCTATCTAAGTAAATCATGTAGAACCATGTTCTACTGCTCTTTAAGCACTTCCTAGTAATTTAAATTATGCAGTTAGTACAGATAAACTAGCAGTAACCACCATTTTCAGTACAAAACTTTGAATTTAAGTAGTTTTGTTGTATTACTTCCCTTAATACAAGTGTACAGTACTTAGCTATATACAATAATGAATTCCTGAGTTTTTAAGCATGTGAATTATTGGCTATAAGTTCATATTCTTTTTTTAATGTGTGTTGTTTTATGTAAATTTGTATGTAAACTTATATATAGCTAATAACTCTTATGTTTAGACACTGACTCAGGAATTTATTATTGTACTCAGGCTTTAAGTCTGATTGTCTTCAACACTCCATGGCCTCACAGCCATAAATTGGCAATTTATTATTCAGCTTGATACAGGTCTGTAGTTACTTAGGCTTTTTTTAAAATACTCCTCAATTTTAGATAAACAATCATTTGATAACTTGTACCGTCTCCCCATTTTCCCAGCAACTGTAGGTGGTTCAATTCAACACAAAACATGTTGGAATAGAATCCAGCAAATGTCCTCTTGTTCAGGCCATTTAAAAGGATTCTTTTTCATGAAATTTACTAATAGATCCTTCTCAGTATCACACACTTCAACTATGTTTCCAACAAACCAGTCACCTTCATAGAAACAGGCCACATATGTACCAGGTTTATATTGGTAAGCCACATTTTCTTGTGTAGCATTGAGGAAGGAAAGTTGTACGTTAAAGAAATTTTCATCACTAGAAATTTTGTACAGTTTAATGCCTGTTGATGAAGGTCTAAAGCAGTGATATGAATGGGTTCCTGGGATTGTCTTAATTAAGGAATACCCTTTTTCTAACAAATAAATTAGCATTTTCCTCAATTTTAGCTGAATCAATGTACAGAAATTGTATACCATTAATATTAGATTTGCACCAATCAAACATCTCTTTTGGATTGGTGATGTGACCTTTACTTGTTGCTTGTAGACTTATAGAATAATAGAATAACCTTTATTAATAATAAAATAAATACAGTAGTCTTTTTACAACTTACAATTTTTACAATGACAAATAATTGTGAAGCTCGACTATTTATTTTTTTAATTTTTAATTTGGCCCTTAAGCTTTAGGCTTTACTGGGCTCTCATTAAAAATAAGCAGCTAGCCGTTATAAATTAATAATAATAAAATAAGTAAATAAGTATTATTAATAGTTAAAGCCTGTATTTCAATATTAAACAATATTAATGGACAATATAAAACATTATTAGTGGACATTAATCCAAGATTTTTGTTAGTATCCCATTATTAATTGGGATTTTAACTTGGTTTTAAACAAATTTACATTCGCAATATTTTTTATATCGGCATGCAAGTCATTCCATAGTTTCAATCCAATGAAAATGGGTAGTTTTTGAGATGAAGACAATCTAAATTGAGGTATAACAATCTTTGATCTATTTCTGGTCTGATACGGGTGGATTTCTTGATGAGTTACAAAATATCTATTTACCCATTGCAAATTAATGATTTTGCTCTTACACTTGTAAATAAAAATAAAATGTGCCAGTTTGGTTATATCATTGAGCTTTAGTAGGTTTAGCTCTTTAAATAATGCACTAGAGTGATCAAGGAAATCAGCATCAGATAATAACCTTATTGCTCATTTTTGGATGACAAAGATACCATTTAATGCGTTGTTAGCGGAGTTTCCCCAAACAAGAGTGCAGTATGTTATATAAGTATGTTGCCCGGGCAACTAACCTTTTGATGGTGCCACCAACACCATCACAGGGGCTCTTTCCGTGAGAGGTGGCAAAAAAGTTCCATTCACATGTTAGTTGGAAATCTTTTTCATGTAACACTGAATTAATGATGTTTTTATAGTTTTTATATTGACTTGCTGCGCCATTGCTAAAGTAACAAATATGTTTTAGTTTAGGATTCTGACTTTTAAGTAATTTCAAGGCTTCACATAAAAAAGAATGAACTGCAGTTGTGTTGTGTGTAAGTGAATCTGATATTACACAAAAATTTGTAACTTTTAGTTCACCATCAACTTTTTGATAGCAGACTACCAGATGCAAGGTAGCCTGGGTATTGTCCTAGTGATGCCCTTGTACGGCATCCTGAATTATAAAACTATAGTTTTCAGAGAAGTCAACAAGCACTAATGCTGTAGAATCATTGAGGTTTTCTTTACAGTCGGACAAATATTTTGATTGGGCTTTTGCTATGAAATGGTGTACTTTCAACTTTTTTGCACTTTCACATATGTCTTCTACTACATTCGAAACACTTTTTGTCATTGTGACCAGTTGGGTATGGTCTGTATGAAGCCACTGCTTAAAGGAAACCTCATCATCCATGTCATAATCATTGTTTTCAAAAATGGTAAGAAGCCAATCCCGTAATTCATTTAAACCAGGACATGTTTTGCAGTTATTAATCATGCAGTTTCTGGTTTGTGTTGCAGACTATTTTCCCTAGTAACTCTCTTAATTCTACTTTGATGGGGAGTGATTCACATAAAAGTTTAAAGTTCTGGTGTATTTCACAAATGCATACATTGTGTGATCCTTTACTCCCCACACCCATACACCATTTTGGTCTCAGTTCAAAAAACTTTGATTTGGAGATTTTGTCATTTGGATATTTATTTTTGTAAAGCGTATATAATTCTCTGATATTTGTCAACAACAGTATTTTCTGCTTGTGAAACCTTCCCTTGTGGTGTTTTTATTGATTTGTAGTCTTTTTTACCAGGGCATTCTCTAGTATATTCATTGTTTTGGAAAAATTCTATCACTCTTTCCTTTATTTCATCGCTTATACCCTTGCTACTCTTTTTATTTCTCATTATAGGAAGGATACCTTCTTTTCTCTTTAAGGCCCTCACAGCATTAACCATTCTGGCTGACACTTCAAATTCTTTCATATTTCTTTCTCTGGACCAGGTTTTACCAATTGGAAGGAGTGTTAGAATTTGTATCTTTTCTTGTCTGGTACTAGTTTTACACTTTTCTTTCAGTTCCTATATCATATGCTGATAACACTTTTCTTCCTCACTCTCTATAGGTTTCTCCGCTTCCTCATCCAAAATGCTAGGCTTCATATGAAGTACTTTTGACAGCTTTGATTTTGTTGGTTTCAATTTGCTTTAGTTTCCTTTTCGCGTAAAACTTTCGATCTCTTGCTCTTACATACTTAATGGGTGAGCATTCTAGTGAACCTAACGTTTCGTCAAATGTCTCCTTAACTATTTCTTCTGGAACATATTCATCACTACATGAGTCTTTTTCATCTTCAATCGTCTTGGCTCTAGAGAAGCATGTTGAGCAAAGTTTCTGTCCTGGTATCAGATTCAGTCTAGTTGCTATGTCTCTGTCAATAATTTGTAGTGATTCTGCAAATAAAGTAGGGTAATGTAAACTCTAAACACATTGGAAAATAATTTTAAAACCTCAACATTTGGTTATAGGCTATTCGTATAAAATATTCAAAACATATGCATTCATTAGCATAGTATATAGCCTACCCTATTAAAATTAAATAGCTAATTTAGGTTACAATTTACAATATAAACTTCTTTATGAAATATAAATATATTAGTACCTATATTTACTTACTTGTTATCTTCTTTCGATGATTTCTCCATGGATCTTGGCAGCTATGTTGCATTTGTTGGTAATGCATTCCAAACATTTTTTCATGGTGGTAGCATACAGTAGCACTATTTGGGTTGATTACAGTTGCTTTTGTTCTCCACAATAGCAGTTTCCTTGTTTCATCTGTCAGCTCATGTAAGGTATACATACCCACCTTCCTGGTGAGTCTGTGTTCATGACATGGATCATCCAAGTACATACCAAAGCTGCACTTTGATTCTTGATTAGAATAAGCCATTATTACAGGCAGTAAAATTAAGTTAATTGCTCTAGTTAAATTTTCTGAAAATAAAAGATCATGATCTATAAAATAGGCCTGGACATTAATGATTAACCATCATGTTTTACATTTATAAGAATATACAAAGCGAAATGAGCTACCCAGAGCCCTTCGAGTCGCTGGTTGTTTTGACAGACATATTAAATTTCTTTTATGTTTTAGACTTATTTACATATTACAATTGTAAATCAACTTAAGTAATAAAATGGAAGTAAAATTACAATTCAATGTCATAAATAGAAATTTAAAGATTTACAAATTTTGCAAAAATTTGAGATTTTTCACAAAAAGCACTTTTCTTTGAATCACCAAAACTATATGAAGGAGTTGAGTTGAGATCTATTCCTTAATATATGTTTTTTTACACATATGTATCTTTCTTTACTAGAAGTATCAACTCCCTGATTAATTTCGGACACCTTTATATTAAGCCCCAAAGTTGATGTTAATTTTGCAAATTTTGTGAAAATATCAACTTTTGGAAATTTTTAAAAATAGAAATAAATCCTTTTTTGGTTATTTTTTTATTTCACTCACAAATTTGCAACCCATAGAGACTATTAGGAGTATTAAAACAGCTGTGATTGATGTAGAACTAAAACTTTTGAAAATGGTAGAGTCGTAAAAGTGGGAGGAATTGATGCAAGCTTCAAAATGGAGCCATATTTATGCCCTTGTAACTTAGAAACTATTTGTTCCACAGCCTTTTTGCTTGCAAAATTGAAAAGCCCACCAGAAGTTGTATTGGCATGACAAATTTGAAGCTTCTACTCCTATTAGAAGACACTTTTCAAGGCCTCTCAAAATGAAGGCATTGGCCGATCAAGCCCAACATGGGCATTTTTTGTCGAAGGTGGGGGCCATTTAAGCGACCATAAAATTAAATGTTTTTGACTGAGGAAGCTAAAATTTTAGATTTAAGCTATTGAATGGTGTATGAATCAACCCTGAAAATTTGAAGAAAATCGGAGATGGTCACCCAACCACCCCTGTAGCAATTGAGCTGGAATGACCCTATATAATAGGTGATTTTCTTTAGCCTGTTACACAATAACACTGGTTGACAAAATCGAATTTTTCTCTCATCAAAGTTGTATACACACTTTTCTAGACCTGTTTTGTATGCTGATCCAAAATCTGTTTTGGGTTTTCCTCTAGCACATCTAGTTATCGACATATGACGTGTTAATTTCAGCATAATTTATTGTAAAAGTACAACTTTATTCATAAAAAGAAATGTACACCAACCTAAAAGCATTGCGAGTATGAGTTTCTTTTGTAAACCTTGTCCGATCGTCACGGTACAACATCCAGCAGTAGTCTGCTAGCATAATTTTGTTCCAGAAACCTTGGTAGTGATTTTCCATTGACTGGATGTCTTGATGGAAGTGTTCCCCCTGTATGTCACTCACCACACCAAGGTTTTTGGGAAAGAAATCTAGATGCGAATGTAAAAAATGTATTTTCAAGGACATGCAACAGCCCATTTCTTGATAGGCATTGAGCAATTTCTGAACTCCATCTTTGTATGCGGGAGACTTGTGGTTACCCAAGAAGTTTTCACAAATCCATTTGAAAGCCTGCCATGCTTTTAGTTCTAAATCATTGAGGCTTTCTTCAA
Source organism: Bathynomus jamesi (assembly GCA_023014485.1). NCBI lineage: Eukaryota > Metazoa > Arthropoda > Malacostraca > Isopoda > Cirolanidae > Bathynomus > Bathynomus jamesi. The sequence goes on along the minus strand of JAJOZX010003728.1, from coordinate 152,332 downwards.
AGCCTTCATCCTGCAGAACCTCCCTGATTTGAGGCCCAACAAAGATTCCCTCCTTCAATTTTGTGGCACTGATTTTTGCAAATTTCTCAACAAGGTATTGAAACCCTCTCAAATTCACCTTACCCCCATCACTTTCACAAAATTTTTCATTAACCCCTTCCATACGATGATGCCACTGTTGGTGTCATGGGAAGTCTTGATTATCCCTGCAATGACGCCAATGTTGGAGTCATCACGCTTAAGTTTATTTATTCAAAGGAAAATATCTCGTAATGCTTATTAGAGCATTCCTGAGTGTCTCGTAATGCTCTTCGATGTGAGTGATGTAAATTTTATCAACAAATCAAATGCTTTTCATTGAGTGACATCATTTTTTTAACCAATTACTGAAACAATTGATGGTGGCATGTCAGTTCTCATTGGGTTTTGATTGAGGAAGATAATGATTAGCGATTTATTTTTCATACATTTACAGTTGATTTGTGTAAAATAATATAAAAAAAAATGTCAAGTGAGGAGGGCATGAGTGACAGTGGTAGTGAATATGTACCAGATGGAAGTGGAAGTGATATGGAGTTTGATAGCAGTGATTATTCAGATGACAGTGCCAATTTTGAATTTGAAGACCTGCCTGAACCAAATGTAATGGCTGGAGGGTGGAAATGTTTACCTAATGTGTTTGATGACGCTCAGCCTCAATCAGAGCTGACATTATTGCATAATTTTAGTGGGATCAACCCAACAGCTGGCTTTTCAGAAAACCTGACTGCTTTAGAGTGTGAAAAAGTTTATTACAAGTGATGTTATTGACCATATTGTTTCTTGTGTAAATGATAGAGCAAGGTCGTTTTTAGATGCTAATCCACAAACTAATGGAATTGTAAATAGCATTCAGTGGAAAGACGTCACTGAAAATGATATATTTACGTTTCTTGCACTTTATTTTTATACAGGAATATGTAAATATAGCGATATGAATCAGTATTGGTCAAGAGTACCTTATGAACCAGGCATTCATTTTTTCTGTGCTGCCATAACGAGTAGAGACAGGTACATGTCAATTATGAAATTTTTATGCTTTAGCAAAGTAAATGATGTAAAAAAAAATGTACCTTCTACATGCTTGGATGCTTTTTGTAAGCTTTTGACAGGAATTTCGATGAAAAATGTGGATGCAGAACACATTTCAATTGATGAGGCATTACTTCTATGGAAAGGACGGCTAGGCTTTCACCAATTTATAAAAACTAAATGCGCAAGATTTGGCATCAAATTATTTGTGTGTAACAGTGAAAAGAATTGGGCTGGCTACAACTATAACTTTAGGGTGTACTATGGGAAAGACCCCAACAACCAATATTCTTTGCCTGATGTTGATGGAGTAAATGAACTTGCATCTAGTGAAAAAATAGTTGTTCATTTATTAGAATATGTTCTTGGACAGGGGCGCCATGTAATTGTGGACAACTGGTACGCAAGTACCCGATTGGCACACTTTTTGGAGACTCAAAATATAATGATGATAGCAACAATTTGCACTAATAGAGGAGTGCCTAAAGAGCTTGTTGATGAGCATCTAGAGCATTATGAAGTGGCTTTTGTTCGCAAAGACAATGCACTTACAGTGAAATGGGAAGACCGAAGATCAGTGTATGTGATAACCACAAAATATTCAGCTGGTTTTGTTGAAAAGGATAGAACATACTTTGGGGGAACCAAAAAATTTCACAAAAAACCAAACCACATAGAAAAGTACAATGAATACATGGGAGGAGTTGATAAAGCAGATCAGTATCTGGAGCCTTTTGACCCAAGTCGTAAATCCCATGCATGGTTCAAGAAGCTTGGCCTACACTTGCTGATGCGTATGCTGCTAAATAGTTTTCTTGTCTACAAAAATACTGTAAAAGAAAATTTTACTTTCAAGTGGTATATCATAATGGTAGTACAGCAAGCTCTAGAAAGGCATAATTTAGAAGGAATTGCTACTCAAAACAAATTCATTGCCAGCAATCCTTGTGTAGGCCGTAAGCGAAAGCCTGAAAAAGCTGTCCATGCTCTAGTTCCTATTGAACCTTTGCCTGGTAGTTCAAATATGCATCCAAAAAAGCGATGCAGTGTGTGTTATCCAAAACGTAAGGAAACAAGAAAGTGTTGCATTGGATGCCCTGAAAAACCAGGCTTATGCAGTATAGATCACTTCAAAAAATGGCAAAATAAAGAAGATTCTTCTAATTAGGTAAGTTTACTTCATTAAATTTATATATTGATATTTTCATATATTTTTAAAAACAGACATGTTATATCAGTAATATGTTTATAAATATGCTTAAAAAGACAAAACATATTAAAATTAATTACTTTATTGGGAGTAAAAAAAGTTATTTTGCGCTACACATGGCAATTTTCGCAATTCGTATGGAAGGGGTTAAGTCGAACTTAATGTGGAGAGTTCGCAGGAAAATCATCTTTGGATCAACTAAAGGAACACACTGGACACTGCCCATTCCTGGCTCATATGTGCTTCTTTGATGCCAGTCACGTCTGATGTAATGATCCACAGTAGCATGGCTGTCCCATAGGCATAGGAAACAACAGTATTTTGTGAACCCTCCTTGCATGCCCATTAACATTCCAATGACTTTGAGATCACCACAGATATTCCATTGATGAGTGCTGTATTGGATTGCTTTAGGTAGTATATTCATGTTGTTGTACGTTTCCTTTAGATGAATGGAGTAAGTGATTGGGATGGATGGCTTTAAGTTCCTGTTATGCAGGAGAACTGCTTTCAAGCTTTGCTCTGAGGTATCAATGAAGAGGCGCCATTCAGATGGTGTGTGTGTACCTGTGACAAGTTCTTGAAAAGCCCATTGATATCATGGCAATAGCAGAGTGGGCTGTCTACTGTAAAGAATGTTGCCAAATCATGGTTTTGTTTTTGATAGTGACATACTCGGATGTTCTTTTCAAGTAAGTGTTTCTGCTTGAGTCTTGAGGAGAGAAGTTCTGATTTCTCTTTGGAGAGGGCTAGGTTTCTAATGACGTCATTCAACTCGTTTTGGGTAAGCCTCTCTGGCTCCAATTGCTCTTTGTCAAGTGGATAGTCAAGATTGGCCAGAGGTCCCACATCTCTGCCAATCCCACCTTCGTTGGATTCCCTTTCATCTTCTAAAGAATCTAGTCCATGCTGTGGAGGTACTGGAATTGGCATTGTTGTCATGAGGGATTGGTCTGATTGCTGAGTCTACGTTTGGCTAAATGATGTTATGATTGTTCTTCATGGAGAGTCCAGTTATGTTAACATACATTGCAAAAGTAACAATTGTCATGATGGTCTCTCAGCTCCCTCCATATCATGGGTATAGCGAATGGCGTTGACTTTTTCCTTTGGTTCAACCAGTCATGTCATCCATTCAAACAAGTGGTACAGATAACATGTGGCGCCCATGCCTTATCTTGGTTGCCTAGTGGACAGCTGAAGTATAACTGGTAAGTTTTCTGAAGATCCATTGTGATTGTACACCATTGTGATTTAGTCATGAATGAGCTGCACATGTAACAAATTGTCAGGGTGATTTTTACACTTTTGAGGCATGATGATCAATGAGTGGGTTGATGTAAATCCCCTAAAAACATAAAATGTGTAAGTGGGTGACACAAAACAAGACACACAACTAGATATGTGACTGTTACACCAGAGAATAAAAGGGTGTACATGTGCAACATTTGCAAATTCGTGGCCATCGACTGCTCACACCTAAAATACCATAAGACAACCTGCGGAAAGCCTAAGTTGAAATGACAAAATGCCATACATGAGGGTACAGAAATGATAAAGCAAAAACCTACACCTAAACTGCAATGACAAAATACTCTGCTACATGTATAATGGACGCATATTATATATTGTATATATAGTATTATATATATTATTATATTATATAAAGGACACATATTATACTATATTGTATGTATAGTATTATATATTATATATATTATATTATATAAAGGACACACATTATATATTGTATATATTATATTACAGTATATATTATATTTAGCTATATACATATTGTTATAATGTTTCAGACCAACAAAGACCCTAGGATCCACTCATGGCTGGTCTACCTAACTGTGTTTATAATTGTGTATTGTGCATGTCCTCCGTGGTGGCGGAGGGGACCTACAATTTTACGTGGGTTCTGAACCACTATATTATATATAGTATATTATATATATGAGGGGTGGTCAGAAAATAAGTTTACACAGCATATAATTTCGTAACTAAAGGACCTACATTGATTATGTTTGTATCAGGTGAATTTGTTAATCATTGTTGGCAACACTGCATGTCGATTTGGTGGCCATGTACCATACATTGGTTATATTAGTCAGTTGAACATGGTGACTCGACTGGAACAGTTAGTTCCCTGTCATTTCTGCAACGATATTCTGAGTCTGTCAGTGAAGAATAATTTCTCAAGCACATTGTCACAGGAGATGAGACATGGGTTCATCACCTTATTCCAGAAACAAAATGTGCCCGCATGGAATGGAAACATCCTGGGTCCCTGTGAACAAAGAAGTTAAAGATTGTGAGGTCTGCTGGCAAAGTGATGGTTATGATATTTTAGGACCACAAAGGCATTTTGCTTGCAGACTTCATGCAAAGAGGCACAACAATCAATGCAGCTGCATATTGTTTGATGCTGGAGTGTTTACGAGCAGCCATTAAACGTAAATGTCCTGGACTGCTCCGTAGGGCAGGGCACTGTTCCAGTCAAGCCACTATGTTCAACTGACTCATATAACTAATGTATGGTAGATGGCAGCTGAACCGACGGGCAGTGTTGACAACAATGATTAATGAATTCACCTGATACAAACATAATCAATGTAGGTCTTTTAGTTATGAAATTATACGCTATGTAAACTTATTTTCTGACAGCTGCTCATATATTATATTTATTATATATATATTATGATCAGTCTCCTCTCGAAAACTAGACATGCCAGAGGAAAACTAAAAACAGATTTGGAATCACCATCCGAACAGCTATCTCGCCCACCCATAATTATATCTGATGAAAAATACTTGTTGGCCAGTGTAATTTTCATACGTTTGTTCATTGATAATATCATTCTTCAATAGTTTATAGAGAGAATGTTTATGGCTTATGCTTACAATGAGGACTGGAGTGATCCATTGGTTATAGCTAATTATTTTTTGACACGAGTTTCGACTTCATAGGAAAATTAGCATTGTGTGTGTGTATATATATATATATATATAATATATATATATATATATATATATATATATATGAAAAGAAGGATCAACACAACGGCAAACATTTTCATTTATTTGTACATCAGACGTTTCGACAAATCTTTGTCATCATCAGTGAGTTAAGTCTTAAAACCTTAAAACAAAATTGAAAAGTGAAAGTTACATCAATACAATATTAAGACCATTAAAATTAAAACCTTAAAGCAAAATGAAAATTGCATCAATACAAAATTAAAACATTTAAATTTCATCACTATAAAAACTAAAATTAAATTAAATTTCATCACTATAAAAACTAAAATTAAATTACCTCAATAGGTAAATACACAATGTTTACATCCACCTCCATACTTGGCAAAGTCTAAGAGACCACTAGGTGGTCAGGGGATTAGAAAGGGTATATCTGTGAAACACGGTTGGTTGTCAAAAGAGTCGTAATTTGTAGGATGAGCTATTATTATTAAGGGAGGGTTTGTTTCTATAGATGTACAAAGATTCTAAATTCGGAGTTCTGTAAGGTTATTGGATCTAGTTAAAATTTCAAACTGAGTTTTGTGAAGGGGATGGTCGTTTTCATTACTGTGGTTTCTAATTGCGGATTGTGGAGGGCTACTGAGGGGACGGTTGGTACGGACTGACAAGCCCAAATGTTGAGAAAGGCGCACCTCCAGTTGGAGTTGAGTGCTGCCAATATACGCAGCCTTACAGCTGTCGCACGTGTATTTGTAAACAACATTGGGGCATACAGTTTTGGGGAATTCATCTTTGAACTTTAAAAAATTTGATAATTTAAGTGGGTTGACGAAGGCGAATCTAAAATTTATTTGGGGATAACTAGACTTGAGTAGTTTGGACAATTCACCTCGAATACGCAATGATAAATAACCATAAAAAGGTAATTTAAATATCTGGTTTCTTTTTGTACTGTAGTTACGGGGAGTTTAGTATCAAAAGTGTTATTTAAAAATTTCTTTAATTGGTTATCGAATAGATGAGAAGGGTAGTAATTGTTAATAAAGTACTGTTTTAAAAATTTAAATTCTTCGTTTAACGAAAAGTAATCCGAACAAATACGGTAACTTCTTGTTAATAATGTTACTATAGCACTAATCTTATATTTATAAAACATACAACTTAAATAATTGGTTCCCAAGCCAGTAAAGTTTGTTCCGAAATAGTGAAGTATGGAACTTATTATGGGCCCGTTTAACTAAAACATCCAGGAAAGGTAAACTATTATTTGTTTCGTTTTCACACGTGTACTTAATATTACTATGTTGTTTATTAAGATAATCACGAAAAAGTTTTACGTGTGAAGGATGGTTAAATATTAAGAAAGTGTCATCCACGTATCTTCTGTAATATATGGGTTTAAAACTACTAGGACAATTTTCAACCAAATTTCTTCGTAATGGCAAAGAAATGCATTTGCTAGTGTTGGGCTTAACGGGGAACCATAGCTACCCCATCAATTGGCTGTAAAGGTTGCTATTAAATAAGAAAAGATTATCAAAACACACTATTTCGAGAAGGTTTTTAAATTGAGTCTGAGTGAGGCCATTAATAAGAGTATTATCAGTAGTGAATAATTATTTAGTATGATATTTAATGTTTCTTTTAACGGGACATTAGTAAACAATGATGAGACATCAAAACTGGCCATAGTAAGAGAATCGGCATGATTGATCTTTTATCTCTTTAGCAAAATCAAACGAGTTGTTAATAGAATAATCATTAAAGGTGAGTTTTGAAAGCAAGGGAACGAAGAATTTAGCTAAGTTATAATTGAAGTACCACATGCCGAAAGAATAGGTCTTAGTGAGAAATTTGGCTTGTGGACTTTAGGTAAACCATATAGAATTCCTGGATTAGAACCAGAAGCAAATAAAAAATTGTATGTATTGTCAGCAATAATATTACTATTTTTTAATTTACGCAAACACCTATTAAGTTTATCTTCGAGTTTTAGTAATTTAGACAGGACATTCTCTTTTACCCTTTAAATTTAGACGTATCCGACAAAATTGTCTCCATTCTATTTATGTAAACTGTTGAATCAATCAGCACTACTCCTTTACCCTTATCCGGTTTTGTAATGATGACAGAGTTATCCTTTTCAAATTATTAAGAATTTTAAAATCTTGCTTATTAAAGAGGGGAGAAAACACCTTATGGGGTTTAAAATTATAAAAATTCTTAAAAGAGATGCTCCACTTGTTTTACCAAGTTATGAAATGAGAAATTTGGTCGGATCTCACAATTCTTAATATTCATGAGAAGATTTTCAAAGCCAGAGAAAAATTTATAAAAATTTAGTTTATAATGAGGTAGATCAAAATTTAAGCCTAACGACAATATTTTTTCTCTCTAATACTTAAAACTTTATTAGAGAAATTACAAATAAAATTATCTGGATTATTAAAAAACGACTGAGTGATTCCCAATTTTTCCAATTTGGCAGCATGTATCCTTTATGTCTGTTGACAGTTTTATCACAGCAAGTTTGAAATTTAGTAACTAAACAATGATAATCAATATAAGACACCCTAGATTTTAGACCAAACAGAGAATTTTTATATTTCAGCTTGAGAAAACCACTGTTTTATTTTTCGATTGAAGCTCCAAATTTAATAATTTATGTAGCCATGATTTATATAGTTTGGAGTTATGGAGGCGTTTATTATAAAGTTTAAATCTAAGGAAATTAGGCACAATATTATAACTTTTGCACTTAGACAAGAAACTCTCATCACAGATAGCCTTGTTCAGTTTCAAATAGACTCTTTCACATTGTCTGTAATAGTTCAATGTCGATCGGCCATATCTCTGGGTTAATATCAAAGCTATTGACTTCTCCTTAGGGAACCGGAGCTTACAGATGAAAAGAAGGATCAACACAACGGCAAACATTTTCATTTATTTGTACATCAGACGTTTCGACAAATCTTTTGTCATCATCAGTGAGTTAAGTCTTAAAACCTTAAAACAAAATGAAAAGTGAAAGTTACATCAATACAATATTAAGACCATTAAAATTAAAACCTTAAAGCAAAATGAAAATTGCATCAATACAAAATTAAAACATTTAAATTTCATCACTATAAAAACTAAAATTAAATTAAATTTCATCACTATAAAAACTAAAATTAAATTACCTCAATAGGTAAATACACAATGTTTACATCCACCTCCATACTTGGCAAAGTCTAAGAGACCACTAGGTGGTCAGGGGATTAGAAAGGGTATATCTGTGAAACACGGTTGGTTGTCAAAAGAGTCGTAATTTGTAGGATGAGCTATTATTATTAAGGGAGGGTTTGTTTCTATAGATGTACAAAGATTCTAAAATTCGGAGTTCTGTAAGGTTATTGGAGAAACAGACTGGCAGCAGAAAAGGCAGAAAAATTAATGTTCCTTAAGCATAACCTTCCTATAATTAAGTTTGAACATTAAACGATGAACATCTTAGTTTACTTTATTTTAATTACTCATTTATAAATATGCCTAATAAAACTTTAAACTTAATATAAATAGTTATCAAGCTAATTAAAGATCTCTTTCTATAAGGGTGGAGGTTGGGGAAAGAGGTCGGTGTGGTGCATTTGAGTTGGGTTCACGTCCCGCATCCTGGTAACACAATTATGGTTTCTAATTGTGGCTGAAACTCAACAAAATATAACGAATTTATTTGCAGACGAATTCACTAATTGATTTCATATTAGTTAGATGCTTGATATTATTTTATATGTTCAGAGAAAAGTACAGCAATTATTGTACAATTAATCAATTATACTATATATAGCTACAGCTCTCTCTATATAATAACTTATTATATACGTTAAACACAACAAATCTCGAATATATCCTAAAAAATAACGAAAATGTAGACATCCGCATCCGCGGATGTTGAAATCAAACATCCTCATCCGCGGCTGTGAAAAAAATGACATCTACTACATCACTAAAATATATATATATATATATATATATATATATATATATATATCAAAGCTATTGACTTCTCCTTAGGGAACCGGAGCTTACAGATGAAAAGAAGGATCAACACAACGGCAAACATTTTCATTTATTTGTACATCAGACGTTTCGACAAATCTTTTGTCATCATCAGTGAGTTAAGTCTTAAAACCTTAAAACAAAATTGAAAGTGAAAGTTACATCAATACAATATTAAGACCATTAAAATTAAAACCTTAAAGCAAAATGAAAATTGCATCAATACAAAATTAAAACATTTAAATTTCATCACTATAAAAACTAAAATTAAATTAAATTTCATCACTATAAAAACTAAAATTAAATTACCTCAATAGGTAAATACACAATGTTTACATCCACCTCCATACTTGGCAAAGTCTAAGAGACCACTAGGTGGTCAGGGGATTAGAAAGGGTATATCTGTGAAACACGGTTGGTTGTCAAAAGAGTCGTAATTTGTAGGATGAGCTATTATTATTAAGGAGGGTTTGTTTCTATAGATGTACAAAGATTCTAAAATTCGGAGTTCTGTAAGGTTATTGGATCTAGTTAAAATTTCAAACTGAGTTTTGTGAAGGGGATGGTCGTTTTCATTACTGTGGTTTCTAACGACCATCACAAAATGTTTGCCGTTGTGTTGATCCTTCTTTTCATCTGTAAGCTCCGGTTCCCTAAGGAGAAGTCAATAGCTTTGATATATATATATATATATATATATATATTTTAGTGATGTAGTAGATGTCATTTTTTTCACAGCCGCGGATGAGGATGTTTGATTTCAACATCCGCGGATGCGGATGTCTACATTTTCGTTATTTTTTAGGATATATTCGAGATTTGTTGTGTTTAACGTATATAATAAGTTATTATATAGAGAGAGCTGTAGCTATAATATAGTATAATTGATTAATTGTACAATAATTGCTGTACTTTTCTCTGAACATATAAAATAATATCAAGCATCTAACTAATATAGAAATCAATTAGTGAATTCGTCTGCAAATAAATTCGTTATATTTTGTTGAGTTTCAGCCACAATTAGAAACCATAATTGTGTTACCAGGATGCGGGACGTGAACCCAACTCAAATGCACCCACCGACCTCTTTCCCCAACCTCCACCCTTATAGAAAGAGATCTTTAATTAGCTTGATAACTATTTATATTAAGTTTAAAGTTTTATTAGGCATATTTATAAATGAGTAATTAAAATAAAGTAAACTAAGATGTTCATCGTTTAATGTTCAAACTTAATTATAGGAAGGTTATGCTTAAGGAACATTAATTTTTCTGCCTTTTCTGCTGCCAGTCTGTTTCTCTTTTCATCATATATTAATCCAGCACTGCTAAATAATCTCTCGCTTGGTACGTTTGTTGGAGGACAGGCTAAATGTTTCCTTGCAAGTTTACTCAAGTATGGATAGATATTCTGCGTATTTTTCCACCAACTAATAGGATTGTCACATGCAGCCAGGCGTTTTTCTTGGTGATAGCTCTCGATAATTTTTACTACATCTTTTGACATCGCGTAGGTCTCGTCATTGCTGCTTGACTCAAGAAACTGAGAGACAGATTCTGTGATAGATTTGCTTGTTGAAGGTGTTGGTTCTGTCACTGAAACTTTTATTCTTTTGGTGGGTGGCGAAGCGACAGATTCAAGAGATTGAAGCTCTTCAACTGCTTTGCCAAGTGATGATTTAACTCGTTCTAATGTACTAGGTGAAAATAACTTAGCTTTGTAACGTGGATCTAAGTAGGTTGCAAGAGAGTAACTTCATACAAGAACAGCCTCTCGTCTTGTCGCTTGCATCACTTTTGCGCACAATGAACTAGTTCTTAATATAGTAGAATTTGATAATTTCCGCTTATTAATGACATTTTATCTCAACGGTCCACATCCGCACGACATCCGCAGTCCAAAGTGCGGAGCGGATGCGAGAAAATGTGCGGATGTTCTGCAGATGCGGATGTGACCTACATCACTAATATATATATATATATATATATATATATATATATATAGGGTGGCACAAAAGTTACGAATCATAGGAATTTTCAGTGTTGACTGTTTTTTTTTTCCTTTTAGGTAGGGGATGGCTGTGAAATTAACAATAGATGAGAGGTTGAGCTTGGTTCTAATGTATGGAATACCAGGTACAACAGATTGATGAATTGGTACAGAATTTAAATTCTGTACCAATTCATCAATTTGTAGTACCTGGTATTACGTGCATTAAAACCAAGCTCACTCTCTCGTCTATTGTTAATTTCGCAGCCATCCCCTCCTTAAAATAAAAAATTATAACGCTGAAAAATCCTCTGATGCACGATTTTTGCACCACCCTGTGTGTGTATATGTATATATATATATATATATATATATATAATATATATATCGGTATAATTGTAAAATATCTAATATTTTATATGAATAAACACTCAAATACTTTTAAACTTACATTCAGAGGGGAATGTGGTGTGGCATGGAGCAAACCCAGCTAGCTGTTCATCCTTCAACACAATAAAAATTGGTAGATAAATGGGTACTCTGGCTAGTTCCTACCAAAAAAAGTGGGAGCACCTTTCCATATCATCCAAGGGGTAACAGCCCAGGATATGTTATTTTTTTTATAGTGGTTTCCCCAACAGGCCTATATCCACTAGTTGATCTTATTGTAATACATGCATTTTTTTTTATGGTTCTCTGTTTTTTTTAGGTTTTTCTTTTAACCTAACCTAACCTCATAATAATAATAATAGCTAACAACAGTAGCTACTAATAATAATTTAGAAGATACAGAAATAGATACACATGTAATATATAGAAATAAATAAGTAATTAAAATTGAATCTTTATTGATCAAAAAAACTAAGCACAAAACTTTTGTAAGACATTGTTTATTTTTATTTTATTTTTTAACAAGTTAGAAACACAACATAGAAAAATATGTTGGGGAACATGGGGTACAACAGAACCCTTAAACAAGATGACATTTTTAGACTTGATATCAAATATTTTTATAATTATTTAGCTATTACTCTGGTGTCATTTTTAACTTTTGTATCAGTGTGTGTGGCTAGATTTCAATTTTCTTTTAAGAGAAACACACACGCGTAATTTTAGTGTGCAGTAATAACCAATTTGGGCAGTAATAATTTAAATTTGTGCAGTGATAAATTGAAAATCTGTGCAGTGATAAATTAGGTCCTATATTGGATATAGAACCTATGGTAATTTATCACTGCACAGATTTTCAATTTATTACTGCACAGATTTCCAATTTATCACTGCACAAATTTAAAATAAAACTGTATTTATTAGTGATTGTTTTATTAACTGGATTGTTTGATAAGGCTATTTCAATGCTGTTCATATTTTAAAGTGGCTTCCATATTACAAACATGGCAATAGATATTTAAAGAACATGAAATGACCAGACAATTGACAATTTTTTTGACATACTTCACAAAATGAACATGCCTTCTGAATCATCCAATCCTGAACATTGCTTGAGTGCAGTGTGACTTCTGGATTTATCATTATGACATTCACAGTGGAATGTGGCATGTGATTGAACTGTCCAGAAACCCACTTAGATTCTACAAAAAGAAGAGTTGGGAAGTGACTACTTGGTGCACTACAAACCTTCCTCATTGTGGGGGACATAAAATCTTAAGGCTAACACAAAAAATTGCTTAAAACAAAAGGAAATAAAGGTTAGAATCATTTGCACACAGCCACATCCTCAAGGAGTTGACCTTGGTTTTGCTTCTGCCTGAATTGTTCATTATGATGAGGGTCAAGCTAGTCACTCCACCTTAGACCTACAGTTTAACAAGAAATCCGAACTATGCCCCACCATGGGCAGTCAGAAATTACAAAGCCCTTGCCTGGACTCAATCTCATAACCTCCTGATCAGCAACCCAGCATCTTAACCATTAGACTACCCAGGGTACCCATTTATCTACCAACCAATATTTTTTTTTTGTGTGGAAGGATGAACAGCTGGGTTTTGCTGTATGCCACCTGCCATCACTGGGTCTGACTCCTGGAGCTGATGGATTTGTAGTCAGCAATGCTAACCACAACACCACTGAAGCGTAGTACTTGTGTATCCAAATGATAGCATAAAGGGGGGACACACACACACACACTATATATATATATACAGGAATACCCCGCTTTACGATGCTTCATTTTACGAAACCCCGGGTTTACGAAATTGTATTTGCGCTAAATAAAAAATTAAATGAAGAAATATAAAAGACAAAAATAAAATGCGTACGTCGCGCATACCACAATCTAATATTCTGCATTACAGCAGTGCTTAGTTAGCTCAATTTTAAGACAAAAATAACATGCTTACGTCGTGCATACCATACTGTACTGTACTCTATTACGTATTCTGCATTACAGCGGTGCCAAGTTAGCTCGCTTTTAGCTCACTTTGCACTGTGGCAACGCAGCTGTTGTCAGTTTATATGTGCGCTTTGACAAGAGAGTTTGTGCTTTATTCACTCTCGCGCACGCTAAGTGTTTCACTGATATTCTTTTCGTACATTGCAATTACAGTACCCATCATCAATTATGCCAAAACGAAAGTGTGATAGTAAAGACTGTGACGTTAATCAGAAGAAACGAAAGGCTATAACTTTGCAAACAAAATATTTGTTCATTACTTTTGTTTGTATTTTGTATTTCTTTGTTCATTGCTTTCATTTCTATGTTAATAAACATTTTTTTCTGCAAAATTTGCTGTTTTATAACCTTTTTTTTTTTATTTTTTAAGAAAAAAACGTAACCCAAAATATAACACTATATGTATGGGAAATAATGCTCTGCTTTACGAACACCTGCTTTACGAATGGGCGCTAGGAACGAAATATTTCGTAAAGTGGGGTATTCCTGTATATATATATGTATGTAGAGGTTATAAAAAAAATAATGAACAATAATGCAATAAAGGGATGATTTCATTTGGGTGGAGCAGCATAAAAAGGAGTGAAATGAGTGCTGTAAACTGAAGTTAGTTAATAGTCATCTCATACAGTATGTAAGGGTATATATGAGGCTCCAATAAACCTTAGCCCCTGGCCCATGGCCTAAACCATTAGAGGTACAGTAAAACTAACATACCTTACAAAAGAGAATTTAATCCTGCATTTAATGAGAAACAATTAAAACTTGGTGTTCCCGCCATTGGCTTCCAAGACAGCCTGAATTCGCTTTGGGTAGGTTGCCAAAAGTGACGTGAATAGATCTTGATTGTTACCCAAATTTGCTAAAACAGTTTCAATGTGTTGCGTCATTGTATCCTTCAAAAATCAATTTGCTGCAGGTTCTTGAAACAAGAGACATTCAACCGTGTCCTTTATAACTGATCCAATGTGTTCACAGATGTTCAGGTCAGGAGAATTTCCTGGCCATTCTTCATTTACAAAAAGAAATTGATCTCATGGTTCCGCAACAACTGTTGAGTGGCTAATGCCTTAAAGCAGGGGGCCTTATCATGCAGAAGTGTGACCTGATCGACATCCATAACATTGTTTGGGTTTCTTAGAAAAGGAATGACATGCTGGGATAGAATAATATCACGAAAATACTGTCCATCCCAACTCTGTCCATTTGGCTTCAGCACCCACATGAGCTTCTTTGCAGTGAACAAAAGAAACAAACCAACACAGTCTGGACTTTTTAATAATTCGCGATAATGTTCATTGTCATCGATTTCATCTGGTGGTGTGGCCCACACTCGACCATTTTGGTAGTTAGGCCAACGTGTTATGTAAACAAAAAATTCATCGGAGACAGCTAAATGCATGAAATCATCCACATCCCAATCTTCAAGATAATGGGCAAACCACATTCTGTCATTGATGTAAAGTTGTTTTTCTTGGCTTTGGTTTAGCACAGCTGTTTTTCCACTTACGCGTACTGCTTTCAATGATGTCCTTTGTTTCCTGAGAGAGTGGCAAATTTGGGCACCCAGATTTGGTTGTATCCATTTCACATTCATCCAAAGTTTTATTCCAATTTCTTTTGACGAAGTCCTCACTTCTTCGCAACTTTTTGGCAACCCATGAACATATTATAAAGGTGGCTCCAGCATCATGAGCTTCCCAAAATGTTATTGCTCGTATGCGATCTATCACACGTTGCCTCTCCGAATCACCAATTAATTGAGAAGCCATTATATTATCACTTTATCAGCTAGAGTAATTTTAATACCTGCAATAAATAAAGAATTTTATATATTTTTATAATCACTAAAAACTATTTCGATATAAGTAAACATGTAAGCTGCAAATGGTGGGGGCTAAGATTTTTTGGAACCTCTTATATGCAAGTGATTACTTCTGAGGGTACCGTACTTCAGGGGCTTTGGTCCAAGTTCACTTGATAGTTGGATAGACTCGTAGCTCTGAAGTTAAAAACTGCAAGTTCCAAATCAGTAGGTTCTAAATTGGTTGTATCCTCTTTGGTAGGTCACAAATTGGTAAACTTTAAGTCCCTGTGAATAGGCCACAAAAAGGTCTGAAAAATATAAATTCATTTACTCCCTGGTATTATTATGATCATATGCCAAGATTAGTAGATAGTGTTCAAGGTTGACTATATGGTATACACTGATCCCCCAACCTGCACAAGGGTTCCATTCCTGAAAAAGCTTGTGCAGTGTTGAAATTGTACAGGTTGGAGCTATCTCTGCATAATATAAATGGGTTAGGGAGATAAAAGTTTAAAAAATTACGTATAAAATAATATTTACCTGAATAAAAGGTTTTAAATCATTGTACAGGGTGACCCATAAGTCTGGCATCATAGGAGAAATTCATATTTTTCTATTTCTACAAACCATAATTCATATTTTTCTCTTTCTACAGGCCATAATGTCTGTGAGCAAGGAAGAATAAATCCAGATAATTCTACTCATAGGAAATCAGAGTCAAAGAGAGGCTGCTGCTGAATTTAACAGACTGCATCCAGACCACGAGCAAATAACACAGAGTTGTGTTAGCAGACTTGTTGCAAAGTTTAAGGAAACAGGGTCCATAGAAGATAAACCATGCAGTGGACCTTCAAGGAGGTCCACTGATGATGATACAGCGACTGCTATCCTGGCTCATTTTAATAGAAGTCCCAATAAGTCTCTTCGGCGACTGTCCGCTGAGACAGGAGTGTTGAAAAGTAGCAGCCATCGCATTCTTCAGGCTCACAAATGACATCCATATAAACTTCAGATCCTACAGAAATTAAGCGATGATGATCCCGACTGGCAGATGGAATTTTGTGAATGGGCTATGGAACAATATGCTCAGGAAGCCAGTTTCCCATCCACCATTCTGTTCAGTGACGAGGCTGTTTTTTATGGAAATGGTGAGGTAAATTGACAGAACACCCGCTACTGGTCTCAAAATAACCCTCACTGGTATACCTCTTCAAAGGAAGAAGGTGCATCTCGGGTGATGGTATGGTGTGGCATTTGGAAGGATCACATCCTAGGCTCCCTCTTTTTCGATGAACATGTCACTGGAGGCACCTACCTATGTATGCTCAAGGAAGAAGCATTTCCCAGTGTCTTGAATGAAGAAGGAAATTTCCCAACATGGTTCCAGCAAGACAGTGCTCCTGCACATTACAGCACCCAAGTAAGGGAATACCTGTACCAACAATTCCCTGCTCATTGGATAGGATGTCGAGGGCTTGTGGAATGGCCAGCTAGAAGCCCGGATCTCACGCCACTAGATTTTTATCTCTGGGGCCACTTGAAAGCGCTGGTATATGCAGAGAAAATTAGGAGTGTTGAACATTTGCGGCAGTGCATTATTGGGGCATGTAACACCATTACTCCTGACATCATTCACTGTGTGCTTGCTGACTGGGTATCACATCTGAATTTGTGTATTGAAAACAATGGTGGACATATTGAGTACCATCTGTAAATAAAAGCTTTTGTTTTGCCTTTTTTTATTATTTGTCCTATGATGCTGGACTTATGGGACACCCTGTACAATAAATGTATAATAATAGTAATGCATGTAAAATAATATATAACAAGAAGATAAATAGTAAAAACTTGTAAAAAAAAATTTCAAAAACCACTATAAAAATAATAAAAATAAGTATTGTACATATTGTATGCGTAAGTATCGTGCGTATTGTATGCGTAAGTATCGTCCGTATTGTATGCGTAAGTGTCATGCGTATTGTAGTGATGGGACGATTGTCATATTTCATACAATCACTGTTGCGATTGCGATTGTCAGAATTTGAAAAGCGCGTGATTGCAATTGCGATGTTTTAGTTTTAGCCTCACAACGCTCATTTATGCTTTAAATATACCTAAATGCGTTACCTACCACAGTCAGGGAGTTAAGTATTGATGTAGCTCCTGCTTCAGTCTGTGAGGAAAGTCCAGTTTGAAAGTGACCCATGACTCCAGATTCCTGGGATCTTGGGAGCATTGCTCCAGTAAATTTGACCATGAGAAAAAGTAAATTTGGGTTTGGGTTTTGTTCATCCGCTAGACGTTATGCAATTTGTTTGCGTATACGTTCTTGTACAAACCAATTTTTTTAAATTAAAAATTTAGTTATTTTAAGTTTAGTTGGTAATTCCATATTTAACAATTATTTTTATTTTTTGTTAAGCTTCAATGTTTTGATAATTAAAATTTTATTAAAATGTATAATTTTTTTAATATAAAATTATCAGGATTGGACTATGTTCCATTGATCTTGGCCAGGTTTGATAAATTGGCCAGATAATTACTTGTGCGGTTTTAAGTAATCCACCATGACTCTAGAATTGAAAAGTTAGTTAAGTTTAAACTTACTTTTACTTACCTATTTTACTTACTCTCCTTACTTTTACTAAGTTTAAAGCACTTACTTTTACTTACTTTCATTGTACTATATTTAATTACTTTTACTCACTTTTACCATACTATATTTACTAACTTTTACTTATTTTGTATTTTTTCAGGTAGTCAATAATCAATAATGGATCCTAAATTGATGAAGTTGGAGAGAAAAGTGAGGGTGTTAAAAGGGGTTACTTTTGTGGTCAATGCAAGAACAAATATTCAAAGAAGCAAAACTGGGAGGAACATTTTAATTCCAAAAAAAATATTTGTTACAATACAAGAAGTCCCTGAGTTTGGGCCCAGCTTAGATATTGCAGTAAAGAAATACCAGGATGAAGTGCAGCAAAGAGATACGGCAAAGCAGTCATTTAGTTTGTTCACAAAATGTGCTAGTGCTAGACCTCAGAAAAATGAACCAACTTCATCAACTGCTAATCTAGAAAATGAAACTTTTTCACTAGATGTTTCACAGACTGAAGAAAGTGCTTCTCCTCCACCTAAGAAACAAAAGGTAAGTGAGGAATCTGCGCATCAGACTAACAAAACTGCTTTAGAGGAATTTGAAAATTCCCAAATCCAGAAGACATTGAATGCAATTTTGCGCCTAACAAAAGAAACTCACCAAGCTGTTGTGGTTAATAAAGAGAAGAGTCAAAATATGCCTTTGTAGTGAATACTCTTATTTTAGTTTTAAGATAAATGTTAATTTACCGTCTTGAATTTCGGAATAGCTATAAATTCATTTTAAATTAGTTACCCCTCATAATTCAATTGTAAACCACATTAATACTAATTTTATGTATATTGTATTATTTTATTGTATGTAAACATAATTAATTATATATCACAATTGTCAGTTAATTATTTATATTCAAATATTTATTTTAATCTAATACCATGTCCATTTTGCAAATAAATAATAGAAATCCAAGGGTTATATTTTCCACCTTTGGTACTGTCGCAGTTTCGCCTAACGGACTCAATACGGCTAGTGAGATAATCACTGGTTGGCACTTAACCAGCGGCAGTGCTTATGGCTACATCATCCAGGTTAACCTATACCGGATAGATGCGCTACGGTCCCAAGCCGTAGCTTGCCTAGGCCAACGACGACGACGTAAACCAACAATTGGTGACCCGGAGCTGGATTACCCCTTTTACCCGAACGACTAGGATTAGACTGTAACGTCGTTCGTGCCCATCACCCCCTTCACCCGAACGACTAGGACTAGACTGTAACGTCGTTCGTGCCCATCACCCCCTTCACCCGAGCGACTAGGACCAGACTGTAACGTCGCTCGTGCCCTCTGCCCCTCACCCCTGCCCGTGCGCTCTGTGCCTGCGCTCGTCTCAACCTCCACTCCTTCGTTGGTAACTTGTCGTCTTGCTTGTACGTCAGCAAGCATAGGAGAAGATGCCTGACGACGCTGGTGCCATCTCCCACTTGAGCGTAAAGCTCCCCGTCTTCTGGCCGGGTGATCCATTTATTTGGTTCCACCAAGTGGAATCACAATTCAACTTGGGAAGGATCACCGCTAGCAGGACAAAATACGATCATGTTTTGTCCTCTCTACCAGCGAGCATCATCTCTGAAGTCCGTGACGTCATCGTGTCTACTTCCACGAGTGAGGACCCATACAACGATCTGAAGTCTGCCATCCTGTGCCGCACCACTGTCTCCGAGCGTGAGAAACTACATCAGTTAATCTCAAAAGAAGAACTTGGAGACCGTAAGCCCACTCAAATGCTGAGGGCTAATGCAGTGCGCTCTAGGCGAACGCGCACAAACCTTCGATAAGGGACATCTTTAGACAGTTGTTCTTGCAGAAACTTCCTCCATCAGCTCAGCGTGTCTTGGCCACTATGGATCCTGCTACTCCAGTTGATAAACTAGCAGAAACTGCCGACAAAGTAGTGGAGATTGACACAGCTCCGGTCAACAACGTGAACACACAATCGGAACTGGAGTTGAAAGTGGAAGGGTTAAGTCAACAACTCCAACCACGTTTGTTCTCTGCTACAAAATCAACGGCAAAGAAGCCATTCTCGGTCAAGATTTACGAAGAGGCACCGTTCGAGTTCCGGGAAGATCTGCTTCTACCACTCGAAATTTGAAAGAAGGCTAGGAGTGCATCTCCCCTTGCAATTTTTCGTCGGAAAACCCCCAGCAGCGAGCCTAATGGCGTCTAGTACTCGCACTGCCAACCTGTTATTCATAAAGGACAGGAACTCTGGTGTCAATTTCTTGGTTGATACGGAGCGTCAGTCGTGTATTCCCTCAAAAATCTGGTCATACGCACTTGGAATCTCCGCCTCTATACGCTGCTAACGGTTCACGCATACCCACGTACGGTATCAGTCGCGTGAACTAAACTTGGGCCTTCACCGATCCTTCAAGTGGATTTCATTTGTGCTCAAGTGCAGCATCCCATAATCGGCGCTGACTTCCTCCAGCATTTCAAACTCCTGGTGGATCTTGACAAGCGACGCTTATGCGACCAGGCCACACTGCTTTCTGTTCTTGCCAAACAGGTTGCCCTTCCGCACGCCTCGAACGCTGCACTTTCCCTCGTTCCCCCTAATTCATGTACCAGTGCCTTTTCCAGCGATATCCAGGAATTCTTCAACCGATGCAGATGGGTGATACATTAAGCACACCATTACCCATCACATTACAACAAAAGGTCCCCCTGTGTTTTGCAAAACCCAGACGTCTTGCCCCGGACAAACTGAAAGCTGCAAATCGGAATTCCAGCTTATGATAGATCTTGGGATAATAAGACCTTCCAAAAGCAGTTGGTCCTCTCCCTACACTGGTCCAGAAGAAGTCAGGAGACTGGAGGGACCATGTGGGGATTACCGGTTTTTGAATTCGACAACCATCCCGGACCGATATCCGGTACCAAATGTCCAAGACTTACTTCTCTTCTCCATGGCAAATCTATCTTCAGTAAAATAGATCTCGTTAAGGCTTTCCACATTCCCGTAGAGCCTTCGGAATATTCCCAAGACTGCAGTTTGTACACCATTTGGGTTATTCGAATTTTTGAAGATGCCGTTCGGGCTACGGAATGCTGCGCAAACCTTCCAGAGGTTATAGATGAGGTCACCAGAGGCTTAGACTTTGTTTATGCCTACATCGATGATTTTGCTTGTGGCCAGCTCAACGGAAAGAGGAACATAAGGAACATCTTTCACTCTCTTTCAACGCTTAGAACAATACGGTGTTACTATTAATGCATCTAAGTGTGTGTTTGCACAGCCAACCTTGGAATTTCTTGGTCACACGATTTCGCAGCACGGAATTACCCCCCTTCAGGACAAGTGTGAAGTGATAAAAAATTACCTATGCCAATAATCAGCGTGAGTTACGTCGGTTTCTAGGTTTGGTAAATTATTACCACAAGTTCATTAAAAACTGTGCCAGTGTTCTTGCTCCTCTACATGCTATGATCACACACAAACGCAAGGTAACGAAATTGGTATGGTGTAGCGATAGTTTACAGGCGTTCGACAATGCCAAAAATGCTATCAATAGTGCATTGTCTCTGTCATTTCCTATCAGTGATGCCCCCCTAACTCTGACGGTCGATGCATCAATGTTGCGATCGGTGGAGTGTTGGAACAAACCATTAACGGTCAACAAGCACCCATCGCGTTTTACTCGAAAAAGCTGCAGCCAGCCCAAACGCGTTATAGTGCTTTCGGACGTGAACTTCTTGCTATTTACTTAAACGTGAAGCATTTTCAACATTTCCTTGAAGGCCGAGAGTTTTGTGTTTTTACCGACCACAAACCTTTGGTCACTGTCTTCAATAAAAACAGCTGTAACCACTCTCCCAGAGTCATCAGGCAACTCGATTACTTCTGTTACCCTCAGCTCTACACTGTGGAATGCTATTGCACAGGATCAAGATAAGGATACGGAACTACAAGACCTGCTCAGAGAAGACTCCACTCACTCACTTTCCCTCAAGAAAATGAGTATGCCAGGATTGTCTGTGCCCCTCTATTGCGACGTATCAACAGCTGCTATTCGCCCTTATGTCCCTCCATGTCACAGAAAAGCAGTCTTCACGGATCTTCATAAGCCCTCCCATCCTGGTATCCATGCTTCGCAACACCTGGTTACCTCTCGCTTTGTTTCGCCCTCGATGCGGAAGGATGTCAAACATTGGACCAAAACGTGCCTTGCCTGCCAGCGTGCCAAAGTCCAAAGGCACACCAGGTCCCCCTTTGACGCATTTCCGCCCCCATCCCAGCGATTTGAGATAATTCATGTAGACATTGTTGGCCCTCTTCCAGTGATTCAAGGCCAACGTTATCTGCTCACCTGTCTCGACCGCTTTTCCAGATGGCCTGAAGCCATCCCACTTCCTGATATCCAAGCGGACACTGTTGCAAGAGCCTTTCTTCATGGATGGGTATCAAGATTTGGATTGCCGACAAAAGTCATCACTGACCAAGGTCGCCAATTTGAGTCTTCGCTTTGGAAGAAGTTTACCAGCTTGTTGGGTACAGTACATGCGCATACCTGTGCGTATCATCCGCAAGCTAACGGCCTCGTCGAACGCTTCCATCGCCAGCTGAAGTCATCCCTTATGTGTCACGAAGACTCCCATTGGATGGATAAGCTTCCACTCGTTTTGCTTGGTATTCGCTCTGCATTTAAGAGTGATCTGAAGACTACAGCGGCTGAACTAGTCTATGGAACAACACTGCGGCTACCAGGTGGCTACTTCACTGCAGGGGATAAGTCATGCGATCCTACGGAATTCGCTCAAACACTTTCCTCTCACATGCAGTCCCTTCAGCCT
Organism: Bathynomus jamesi; assembly: GCA_023014485.1. NCBI lineage: Eukaryota > Metazoa > Arthropoda > Malacostraca > Isopoda > Cirolanidae > Bathynomus > Bathynomus jamesi. The sequence continues at coordinate 129,359 of JAJOZX010003728.1, read as the reverse complement.
GTTCCCCTCGATTGACTAGCCAACAGAACATCTTTGTTTCCCCAGCCCTCCAATCTTGCACCCACGTTTTCGTTCGTGTACCTGTCCCAAAACGGCCTCTCCAATGTCCATATGACGGACCCTATGAAGTTCTCCGACGTACGCGCAAATCATTTCTCATCCAGCGCGGTTCCAAGGTCGACAAGGTTTCTATCGATCGTCTTAAGCCTGCGTTTTTGGAATCAACCTTAAGTGAGGTACATGTAGCTACCAAAAAGGTTCAGCGGAAATCTGTGTCGTTCGGAACTCTTTGAACTTCCTCTCTGGTGGGGGAGTGTGTAGTGAATACTCTTATTTTAGTTTTAAGATAAATGTTAATTTACCGTCTTGAATTTCGGAATAGCTATAAATTCATTTTAAATTAGTTACCCCTCATAATTCAATTGTAAACCACATTAATACTAATTTTATGTATATTGTATTATTTTATTGTATGTAAACATAATTAATTATATATCACAATTGTCAGTTAATTATTTATATTCAAATATTTATTTTAATCTAATACCATGTCCATTTTGCAAATAAATAATAGAAATTTAAGGGTTATATTTTCCACCTTTGGTACTGTCGCAGTTTCGCCTAACGGACTCAATACGGCTAGTGAGATAATCACTGGTTGGCACTTAACCAGCGGCAGTGCTTATGGCTACATCATCCAGGTTAACCTATACCGGATAGATGTGCTACGGTCCCAAGCCATAGCTTGCCTAGGCCAACGACGACGACGTAAACCAACACCTTCAAGTTCAAGTGTTGCATCCAAATCTAATAAAGCAAAAAGCAACAAATTTGACATTTCCATAGCCCATTTAAGCAAGTGTAAATCAATACAAGAAATCCTGAACAATGATTTGATCAAATCTACATTCAAATTGGTGGAAAAGAAGGATCTAGGGCATGCTGATGATTCATTTTCAGTACCAAGTGATATAATGGAAAACATTGCAAATAGTGACACTAATATGCCTGATGTAGATCTACAGATCTACAGAAGCTAAGGCTAACAAAGACCCTAAGATCCACTCTAAGGCTAGCCCGAGAGAAAGGAGAGAGTAGGGGGTTAAGAGAAGAGAGGAGAATAAGGGGTTAAGTAAGGAGCAACACCTATCATTCGTGGGTTAACATTCATTCAGAAAAAGAGGGAAAAAGTCTCACCATCATCATCCGCCGGCCACTGCCGACAAGTCAGAAAAATAGTCGGAGAATATAGGAGAGTGGTGAAATTTGAAAAGAAGTAAAATAAGAACGCTTACAAACCATGCAAACACAGTCTTAACTCACTGTCATACCATGCAAACTACAAACATGCAGGAAAAGAGTTAGAGACATGCAAAGTAAGGAGGATAAGAAAAAAAAAAAAGTAGGTAAAGTTAAACAAAAAGTGGGTTAGTTTACGCTATGAGCTACATCTACATTCGTGTTAGTCTAATTTTTTTTTTTTTTTATTGCTGGCATCACGCTGGCATGTCACAAGCTGGCATTCATCGTCAACAGACTCATCCTCGAGCACCACCACCAGAGCTCCTGTTGTTAACTTTCTTTTTTAATTTTAAACAACGTTAATATTTTTAAAATGTCTGTCAAGACGGTTCTTAAACACATTAATGCTGGTAGAATGAACGACTGACGCGGGAAGATTATTCCATTTATCAATTACTTTAAACGTAAAGAAGTTTTTAGCAATATTAGTAATGAAACGTCTGCCACGCAACTTGAATCCGTTATTGCGAGTATTACTATTATCGAAAGTGAACAATTTGTCAAAATTTACGTTATCGATGTTATTAACGATTTTGAAAACTTCAATAAGCTCCCCCCTTAATCTCCTAGTTTCGAGTGAATACAAGTCTAACACTTTAATCCTATCTTCATAAGGCTTATTGCGCAATGCCGGAATAAGTTTCGTGGCACGACGCTGAACCCTTTCTAACCTATCAATATCCTCACGCAAGTACGGGCACCAAAACTGAACGGCATATTCCAAATGAGGCCTGACTAGGGACTTGTAAAGGGGCAATATAATATCCTTCGATTTAAATTCGAAATTACGCGCTATGAAGCCTAACATCCTATTGATGATGCTTCTGATGATAAAATGTTTACATTATATTGCATAGCTTGCACAGACCCCAAAGCATGTGCTTCAGACAAACATTCTAACATAAAAGGTTACTTCAATGTTAAAGATTTAACCTATGTATGCAAACAAGGAGAAAATCAAGAGAGATGGTTTAGAAATCTGAAAACCCACCTGAAGAGACATTTAATTAAACTTCAGCATCATCAAAGAGCTGCTGTTTATGAAGTGATGAAAACATCTCGGAACACTACTAAACGCATAGAAGACTTATGTGGCAACATCTTATACTACATAATGAAAACAAACACTGCATGGGCTCTATATCCAGTACTTCTAGCTGTATTACATAGGTCAGGTTGTGAGGTTGGAAATTTGAATCATAGCACACATGCGTGCGAGACAATTTGTGAGCTATTAGATAATCAACTTAAAGAACAAACTGTAAAGTGGTTCTTAGAACAAACTTCAGTAACAATAACAGCTGACATTGGAACAATTTTGGGATTAAGCATGCTAGTTGTATTAGTTATGAGTGAAGAAGATAAGACTGTAAAACTTGCTAGGATAAATTTAGTACGCAGCAAATCAGGAGTTTATTTGGCCAATGAAATTTTTGATGTGTTGAAGTCTCCTAATCACTTGAAACTATCTGAAGAAGCAATTAAATCCAAGGTATCTGGAATGGTTGGAGATGGGGCTTTTTGTAAGGACAACGAGCCATTTAAAAATGAAATGAAAAAGTTGTTTGGAGAAAATTTCAAATTTCGATGGGACTTAATGCATCTTGTGAACAGAGCCCACGTTGATGCATTGAAGAAAATTTGTAAACTAAGTGAGCTTTTAGACTTTATTCAGAATCACTCTTCAAATCTGAGATCAGGCCTTGACTATACCAATATGGTTCTTGACAATATCATTGGTTTTAAGAGACCAAAACTCAAATCTGATACTCTCATGGTTAATTACGAATTTGATCAATTTGACAGATTTGTGGAAAATTGTGTGTTTTTTGATCATCCACAAGAGAAAGAAATTAGTGCCAAGTTCTATGTATTGATTTCCTATGTAACAAAGATTATGTTGCAAGTAGCTCAAAAAACCACAGTTAGTGCAGAATTTGTAGAAAATATATTTTATAAAGAAGGAGGGAAAACTGTTATGTTAAGAGTGATGGAAACAATTTCCAAATTAGCTAATGGAGGAAATGCAAATGATGTAGTTTCTGAATTTAAGCACGATACCACAGGGCAGCAAAAGGAACTAACAGCTGAGGATTACATCCTAAATGAAGTTTACAAATACATCAAGAAACGTTCTGATTACTACCAGGTTGCTGAAGTTGCTAGACCATCCAGAACCAGATCTGAAAGTAGTTTTACAAAAGACTCAGTGATAAATTGGCTGACAGAGTATATAGAACAGCTGTGGAAAGGAATCACAGAGAGATTAAAGCATTTTGATAAAGATGGATCAACTGCCTGGAGTGAAGCACCAGCTGAAGGGACATTCTCCATTCTTGGTTACATTGTTGAACACAAAGGATCCATTAAGCCATCTCATTTGACTAAGCTGTGCAGAATTGTGAAGGAGGGTCCAGCTCCAGGCACTAGATCTGCTGTAATGATCACACAGAAAGCCATTGATCAGTGGCCAAGCATACATGGCGGTAAATTCACAACAAATGCCTACATGCAAGGTCTAACATCATCCACTGTTGCTGCTGCAATGAATAAATAAACTTAAGGTGAGTTATAAACTGTACATTATTGTATTATTATGTTTAGCTAAAACAATTTGTAATTGGTATGTCGTCAATTCAAGAGTTTACTATCATTAACCTATCTAGTGGTGTAAGGGAAAAAAAAGTAAATTCAGAGCTGTGCTCCAGTAAATTTTTTCAAATCTGGAGTCATGCCAGTTTCAACCAATGGCTTCACCAACTCCATCCATGATTTTTTTGATACTGGTACTGAATCCTTCATTACTTTATCAACTAAGAAATGAGACACACTATACCTAAACGTGTTTCAGCCACACATGATCATAATGTGCTTTTCCAGGATGTGGGAACGAGGACCCAACACGTTATGCACCCCACCAACCACTTTCCCCAACCTCCTCCCTTTTAGAAAGTGATTTTACTGTTTTCTTATTATTTTTTTAATATTTGAACTGTATACATGGTAGACAATATTTTAAAAATGGCAGTTTCTCCGCCATCTCACCATGTAAGCAATTCCGTTTTTCATCATAGATGATTGCTGCTCCACTGAATCAATGTTCACTTGGAACACTTGTTGGAGGACAAGAGAGATAGGATCTCGCTAACATGCTAAGGTGGTGATATTTTGATTGATTGGCGTTCCACCACAACAGAGAATTATCTCCTTGTCCGATCCTCTTTTCTTTGTGGTAGCACTCGATGATATCCTTAGACGTCTTGCTTATTTCTGACTCGCTCTTGTCGTCACTACTTGAGGCCAGTAAAACAGTCAGTGACATATGTATCGATGTAGCTCCTGGTTCAGTCTGCGAGGAAGGTCCAATTTTACATAGAGCAAATAAAGAGGTGTACTTATTGTTGTTATTAAACCAATTTTTTATTCTGTTTTCAACTAATTCGCAACCCGTTTTCATTTTTGTGTTTGACTTATTTATTATTTATTTATTATTCTGTATTGTTGTTAGCTAAACTTTCCTTTAAGTATGCATGAAAGAGCAGCTTTCATAGCAACTTTTGTAGAGATTTAAATCTTTTGTTCACAATCGCAACAATCGCACTTATTAAATGCGATTGCGATTGTAAAAAATGTGCAATTGTATCGCGATTGCGATGCATCGTCCCATCACTAACATTGTATGCGTAAGTATCGTACATATTGTATGCGTAAGTATCGTACATATTGTATGCGTAAGTATCGTACATATTGTATGCGTAAGTATCGTACATATTGTATGCGTAAGTATCGTTACATATTGTATGCGTAAGTATCGTTACATATTGTATGCGTAAGTATCGTTACATATTGTATGCGTAAGTATCGTTACATATTGTATGCGTAAGTATCGTTACATATTGTATGCGTAAGTATCATTACATATTGTATGCGTAAGTATCGTTACATATTGTATGCGTAAGTATCGTTACATGTATATTGTATGCGTAAGTATCGTTACATGTATATTGTATGCGTAAGTATCGTTACATGTATATTGTATGCGTAAGTATCGTTACATGTATATTGTATGCGTAAGTATCGTTACATGTATATTGTATGCGTAAGTATCGTTACATGTATATTGTATGCGTAAGTATCGTTACATGTATATTGTATGCGTAAGTATCGTTACATGTATATTGTATGCGTAAGTATCGTTACATGTATATTGTATGCGTATCGTTACATGTATATTGTATGCGTAAGTATCGTTACATGTATATTGTATGCGTAAGTATCGTTACATGTATATTGTATGCGTAAGTATCGTTACATGTATATTGTATGCGTAAGTATCGTTACATGTATATTGTATGCGTAAGTATCGTTACATGTATATTGTATGCGTAAGTATCGTTACATGTATATTGTATGCGTAAGTATCGTTACATGTATATTGTATGCGTAAGTATCGTTACATGTATATTGTATGCGTAAGTATCGTTACATGTATATTGTATGCGTAAGTATCGTTACATGTATATTGTATGCGTAAGTATCGTTACATGTATATTGTATGCGTAAGTATCGTTACATGTATATTGTATGCGTAAGTATCGTTACATGTATATTGTATGCGTAAGTATCGTTACATGTATATTGTATGCGTAAGTATCGTTACATGTATATTGTATGCGTAAGTATCGTTACATGTATATTGTATGCGTAAGTATCGTTACATGTATATTGTATGCGTAAGTATCGTTACATGTATATTGTATGCGTAAGTATCGTTACATGTATATTGTATGCGTAAGTATCGTTACATGTATATTGTATGCGTAAGTATCATTACATGTATATTGTATGCGTAAGTAGTTACATGTATATTGTATGCGTAAGTATCGTTACATGTATATTGTACGTAAGTATCGTTACATGTATATTGTACGCGTAAGTGTCATTACATGTATATTGTACGCGTAAGTGTCGTTACATGTATATTGTACGCGTAAGTGTCGTTACATGTATATTGTACGCGTAAGTGTCGTTACATGTATATTGTACGCGTAAGTGTCGTTACATGTATATTGTACGCGTAAGTGTCGTTACATGTATATTGTACGCGTAAGTGTCGTTACATGTATATTGTACGCGTAAGTGTCGTTACATGTATATTGTACGCGTAAGTGTCGTTACATGTATATTGTACGCGTAAGTGTCGTTACATGTATATTGTACGCGTAAGTGTCGTTACATGTATATTGTACGCGTAAGTGTCGTTACATGTATATTGTACGCGTAAGTATCGTTACATGTATATTGTACGCGTAAGTATCGTTACATGTATATTGTACGCGTAAGTATCGTTACATGTATATTGTACGCGTAAGTATCGTTACATGTATATTGTACGCGTAAGTATCGTTACATGTATATTGTACGCGTAAGTATCGTTACATGTATATTGTACGCGTAAGTATCGTTACATGTATATTGTACGCGTATATCGTTACATGTATATTGTACGCGTAAGTATCGTTACATGTATATTGTACGCGTAAGTATCGTTACATGTATATTGTACGCGTAAGTATCGTTACATGTATATTGTATGCGTAAGTATCGTTACATGTATATTGTATGCGTAAGTATCGTTACATGTATATTGTATGCGTAAGTATCGTTACATGTATATTGTATGCGTAAGTATCGTTACATGTATATTGTATGCGTAAGTATCGTTACATGTATATTGTATGCGTAAGTATCGTTACATGTATATTGTATGCGTAAGTATCGTTACATGTATATTGTATGCGTAAGTATCGTTACATGTATATTGTATGCGTAAGTATCGTTACATGTATATTGTATGCGTAAGTATCGTTACATGTATATTGTATGCGTAAGTATCGTTACATGTATATTGTATGCGTAAGTATCGTTACATGTATATTGTATGCGTAAGTATCGTTACATGTATATTGTATGCGTAAGTATCGTTACATGTATATTGTACGCGTAAGTATCGTTACATGTATATTGTACGCGTAAGTATCGTTACATGTATATTGTACGCGTAAGTATCGTTACATGTATATTGTATGCGTAAGTATCGTTACATGTATATTGTATGCGTAAGTATCGTTACATGTATATTGTATGCGTAAGTATCGTTACATGTATATTGTATGCGTAAGTATCGTTACATGTATATTGTATGCGTAAGTATCGTTACATGTATATTGTATGCGTAAGTATCGTTACATGTATATTGTATGCGTAAGTATCGTTACATGTATATTGTATGCGTAAGTATCGTTACATGTATATTGTATGCGTAAGTATCGTTACATGTATATTGTATGCGTAAGTATCGTTACATGTATATTGTATGCGTAAGTATCGTTACATGTATATTGTATGCGTAAGTATCGTTACATGTATATTGTACGCGTAAGTGTCATTACATGTATATTGTACGCGTAAGTGTCGTTACATGTATATTGTACGCGTAAGTGTCGTTACATGTATATTGTACGCGTAAGTGTCGTTACATGTATATTGTACGCGTAAGTGTCGTTACATGTATATTGTACGCGTAAGTGTCGTTACATGTATATTGTACGCGTAAGTGTCGTTACATGTATATTGTACGCGTAAGTGTCGTTACATGTATATTGTACGCGTAAGTGTCGTTACATGTATATTGTACGCGTAAGTATCGTTACATGTATATTGTACGCGTAAGTATCGTTACATGTATATTGTACGCGTAAGTATCGTTACATGTATATTGTACGCGTAAGTATCGTTACATGTATATTGTACGCGTAAGTATCGTTACATGTATATTGTACGCGTAAGTATCGTTACATGTATATTGTACGCGTAAGTATCGTTACATGTATATTGTACGCGTAAGTATCGTTACATGTATATTGTACGCGTAAGTATCGTTACATGTATATTGTACGCGTAAGTATCGTTACATGTATATTGTACGCGTAAGTATCGTTACATGTATATTGTACGCGTAAGTATCGTTACATGTATATTGTACGCGTAAGTATCGTTACATGTATATTGTATGCGTAAGTATCGTTACATGTATATTGTATGCGTAAGTATCGTTACATGTATATTGTATGCGTAAGTATCGTTACATGTATATTGTATGCGTAAGTATCGTTACATGTATATTGTATGCGTAAGTATCGTTACATGTATATTGTATGCGTAAGTATCGTTACATGTATATTGTATGCGTAAGTATCGTTACATGTATATTGTATGCGTAAGTATCGTTACATGTATATTGTATGCGTAAGTATCGTTACATGTATATTGTATGCGTAAGTATCGTTACATGTATATTGTATGCGTAAGTATCGTTACATGTATATTGTATGCGTAAGTATCGTTACATGTATATTGTATGCGTAAGTATCGTTACATGTATATTGTATGCGTAAGTATCGTTACATGTATATTGTACGCGTAAGTATCGTTACATGTATATTGTACGCGTAAGTATCGTTACATGTATATTGTACGCGTAAGTATCGTTACATGTATATTGTACGCGTAAGTATCGTTACATGTATATTGTATGCGTAAGTATCGTTACATGTATATTGTATGCGTAAGTATCGTTACATGTATATTGTATGCGTAAGTATCGTTACATGTATATTGTATGCGTAAGTATCGTTACATGTATATTGTATGCGTAAGTATCGTTACATGTATATTGTATGCGTAAGTATCGTTACATGTATATTGTATGCGTAAGTATCGTTACATGTATATTGTATGCGTAAGTATCGTTACATGTATATTGTATGCGTAAGTATCGTTACATGTATATTGTATGCGTAAGTATCGTTACATGTATATTGTATGCGTAAGTGTCGTTACATGTATATTGTATGCGTAAGTGTCGTTACATGTATATTGTATGCGTAAGTGTCGTTACATGTATATTGTATGCGTAAGTGTCGTTACATGTATATTGTATGCGTGTCGTTACATGTATATTGTATGCGTGTCGTTACATGTATATTGTACGCGTAAGTGTCGTTACATGTATATTGTACGCGTAAGTGTCGTTACATGTATATTGTACGCGTAAGTGTCGTTACATGTATATTGTACGCGTAAGTGTCGTTACATGTATATTGTACGCGTAAGTGTCGTTACATGTATATTGTACGCGTAAGTGTCGTTACATGTATATTGTACGCGTAAGTGTCGTTACATGTATATTGTACGCGTAAGTGTCGTTACATGTATATTGTACGCGTAAGTGTCGTTACATGTATATTGTACGCGTAAGTATCGTTACATGTATATTGTACGCGTAAGTGTCGTTACATGTATATTGTACGCGTGTCGTTACATGTATATTGTATGCGTAAGTGTCGTTACATGTATATTGTACGCGTAAGTGTCGTTACATGTATATTGTACGCGTAAGTGTCGTTACATGTATATTGTACGCGTAAGTGTCGTTACATGTATATTGTACGCGTAAGTGTCGTTACATGTATATTGTACGCGTAAGTGTCATTACATGTATATTGTACGCGTAAGTGTCGTTACATGTATATTGTACGCGTAAGTGTCGTTACATGTATATTGTACGCGTAAGTGTCATTACATGTATATTGTACGCGTAAGTGTCGTTACATGTATATTGTACGCGTAAGTGTCATTACATGTATATTGTACGCGTAAGTGTCGTTACATGTATATTGTACGCGTAAGTGTCGTTACATGTATATTGTACGCGTAAGTGTCGTTACATGTATATTGTACGCGTAAGTGTCGTTACATGTATATTGTACGCGTAAGTGTCGTGCATGTATATTGTATGCGTAAGTGTCGTGCATGTATATTGTACGCGTAAGTGTCGTGCATGTATATTGTACGCGTAAGTGTCGTATCACGTCGTACTCAGTGATGCTAACCACTACACCACTGAAGTGCATATATATATATATATATATATAATATATTTGGTTCTGCTTTCATATAAAAATTTAATGTAATTTTAAAGCACTAAGAACAAGGTAGATTTTTTTTTAAGTACCCTCTAGGAACAATTGGGTTGGGTTCAGCAAAGTCCACCCTGATAGCCTATATGGAGCAGACCATCAGTCCATCACCACTTAAGTTCATATCAGTGGAACATTACTGAGAGAAATTTGAACATTGCAGTGATCATCCTCTCAGTTTTGAAGCTTTCTCTCTCTCAGAAGCTATTTGTGGAAGTTTTGGTGGATTTTTAACTATTGTAGAAGAATTTTGGAATTTAAGAGGAAAGACGGAGTCATTCAAACTATGACTTTCTAGATTATAAAGACCTATGCTTGTCTTTGCTTTTTGGATCAAAGAACCAAATAAAATTTCAGAAAGTATAAGAGAAATGTTAGCTTAATATTCAGTAAATTAATGATAAAGTTTTTTATTAATGTTTGGTCTAGATGTACTTGGAGTTCTTGTGTACTAAGTTTTAGATGCATGACGATGATGATGATGTATATATAAGTAGTTCCTGAGATTTGCCATTTTGCTTATGTCATCAACAAATTAGGGACACATTTCACACACGGCACTGAAGTTTCACTCGTACATCTTTTGCCTCATAAGGTGGAGTGAAAAAATCAGAAGTTCTAGGATCAAAATTGAGGGGGTCTAGATAGTTGTCTTTTGTCCAGGATTAAACTCTAAAACTGATTTTGGGTGGTTGCATACAAAACTGTGACTGCTACTGGCCAATTTATAGCTACAAATTTTGTGTGTGTGTGACCAAAACTTGAACCCTGTGACCTATCTTGGGTTCTGGACATGATAGAAAGACAATTTAAGAACTGTTTATGATGTATTGTTTACCTCTAAAGTGGATTAAAACATTTGCAGAGGGCTGCAGGCTCAATAATGCATCAAAAAAATCTATTTTTATATTATTTTTGGCCAAAAACTGCAATTTTCAGTTTTTTTTCTGCAATTTTTTTTTAGACAATTTGCTGTAAATATATAAATTTTCAACTGAAAATATTACAAATCAACTTAAGATTAATCTAAAGTATCACTCATTAAACAAAGTAATAAAAAATAATCATCTGAACAGCTTCAGAATATTGTATTTTTGTATTGAACACCTTCATCAGCTTTCTTGATTTTATCTTTGGTTGAATAATGCCATCACGATGTTCAAATCCTACCACAGTTGAGGAAGCCTCTGTTACAAGTTTAATGTGCCTTGCTACAGCCTGATTATGACAAGGCTGGTTGAGTTTCAGTGCTTGCTTCCTTATGTTTATGAGTTCATTGGTTAGAACTTAGAAATGCTATGATAGGGGGCTCATGAATGTCAGGTGAATTAAGTTTATCATTTTGAGATACACCAAGCTTTGTTATTGATTTTAGGCACCATGAATCTCCTGACATTACCATCTCTCACAACACTCAAGTCAGGCTGTAACTCTGGGACTTCAATATTGTCATCTGAATCAATTATCAGGTCACCACCTTCAAACTCATTATCCATCACTGTTTCAACTGATTCATCCATCCCATCTGACCAAAATGTACTGTACCTTGTTACCTGCAATGTTGTGGATTTGTGGGGCTGAATCAGCAAGCATGACAATTAATACTTTCTCAGGGTGAGCATCGTATACATTTTGGTAGAGGGCTATCTTCCTGGCTTCCTTGTGAGGAAATTTCAGGATTCTTTGGAGCATATCATAAAAGTTCTTAGCACCATCTGTGCATTGATACTCTTTGATCTGGAACCAACTTAGAAAATAGACCAAGATACAAAATGCTGCAAATGTGACAAGAACTTCGGAAGGCTTCCTTTGAGATGTATAAAATCTGAGGATTCTATATGCCAGAGTCAACCACCTTGAATGACAGATCAGTCTAATTTCAAGGAGCTCAAGATCAGGATCAACACAGCCAAGCATAACAGCCATACAGATTCTGTAAGCATAATACTGTGATCAGTGCTGAGGTCCTCCAGTACTTAGTTAGGAATAACTGGAAATTTTGAATTCCTAATTTGCTTGAATGAAATCACATCCCACTGAGATACACTTCCACCAAGTTCAACCCCTATCTTTCCTGAAAATGAGACTGGGCTCTTTGCTGTTCCATTCAGAGTAACAAAGATGTGACAAAGGGGGAGCTCATTACAGTGTAGTAAGCAAATGCTCCACTGCAAAGGTCTCCCAAGCAGTTCTTCCAGGCATCTGATAGCTCCACCATTTGAACCAGTCATTGTATTAGTCCCATCAGATCCTATCATGGCAAGTTTGGTTTGTAATTCAGTGTTTTTGAGGGCCTTGTATATCTCTTGCAATGGTTGACCCCTTGCCATTACTTGGAGTCACATGTGAGAGGTAGAAATCACCTGAAATAGTATGGTATTCAGAAATTAGAGACAATTTTTTAGATATTTCAGGGTTTATATCTATTTTCCAATTTCTATATCCAAAATTCATCTTAATAAATATTTTGAGTAATATCTGTTACAAAATGCAAACTAAAGACCAAATTTTAAATCTTAACAGGTTCTCTACAATTATATAGTAGCTCAGTTCTTCTGTAATATTTGTCATTCACTTCAACTGTCACCATTGTTGCATCTTTGCAACCATCCACATAAATAGCATCCACCAACTGAAACAATTTCTTATGGCTTCATGATATTTTTCACGTTCTCTTCTCAGCTTGTTCCTGCGAAGTTCATAGTGTAAATTTACTCAGTTTTGAAGACAGTTATTTAAGCAACCTCCATAGGTTTTGACTAACAATAGTTAAATTTCAACACAGTTGAAACGTATGCCTTTTTGTGAAATACTTGATTTGAATCAGATACTATTGTACAAGATAAGTGGACTGTTACTTGTCAGTTACGTTCATCTTATCAGTAGTAGATAAGTGGACTGTTACTTGTCAGTTACGTTCATCTTATCAGTAGTAGTGATAATTCCATAATCCTCTAAAACTGCTGATGCAACTGCTGCTCCAGCTCTGTCACTTACTTGATACCTGGTAAAAGACATTTATTTTATATCAAGTTAATATTCTAACAAGATGTTCATTGGACAGCAGTGTCCAAGATTTGGACTAACTATTAGCAATGTTACATGGATTATAAATTTTTTCAAAGGTATTGTCAACAGAGCAACACGAGTGTTCAAAGCATACTCATATTTTAAACCATACAGTATATCTGTTACACTGCCACGCGAGGTTTGGTAGACACTTCCTATTTTGTTCTGTCCTGGAGTCCTGTTGTTCACTGACACCAGCTGTTTCATCATGTGATTCCACATTCCAGGCTGCCCTGACTTGAGAGACTGTTGAAATCACCATGATGTGTTGTTGCTGAGCTTGATGAAACAACTTGAAAAACTCTTCCGAGTTCTTCTCTGGGGAAAATAAAATACAATATGATTATCGTACAAGATAGTTCACCAAAGCTGCAAAAATAAAATTTTATAATTTGTAGCACAATTATTATTTCAAGAAACCCATATTTTCAGTGGCCATTAATCAAAAGTTTTTTAATTCATATAGCTCAAACTCACTGATTCTTTTCTTTTGCTTGCTCCTGCTGTACTCCTCTCATTTTGTATCTGATGTTCCTTAAAACCAAAGCATTGTCCTATTCTAGTTGTTTTCTGGTCCTCATAGAAAGCATAGTCGTCTTGTGTCATTTTGAGTTAATACAAATGTTCCAAATCTCTTCTCTTTGATTTGAGTCCTCACAGAAGAAGATGTCAAACAACTTTTAAGTTTTTTCAATGAAGGAAGAAAGATCACTCTGGAACTTGTCACCATGTTTCTTTTTTGGATATCTATCAAACCTACAAAATTACCAAAACTTTAATGTTGTGAATGCAAATTTCACTTATAAATCCTACGTTAAGTTCTAGTCAAAACAGAATTTATTATTCATCATTCTTATGATTTGCAAATCACTGAATCACATGGTTGTTAATAAAATTACCATCACAAACAAATAAATGTAACTACAAAATTTACAAAAGTGTGACATATTTTAAATCTTTTTATAAGGAACTGAAAATTTGAGTTATGCCTCAAAAATTCTTTGACTAGATCCTGAATCTTGCTGGTGACACTGGGGTGTGAAATTGGATAGACATTGCACCAAATCCAGTGTTCAATCAGACTTAGTGGAAACCATATCAGCTGCTTGTCTGGTTGTCCATTTCTCTTCTGTCATTACATGTTGGATGACATCTTTACTAAGAGAAAGTGTTCTGTTGGGGAATGAGTCTGTGCTTGAAAATCTATGACCTTCATCAAGAATTTTAACTGTCACTGCATCTTAACATCCTACTATGCAGTATTTTTCGGCAATAAGGTTACCAAAATACATGTATTTATCAATTCTATAAATTTGATCTGAAAAGAAAAATATAAAATATAATTTCGACTAAAAAACAAAGTATTTGGAGAAAAAGGGCTGAAAAATTGCATTTTTGAGCAAAAGTGTTGAAATATGGAATTTTTGATGCATTATTGAGCCTGCAGCGCTCTGCAAATGTTTTAATCTGCTTCAGAGGTAAAAAATATATCAAAACACTTTTTAAATGGTCTTTCTATCATGTCCAGAACCCAAGATAGGTCACTGGGTTCAAATTTTGGTTGCACACACATACGATTTGTATAAATTGGCTGGTAACAGTCAGTTTTGTATGCAACCACCCAAAATCAGTTTTAAAGTTTAATCCTGGACAAAAGACAACTATGTAGATCCCCTCAACTTTGATTGTGGCATTTTGGTTTTTTCATTGCACCATATGAATCCTCACACTCCAAAATTCATTCAAGAATATTCTGGTCATGAAAGACTCGATGAGTGATGCTTCCCCACATTCCAACCAAGCCAGTTGTTCATTGAAGTTGTGTGCATTAAGATGTTCTGACACTGAAATTATTCAAACAAAATTAGCATTAATTTTAGTGTTATTTACAATTTTATTGTGAATAAATATAATAAATTAATAAATAGGGCATAATTTAACAGTGATTTAAGTATGGCTTCTAAAAAGGACGGTATGAAATCTAAATGTGCCATTACATTGGAAACAGAACTTGGTGATCAGTAATTTTTTATCTTGGACATTATTTTAAGCATATATATTATTGTAGTTGGTTAATTAACCTTGTATGTAATTGTTGTGTATTTTAAATAAGATATACCCAAGAATGTAAACATATATTTATTATTTAGCAAATTATGGTTTTAAAATTTTGGATTTGGCACACATCCTCCCATTATAATATGCTGGCCTATAGGGAAATGGGTTTCTTTCAAGATATATCGTTTTGGGATATCTATGTTGGGGCTGTCTGTATACTGTTCACAATGTACAATTCTTTTAATATTTTTTCAGGTACACAGTAAATAGTTAAAATGTTATAGGCTGAATGGATGCACTCATACTCATACATATTGATTAATCCTGGTGATTGAATTTAAAAAGTATAAGGGAGTAAATTAGTGTACTATTATAAAATAATAAAAATAAAGGATAAAGGGCTACAGAAATTGTCATATATATCTATATTTATATATGTTCCTACCAAACAAAATAAAGGTAAAAAGTGTTCATAGTTGGTATAGATAGTAGGCCTCACTGGTGTCTACTTCTAAGTTAATAATAGGCTTTTGTCTTCAAAATCATGAAGGGAGGAAAGAAGGAACAAAAAATGCGAATACGAGCTTTTCCAGTAAGTATATAACTTGTTTTATTTGTTGTATATTTTGGTTTTAATCTATGTTACAGTCTATGAAACAAAGTATTTGTATGTTTAGTAGGAGTAGGCCTAATTAGTTTCAGTAACTTTATTGAAATTAATTATTGTTCTATCAATAATGGAAATCTAAATGAACATAGACTGGGCTGAGCCAGTGCAAAAAATAATTTTTAATGTCATTATTTTTATTTTTAATGTTTTGAACGATGGGAATAATTTTTGAGTGAAAGTAAATGGGATAAAAGATTAAAAAGATGATAAATAATTTCAAATGTGTGAATGGTTGGAGAGAAGAAATTGAATTTACAAAATGCAAGTTTTGCTATGTTCAGATTAGCTAGCATCTTTTTTGCATTTGTCTAACTAAATTATTAAATATTTGAATGTTTATATTGTACTTCAGTTGGTATACCCTGTGTTAGATGAGATATTGTCTTTTTGTGTGAAGGCAACATATGAGTTGTGTACTTATACATATAGAGAATGGAGCAATCTAAGAAGCACATCAACATGTACCATAGAGGGGGGAGAGAGAATCTTATGAAGCAAAAAAGTAAAACTTCAGGATTTTCATTAAATTATAGCTAAACTGAATTTATTTACATGTTAGCCTAATTCCTCTCCTAATTGATAGTCAAGGCTTCAGATTTACTCAGATGTTTTGGCATAACCAGATCTCGTGGTTGCAGAAAGAATATTAGAGGGTGTAATAACATATTAGTTATTAATTGTCATATTTGTGTTTGTTAGAAAGTTGAGAGAGAGAATTTTGTTGCTTACTCTGTTTATTTCAGATAACAATGGATGAAAGATACATAGAAAATATTTGGCAACTCCTCAAAAATGCAATTCAAGAGATTCAGAAGAAAAATAACAGTGGACTTAGTTTTGAAGAATTGTATCGTAATGCATACACTATGGTTTTACATAAACATGGAGAAAAACTATACAATGGTCTTAGAGAAGTTGTCACCCATCATCTTGAAACAAAGGTTTGTGAATGAACATTCATGTTTGTAAGGGTTGGGGGTAGCGAGTGACCTAGTGTAAGCGGCTACAGTATTTAGGTTAATAATTGGGTAATTTTGAGTATTCAACTTTGTATAATGTAAATTGTTTTTGTTTATTTATCATTAGTCTAATGTAGTGTTTCCCAAACTATGGATAATTACCCCATTGGATAATTTGGCTTTTTCATTGGGGTAATTTGGTACTCTGTCAGTACTTCTAAAGTACAGAAAGTGTATAAATAAATGACATGGCAACACTGGGACTGACTTTATGTAGGGTTAAGGTAGGGTGAGGGTCATTATGAAGGTATCCATGTGAAAATAGGGTAATGACTCAAAAAGTTTGGGAACCACTGATCTAATACATATGTTTAAGTGTCTTTTAACTGCTTAGTGTACCATGCACACAATTTTGTGTGTAGCATATCAGTATTTTAGAAACTGTTAGGAATTGCTATTTTGAGAATTAAAATATTATTTTCAGGTTCGAGCAGATGTGCTGGACTCACTCCAGAACAACTTTCTTCAAACACTGAATAATGCTTGGAATGACCATCAGATATCAATGGTCATGATAAGAGATATATTAATGTATATGGATAGGGTCTATGTTTTGCAAAATAGTGTGGATAATGTCTACAATTTAGGATTAATTATATTTAGAGATCAGGTAAGTAATATACTTTTTTATTTCTCCCCTTTTATTTATTGATCTGTATTTGATTTGTAAGATTTTCACTCATGAATTAATCTCAGATTATCACTGTACTACTTAGTCATTATGTACTGTAGGTTATCATCTGTCCATGAACTATTAATTCTTTTTACCTCCTTTTTATACTGCATACTGTACTGTGCAGTAATAAAAGTAATTTGAAATAGTAAAAAAATTGGGTTGTCATATTGGTGATTTTAGATTTAAATTGCATAACCATTTGCTCCAATTGATGATTTAAGTTACACAAGCATCTGATAATATTGTTTCCATCCCTTTTACCAGACCAATTATAGATATAAATTGTTCATATCGTCATTGCCAGTTGTAGGCCATAATTAACATTTAAGCATAGTACATGCCCCATATCAGCAACGTTCTCTTTGGCTTTGGTTGTAATAACCAGTTGAAGAAACACATGCATAATTTTTTTTGTATGATATAGTATTTTATAATGAGAGTTGTATGATGATGGATTTTGGTGCTTTGTTTTCAATTAGGTCTAGTTGACTTACTTCATCATATGTTATTTTAATCCTTTGTTTTGTTGTGGTCTCTCTCCCATAAGATGAATAAAATCATGTGGCATTAACCAGAATAGAAATAGTAGAATGGACATTGTGTGAAAGGGTTGAATTGATAGTGGCCTATGATAAAAAGCCTTCCTTTTAAACTTTGAGGTCCTGTGGCTTGATTGATTGGAGATTGGATTCAGGCTGCGAAGGCCTGGGTTCAACTCCACCTCTTTGCATTTGGATTTGTTTAAAGGCTCTATTGACTCTTGGAGTTCACATGTATGCACTCGATGTTACCCATTACCTTTTACATTTTAAACTACTCTCATTTAAATTGTATAATGTATCATTTGTAAAAGTGAGGCAACTTTCTTTCAACAATCTAAAATAAAAGTGAGAAAAATTCCATAACCAATGTGTTTGAGGAATGATCAGTTAAAAATTAAATTTTTAATTGTACCCAGGTCGTTCGTCATGGATGTATTCGTGATCACTTAAGAGACACTTTATTAGACATGGTAATGAGAGAACGGAAAGGAGAAATAGTTGACAGATTGGCCATAAAGAATGCGGCACAAATGTTGCTTGTTCTTGGCATCGATGAAAGAATAGTTTATGAAGAGGACTTTGAAAGACCTTTTCTGACACAGTCAGAAGGATTTTATAGAGTAAGTCTTAACCTTCAGTCTCTTTCTCACATGGGCCATGTTACAACACTGCTTTCTATTAAATCAGCAAGCTGAAGCAACAATGGGTCTGTTCAGTAGTTGAATGGTTGACCATTCTTTTCATTTGGATGATGTAGCTACCTGTAGATGGTTCAGGTCCCATGCAAAACTGTAGATCCCCTCTGTCATATGACATTATATTATTATTTCTTCTGACAAGAAAAAATATTTAATTCACTTTTTCTTTTCTTATAAAGATGGAAAGTCAAAAATTTCTTGCTGAGAACAGTGCATCTGTTTACATTAAAAAAGTGGAAGCAAGAATTCAGGAAGAAATTGAGAGAGCAATGCATTACCTAGATGATGAAACGGAAAAACTTATAGTTTCAGTCGTAGAAGAACAGCTAATCAAAAAACATATGAAAACAATAGTTGAGGTTTGTAGATGGTTTTGTGGCACTTTGTTTTTTTACAAAATAAGTAGTACTGTTGGTCAGTCATTGAAGCTCTTTTTGCTTTTGTCACTACCTGTTTAAATTGGCTTTAAAAGAAAAATATGCCAAGTTTATGTAGATGAGTATAGCTGTATATTTTTCAGTTTTCATTATTGCAACCTATATACTTTATACATTTGTATATTGCCTGTAGACATCTACTATTTAGATATAATTATCAAAGTTTTGTATGAAGACTTAAAAAAGAGAGAAACATGCAGTGTAAGATCTTAATTTTACGCATTAAATTTTAATACAAAATCCATGAAAAAAGGTTTCCATTTTTATAAATTGTTTTTTATCCATTCAGACAACTGATTAACAAATTTTGCCTTTATTATTCATACTACTTCAATTGGTTCATTATGGTTATCCAGCAAGATGAGCATAGTTCAAAATGGTCCAAGCCTAAGTTTTTAACTAAGATTCTCTTATTATACAGTACAAGAATAAGCCAATTTCATTTAATTAGTACATTATAAAACTGAAATTATAGTAAACTTTTCCAGGGTAGTACTGTAAGAGACATCAGAAATGTGAAATGAGAATTGCAAATTGGAAACAGTTTAAAATTTTAATTTTATGAAATTTTTCCAAAATTTGTGCAGTTGAAGTTAATAAGAAACATGAGTCAGTTATAAAGTGTGAAATTAATACTTCTCCTCCAGACAAGGACCCAATTTTTAAACGGCTTTCTCATTCATACTAGAATAACTGAGAACCTTTTTCAGATGGAAAATTCTGGAGTGGTTCATATGTTAAAAAACAACAAAACAGAAGATTTAGCATGCATGTACAAGGTCCTTTCGAGGGTTTCAGATGGGCTCAAGACATTGGCAGATTGTATCTCTCAGCATTTACGTGAGCAAGGGAAAGCTCTTGTGACAGAGGAGGAAGGGGGCAAGAATGCAATTACTTTCGTGCAGGTAAGTAATTCTTAAATAGTTAATTGGGATTTTCATCATTTTGCTCATATCAATGGTTCTCAGTTTTGCTTGTGAATCAAGAGAAGAATGTGTGAAAAGTTACAAACCATTTAGTAAAAATTCAAATCCAGTATATTCATTTGTTGTCAACAAAATAGTTAAAAATGGCTTCAAACATACACAACAATGAAAAACCTTAACAAAAATATGTCCGTGGAAGAAATTGTTTTTTCAAAAGCATCACAAATCTTGTTGAAACATGGCACTTTAGGAGTCAGAGTACATTGCAACCTGTTTTTGGCTGCAGCTGACTGCTTTTTTGTGTCCTGATATTCGCAAAAGCTGAAAATAGGTAAGTAGGACCTTCAGAACTTCCTTGCTGACAACTGAATGCTCACTCATAATGCCAATCTCAAACTGAGAAAGAGGTACAGTTTGGAATTTCACAAGAATAATTTAATCAGGCTGATGATTGGTGATTCTTTCTTGCAATCAGGAGGGTTCATCAGGAAGAGCGACTGGATCCACCTTAAAGGGGTTCTTTATGGAAATTTGTGAAGGGGGTTTGGGGAAGTATTTGTCTAAGTGTGAATGCAGCATTTTCAGATATCCTGGAAAGGAGTGCACATGGCTATCAAAACAAGTTCATCAATATCTTGAAGATAGAGAAAAAGTTTTAGAAATGCTGAACATTTTTCGTGCTACATCTTCAGGTGCTAAAGATAGTTTTTTCTGAAATGTTTTCATTTTTTTTTGGGACACAGTGACTCAGGCCTGGATTACCCAATAGGCAGACTAAGCACATGCTTAGGGCACCAGCAAGCAGGGCTGTGGAGTCGGCACATAAAAAACCAACTCTGACTCCGACTCCTCAATTTTTTGTCTATCCGACTCCGACTCTGAAGGTATATTAATTCTAAATCTGCTATGATGATAATTACACAAGAGGCATTTCATCACCACCACATGAATCATCAGGCTACTTTTTAAACCCATAACCTGCAAAGTTTGAGTCTAATGGTTGTAGCGATGCCATT
This sequence comes from Bathynomus jamesi, assembly GCA_023014485.1. NCBI lineage: Eukaryota > Metazoa > Arthropoda > Malacostraca > Isopoda > Cirolanidae > Bathynomus > Bathynomus jamesi. Next base: position 107,905 of record JAJOZX010003728.1, on the reverse strand, counting down.
ATGGCTTTTTTATTTTTTATTTATGAAAAAAAAAAAAATTCATTGAGCATAAAACAAAAAAAAATTAAATTTAAGACTGACAAAATAAAAATTTCATTAAATGCTATCAAAAATATAAAAGTATTCCTGCAAAATTTATTAAACTAAGGCCAAGGGTGAAAATCTAAAATTTACGAATAACTTGTTCTTAGGAACAGAATTGCTTCTGCCAGATCCTCTTTCATTGAAGCTCTTAAATCTGATTTAGTTATTTTCAGTGCGGAAAACAGTCTCTCCACACTGACCTCAGTGGGTGGCATGGCTGTTACTATCATAGCTGTATCTCTTAAAATCTCTGTATATGTGGGGATGACTTCTTGTATTGTCAGTTTAGATGAGCGATCATATTTTTCCACTTATTTTAGGCCATCAAAAAATCTTGCTTAAATTTCATTAGTTTAACATCAAAAGGTTGCCTATGCATGTTTAAGCTGCGACGCTTTGCTTTTGAGCGTTCAATTTTATCTAAATATTTTTAAAAGTCTAATTTTTCATCATTTGAAGAGGATGAGAGGGACTTACTACTCATATCTTCATCCTGTGGTTCAGGATTTTCAGGTAATAGCCCTTTTATGGGAATTGCAACCTCACAGAGGGCCTCTTTTGCTTTAGCAATTTGTTCTTCGGTCAACAAAATTTGGTTCATTGGATCTATGTAGACAGCGGCTAATAAGATCTCATTTTCCAGTAGCAGACCCTCTCTTTTCTTCATTGAGGATACAATTCCATCAGCAATTAATCCTCCAGTTTGGGATAGATGAAATAATAATATTCTTCCATTCCCATAGGAATGTACCAGGAGTTAAATCCTCTGCTTGCAACTTTTTGGTGACACTATAAGGGTGAGCAAGCAGAGCTTCTAATTGTGTATAACCTCCCTCCATTGAATTTCAGTTAGTGAAACATTGGGATTATCAATGTCATCTAGGAAGGGTTTTAGATCAGGCAAACGCTTAATCATCATATATGTGCTCCCCCAGCGTGTCGCTTGGTCCAAAATAGCTCCCTTTCCTGCACGTCTCTGGATAATAGCATCAATTTTAGAGGTCCTGGCTGCAGTGGCTACTTGCCTCAACTTGCCTATCAGAGTAGCTGCATGGCGATCTTTCAATCTATCTCTTATTGCTAGCTGCAATGTATGTACAACACAATGCATATGTTGGATTAGAAAGAGCTTAGATGCTTCTTCAACAATATCATCTAAAATTTCATCGCTCTGTTCTGTTTGTGCTGTTTGAGAATCAGTTTCAGGAATGTCATCTTCATTAGCCACTTTTTCTTCTTCAACTTTATTCAGCTTTTCTATCGTGCTTAGCATGTTTGAAGCATTATCTGTGGCAATACATAGAATCTGCTCTTTCTTAACTACAAAGTCTTGTAAACTTCCTCCACTAACTTCTGAAGATAGTCGCTGTCATGATGCGCCTCGGTGTCCTTTACTCCCAATGTCCGAGTTACCATTTTATTGTTTTCATCAACAAATCTAGCATTGATGGCAAAATAGTTAACTCTATGACGCATGGCTGTATCCATTTTAATAAACATGAAGCGTCCCTTAAGAGTTCTTCGAAGTTCTTCCTTTTTATTTGTGGCTTCTTCAACTATAATTTTTCTGATACTTTGTCTTTCCAGAGAAACTCCAAGTTTCTTGGCCATTTCTCCATTTAGGCCTAGAAAGGCTGGTTGTGAAAATAAAAATAAGGCTACACCATTTCTTACCACCAGTTCGATGATGTGCTTCTTGAACTTTTCTGTGGTCATTGTTATGGTAACTTTGTCTGTAGTAAAGAATCTTGTAAGTGGTGCTTGTCATTCAGTAGATTTCTGATCTTTTGTTAACTTTGAAGTAGTTGGAAGGTTTTTATTACTATCTTTCTCAATGACAACTTCTAAAATTTTGGGATGGAAACGCTGCAAATGTCTTTTCAAATTTGATGCTCTGGTTGGTGCATTTTTATCAGAGCCAGTAAAACCACTGATTTTTGCTTCACATAATTTTTCACAATCATCTTCTATCATACACTGATACACAAAATGTTTCCCATCTGTGGTTATTGTAAAATATTCAAAACCTGCAGACTTTGTTGGAAGTGTCTTTGCCATTGTGAAAGGGGTTTTAGACTTGAAAGTTAAAAACTTATGAAATTTAGAAAGAACTTGAAATTAAATAAGCATTAAAAATAAAAAATATTATCTGAAAAGAAAAATGAATTAATAGCATTAGTGTCTGAAATGGAAAACATTGTGTTTATTATTTAAGTGGTTTAACCACCATAGCTGCCAGTGATATCACACACAAAAACATATTTTATTAAAATTTATATTGAGGTTGGAGTCAGAGTCGGTACATTTTTACTGACTCCGACTCCAGCAGCACCAAAATTGCTTCCGACTCCGACTCCACAGCCCTGCCAGCAAGGCAGGGGCACCAAAAAAAAAAAAGAGAATTTTTTTGAAAGAATTTGATATTTTAAAGAAAGCATAGAAGTACTCATCATGGGAAAAATCAAAACAAGGAAATGATGGCAGTGCACCAGAAACCACATTGAATCCTAGAGAGAAATTTTGCGTATCGATTTACTACGCTTTAATTGATACACTTAAAGTTCATGAAGAGGAGAGGTGAAGTGTACAAAGAAGTATCAAGTAGATTTTCTTTTCTAAATGATTTTGACTTATCTGATGAACAATATTCACAAGGTTCCCAAAAGCTAGTTGACTCATACCCTGTTGACTTGAACATGAATCTCTGTGGAGAACTATGGCAGTTCCACTGTTATATGCGCTCAAAGTTTAATGAAATGGGAAAAACGAAATTCAGTCACATTGATCTTCATGACACCCTAGTGAAAGACAGGATACAATGTGTATTTCCAAATGTAGATATTACACTATGTATTTTTCTAACATTGATGCTTACTAACTGCTCTGCAGAATGCTTTTTTTCTCAGCTGAAAAGAATGAAAAACCCTCAGAGAACAACAATGTGTCAGGACAGACTTGACTCACTTTCCCTACTGTGTATAGAAATGGACATGCTTTGTCGAGTCAGCTTCGATGAAATTATCCAGGATTTTGCAATCAGAAAATCTAGAAAGAAGCTATTTTAATTTCAGCATACATGGAAGTTTTGTTTCATTTCAAAAGATAAAAATTTATTTTCCGGTTTATTGTTTTTATTTTGAATTACATATACTGTATATGGGGGCACCATAATCTTTTCAGTGCTTAGGGCCTTTAAAGGTCTTAATCTGGCTCTGCAGTGACTGCTTCCCTCATGCTCCCCTGTATGGACATATTTAAATGATTCACATAGCAAAATACAGGTAGGTCTCATTTTACGTGTGGGTTACGTTCTTGGAAAACAGTGCATAGTGCAATTCCGTGTAAAATGAATCCTTATTTCCCATAGGCCCCATTTTATAAATGTGTGTTACATTCCTGAGAGGTGCATAGCCACCCAAGAAACATTATACTAAGTCAATTTCATTATAAAAACAAAGTCAAGTAGTAGTAAATGTGCATCATAATACTCATTGAATCAGTTTGACATAATAAATAACTTATAAAATATCTAATCCTAATTAATAGTGTGCTCTCACCGAAGAAAGGACCTGAAGTCAGTTTACTGGGCACAGGAGGGGTGAATTAATGGGAGGAGGAGGGGGAGGATGGAGAGGGAGCTGGAGGAGGGGGCTCAGGAGATTGCTGGGTTATCAAAACAGCTTTGATATCATAAGCAGCGGGAAGTCTTGCAAGTTCAACTTCTTTGGTTGATGCTTGGGCTTCTTGTGATGGTTCCTCCTTCTTCTGGTGCCTGGAGATGAAATTGGAGACGGACAACTGTGTTGTTTCTTTATCTTTTCATTGAAGATTTCTCTATAGCAAGACAGGGTTCATCAAAGAGTGCCTTGCCATTGTGCTTTACTCCCTGTTGCTGTCATTCTCATTGAGGTCATGAATGATATCATCGAGCTTCTTAAAGACTCTCATCAGGATCTTCATTGTAAGAACCCTTTGGGGTTCTTCTTCAGCAGATTCTTCTGATTCCTCCTCCTCCCTCTCCTTGTCCAACTGAATCAACTCATCATTGGTTAATTTCTCCCTGTGCAACTCTAGAAATTCCTCAACATTGCCATCTCCAATTTTGTCCCCACATCCAGCCTCCTGCATAATCTGCACAATGTCCTTGCATGCTTTAAAGGAGTTAACAAGCATTTGCACATGTTCAAACTTGTTCATTCACTCAGAGTGGCATGAAGGTTGTGGGTGGAGCATGTAATATCGGTTTATATAACTCGTGAAATGAATTCATTCCCTAAATAATTTAGTGTGTTATAGTGATTCTGTGTAAAGTGGTACTGCGTATAACGGGACCTACCTGTACATCAAAGGTAGTGCAGTTTGCAATCTACACAGTGTCCTTGAAGCAGTCAAGTTCACATTGCTTTTCTTGTAGAAAGATCTTCATATCAGTTCCCATCTCATGTACTCTTTCAAAGACTTTACCCTGTGACAACCAGAGGGTTGTGGAGTGAAAAAGGATATTTTCATGTGTTAAAGTCTGCACACATGTTCATGAATAGTTGCATGGCAATGTTTACATCAAACAGTATCTTCCCCAGTTCAGGTTGTAGATCACCTGAAGCCAAAACTTGCTGAAAAGTCATTCAATGTGTATGTATGAGATTGGCATTGACATCCTGTACTTAAACTGTGAAACCACTCTTGCTTCCCAACATCGACAGAACACCATCAGTGCAGACTACAGTGCAACTGAACCACAGGAGCCCCTCATTTGTAAGAAATTCATGCACATCCTGAAAAGTATCCTCATCTCTGCAGTGCATTGGTAAGGCTTTTCAGAACTGGAAATTCTCCCTGATATCTTTAGTGTGTCCATAGTTTGCTCTTTTATGTCTGATGAAGTAGTCCTGAATTTTTCTTGCAATAGTGTTGTCAGATAATGGCACACACTAGAGTTTCTTTGTTCCTTGCTGCACATTATCTTGCATTTCCGTTGCTACCAATTTATCATTATCTCCCACAATATGTGGCTTCTTGCTCTTAACCATGAGCCAAACACTTGAAGGGAGGCAGTCACAGCATTTTGTTGCAAATAGGTGAAATATTTGGCAGTTTTGGAGTTCAACCTCTGATTTTTGATCCATTCCTCATATTGAGCAAAGGAGGACTTCTTGTTGACCAGCATTGGATGCTGCATTTCAAGATGTCACAGTTTGTTTTTCTTAAAGGATTTAGCAGCCAACACTTTTCCACACACAACACATGAGTTTTTCCATGCCTTTGCCTATTATACTCGTGTACCCCAACTCCAAGAAGTTTGTGCTGTATGATTGCTTTTGAGCACTACAAGAACAAATAACCAAGAATAGAGAAATTGAGTGGAAGAGAGACTGAGGTAATTTATACCAAACTGATTAAAGTATGCAAGTATAAGGCAATTTGTAGGAGACCTCCATGACCCACTGTAAATAGACCCACCACATTGTAGTTGAGAACCACTGTGAGAACCACTTTTTTTCAGTAACCTTAACTTAAGGTTGCTGAAAAAAAGTGTATCCTAGTGAGGTCTTTACATTGTCTGTTCTCTATGATTAGGAGTAATTGAGTTTACAAAATAAGTTTTATAGGCAAATTGCAAATTATTTCGGAAGCGTTTTAAAAATATATATTGTATATTAGGCTGGGTCAAAAATGGGAAATTTTTTTATTTCTTAAAAAGTTTCATTTAAGAAGTTTCATTTAAGTTGTTTCATTTTATCATCATAAAATATTAAAATATCAAGCATGTGCTACCACTGCTACCCCTAGCACATCAACCCCCCTTTTTTACCCGCATATATTTAAATTGGAAAAAATGTTTTCTTAAAAAGTACACTATTTGAGGAGCTTTTTTTTTATCACTTTAACAGAATATTAAAAAAAAAAAAAAAAAAAAAAAATGAAGCATGTACTACCCTACCTACCCCTGTCATGCCCCTCCTTCCTATTTTACCTTCATATTTGCATATGTTAATGTTGTTACATGATAAGTCATTTGTTTAATGCTTGATATTTTTGTTTCAGATTAAAAGAAATAATTTTTCAGATAAATAGAAATAATTTGCATTTGCTTTAATTATACTGTAATTTGAATTATTATAAATTACATACAATTTGATTTTACTTCTGAATATAAACTACCGTATGACTACTAGAAGCAAGTCCTCAAATGTAGCCTTTGGATATCTTACGGAATTCCCAGCAGCCATGACTCCTTCAAAAGTAGATGTTTGGAGACACTACCTTTTTGTGCGCTGTTGTGAAGAAGCTAAATCAAAAGGATCAGCAACTGCTAATGATTGTTACAGGGTTGTTGTAAAAGATATTGAAGACATTTGGATGAAATTTTCTTTTCCTATGATTAACACCAAAGGTACCTATCTTAAAGTCAGTTGACTAATAGAAGAAGCCTCAAAATTGAACAAGGTGCCATTACATCGAAGAAATGAAAGTTTTGCCTTAAAAGTAGCTCAGTATGATGAAATGTTTGATATATCATCATGTGAATTCTATGATAAGGGAATTGATAGGAAATCTTGCAGGTGTAAGGATAAAATACCAATGGTAGAATTGGAGTCTTTTGTGGGTCAAAAACAAAGAAAAATCAGTTAGGACCAATTGATTGCATAGCTAGTTCAACAAAGAAGAGATCTTTAGCAAGAGCCCAAGAAGCACAAAACTGTCAACTAAAAGCACAAGAAGAAATGACTGAAGAAAATACCAAAGAAGACATGAATGTAGATTATGAGGCTGATTTAGAATTGACTGCAAATATTCAGAATAGGGACATTCCAGGACAAATCACCCAAAAATTTAAAAAATTGTCACCATTCTGACCTGGATTTTAATGAAAATTGACATATGGGGTTCTTCTGGGTGCTGATTTCACTGGTTCAAATAAAAAAGTTGTATGACCCATAGTTTTTGAGATAAGGTCCCCCAAACCTAACTTTAATGGGCAATAACTCCCAACCATCTTGTTGTAGACCTATAAAACTATACATTTTTAGAATCAGCATGAAGAGATCTATTAAATGATACCACATTCAAATGTGTAGAACAATAATGAAAATTCTCACCCCCCCCTTTTTTATTTTTATTTTTTTTTGACCCCCACCTCCCTCTAGACAGTGAAATCCAAAAATTTTTTTTCATTTATTAAAGTTCCATTAATTGTTGAAAGATACAAAACAATAAAAAATGTGGGTATCAAGTTGCAAGATATTTTAAAAATTATCGAAAAAATATGTACATTGACATTTGTACATTGTACATTGAAATTTTGACATTTTTACGCAGACTAAAATAGAGAACTACAAATGATATATTTACATACTATGTATAACTCATATTCACGCAGTCTCTCTCTCTCTCAAATGTTTGTTAATTATGCTTATTTTTATTACAGATGTGCTTATTTTGAGTGAAATCATATCTTATTTTTGAGATTTACAATTGTGTATTTTTAGTAATGAAAAATGGTTAGATACTGTGATGATCCTTTACAAAAACATATGAGAGAGATACACAAAGATATAAGAACCATCAGCCAATCACTTTATGATCGATGTAAATGGAAACTACAAAGGAATACTGTACTATGTAGCAACTGTAGAAAATTATTGACCCAGAGACCAGAGTTGCTATCAACATCACAAAGTGAAGAGTCTGATCACAATCAGTCTTCTGAGAATGTTATTTCAGAAAGCGATGAATATGATCCAAGTATATTAAGTAATGCCAAAGAAGAGGTTTCTCAAGTTCTAGAAAGTCTTGCTGTGATTCCAGTGAAGTGTAAGTATTTAATGATAGGTACTTTTTATATTTATAATTTTTTTATAAATATTATTTATTTATATTATTTATTTATAATGAATTTACTTTCAAAACAGTTTTTCAGCAGTTGCTGAAAAACTTAATGAAATTAATATGTTGATATATTAAATTTATTAAACTTATGAAATTAATATGTTGACATATTAATTATTATTGTCCATATATGTCAAATGGAGTCAAATACAGTGGACCCCCGATTTGAGTACGTAATCCGTTCCAGCATGGCGTACTCAATTCGAAATGTACTAAAATCGAACTTAATAACCTATGGGAATTAATTAATTTGTTTCAAAACCCAAAAATTTCACCCCACCCCTACTTTTTCTATAGAAATTGGCCTACGAAATTTAGTAATTGCATTAAAAATAGACAGAATAGAATACAAAATACATACCGTACAATATGTGAGTCTTTTGATGTAGATGTACGTTTAGAAGCCATCACTATAACAGTACACTATGTCACTATGCCACAATATAAAATACAGTATCAAAGTCACTGCATGTACGAATCACCAAATTTATGCTATATTTTCACTATTTTATGCTGTAATCAACAGAAACTAACATAAATAAACACTAAGTACAAAGTCAGAAAACAAAATGTATGAAATTCTAACAGAAATCCCTAAGAACACCTGTACTATTCAAAACATTAGACCCCGAATGTTCCTGCAATGAATGCTCTAGACAAACTGAAACGCGTTTGGCGTCGCCGGCTGGCGTACTCAAATCGAGTTTTCTACTCAAGTCGAGTCAATAGGAGCCTATGGACGAGCGTACTCAAATTGAAAATACTCAAATCGATGCGTACTCAAATCGGGGGTCCACTGTATTTATTAATTCAGAAATTTCAGATTGTTTGGGTTCCTCAAGAAAAGAAGCAAAAGCTATTCAAACAATAGAAAAAGCACGTCATTCTTTAAAATGAAAGCTAGAAACAAGTTTAGATATTGAGATCCCAAGCCCATCAAAAGCTACAAAGTTGGATCATGAAACTCAAAGGTATGAATTTTAAAATGATACGCTATGATTAAGTAAGAATATACCTAAACTAAAACTGAAGCATAAAAATAAAATGTAGGTATTCACCTTTGATAGTAGAAACTAGAAGCACAATTCCCTAAAGATTGGAGATCAATGGGCCTATTAAATCATTTGGAATTCATTTGGTCACAAAATAGTTTTTGGTTTAATTTGAATGTATCTCAAAGAATGCTCATTTGGTACACTTGAAATCAATATTATAATCCAAAAAATTTAATATGCACATGTAATGTTTTGTTTATAGCTATTATACATTCATGAATTTGTTTCAGATCAATGATTCATCTCATGAATGAACTGGTTGAAGCTTTCCATTCTACTGATAGTTATGAGAGGAAACTCAAAATATTGACATTATCTCCATTTACCATATGAAAAACTATAAATCTATTTCAGACAACTGAATATTTAGTTAAGAAAAGTGGAAATATAAAACAAAGACTTGGAATTATTCCTGAAATTGAACCCATGTCAAAAGGAAAAGTAATAACTAAAGGTACTAAAGATTCTGTTCAGAAATTTTTTGAATCAGATGAAATTAGTTGTTTGTGCCCAGGTACAAAAGACTGCCTGAGTATCAGAAATGAAAGTGGGTATAAAGAATCTGTGCAGAAAAGACTGGTGTTAATGAATCTGAAAGAAGCTTTTAGTCTCTCTAAAAATAATCCAGATAGTCCCTGAATTGGCTTCTCTAGTTTTGCCAGCCTTCACCCCAGACATTGTGTTTTAGCTGGAGCTGCTGGTACCCATTCTGTGTGTGTATGTACAATTTAGGGTTATAACTTTTAGACTTTTTTTCAAATAAAAGATCTCCTGTATCATAAATCGATGAACTTTTGCTTAAAAACAATGAAAAAGACCCTAATTCCTCTCAGTTTTTAAAAAAGGTCACCCCCAAATCAAAAGTTTGAATCACCATAACCATATATTTACGTTACTACTCATAAGTATATAAATATATTATTATTAGAGGGCGGACTTTTAGGTTTTAACCTAAAAAATATTTTCGAATTTTTCAGTACGCTAATATATCGTGAGATCGCCCGAAAAATCACTTCCGGTGCTCAAATTCGATGACTAATATCAATCCACCCATACAAGAAAATTCTAGAACACACGACATTGTTCTTCATGCACTCGCAACACGAAATGAAATCAACTGAATCACTTGTGTCCAGTATTGCGCAATAGTTACTCAACTGTTCAGTTCAACTCAATTTCAGGTAAGCTTTTATTATTTGTAATATGTTCGCTTAATTAAAAAACGTAGCGAAATGTGGAATTTGCTTCTGCACTCTTGAACATTCCAGAACATTTTTAAAATTTATTAACCATAATAATTTGTTGAATTTTTCTTCCATTTTAACACGTAAACAAAAGCGTATCCAGAATGTTTTGTAGAGGGGTCAAACTCAAAAAATATATAGAGCCCAAAATATTTGGTGATAAATATTTTCGTGAGATGTTCTATGGATGTTCTAAAAATATTTTCCAAAATTTTATCACCTAAAAAATAAATATTTGGTCATATTTTTTCACCTAAAAATCCGCCCTCTAATTATTATATTATTTCTATATATTATATTATATATATATATAATTATATAAACAAACAAACAAATCAACTTAATACCTTTTTATATCTGTTTCAGAAGCAATATAATGTCACACAAGAAAAGTGATACTACCATACAGAAGAACAAGGATATCTGGACCAATAATCTGGTGAGATTCCAGCAGTCACATAGAAGAAGAGGAAGTGTGCCTTTAGAAGAATCTTCACTAGAAGAAAAATGCAGAATGCCACTCCAAATCCAAATCATTGGACGGTACCAGTTTCTTGGAACAGAAATCAAAGGAAGAAAGGAGCGAATAGTGGAAATTTCCAAAGAAGTTACAAAATTATGGAAGAATAAATTGAATTTTCTGCATGTGTCAGATCAAGTAATACGAGCAAAGCTTGACAAGGTGATGAAGACTTATGATGAATGTGTCAGGAGGGGAAAATATGATGCCCTGAATGAACTTTTTGATATCACTAAAGTAAATGCCAATGGTTATCCTCGGAAGACAAACGACTGTACCACTTCAAGTGGAAAGCAAAGGAGAAGTGGGTACTCTACAGGTCAAGTTGCAAGTGAAGAAACGATTCACCCTTCAAAGAGACGAAAATTGCCTGCTGAATCAGTATCAACATCTTACAATCATGTATCTGGTGGTAGTGGTACTGAATCTGAAGAGAGCGAGCATGAAGATGAAGATGAAGATGAGAGTATTACTCCACCAACCAGAAGACATAACAAAAGTAAAGTTGCAACCAACTTGGTGACATCCACAGGAGTATCAACAAGTAAAGCCGCTAAAATATGCAAACAGTTGTCACTTGATGGTATTGACATTCCAACACCAAGTCAAGCAGCAATTTACAAGTCAGCATACAAAGAGGCTGCTAAATTGGAGGAAATGATTGAAAATTTACAGATGGAAGAGTGGTCTTTACATTTTGATGGAAAGCGCATTGAGGAAAATGAGTATCAAGTAGTGGTACTTAAAAATGAAAGAACCGAAGTAAAATTGGATGCATTGCGTCTGAAAGATGGCAAGGCTGAAACTATTGCTGAAGGAATTGCAAAAGTTATTGATGAATACACCTTATGGAATGCAATAAAGATGATCATTGCTGATACAACAAGTGTTAACACTGGGAAAAAGAGTGGAGTTGTTGTCAAATTGCAACGAATGTTCTCAGAGAAGGGTATCTGCAAACCACAATTTATCAGTTGTCAGCATCACATTCTGGACAGGATTCTCCGTTTGGTAATGGACGAAGATCTTGGTTCTAACACCAGTTCTCCAAACATCGAATATCCATTTGTATCCCAACTGGTGAAGAATTATGAGGAACTAAAGGCACAGTTTGTTAATGGAACAGAAGAGGTCCTCGAGAAATCAGGATGGAGAGATGATATTAAGTTTTTGTACCATCTAACACGGGTGTTTAGATTCTTTGAAGAAAAAGGGAATTTTCCTTTGATTAACTTTCAGAAAATTCCAAACATCAGCAATGCGAGGTGGCATTCAAGAGCCATTCTAGCTATCCTTGCATTTATTCTTATACCTACAACAAGGAAGACTTTGGAGAAGGTATGCAGATTCATTTCATACAACTGGGCAGAATATTGGTTTACTAATCAGATGTACAATGAAAATGACTTCAAGAACTTGTCAGAAATATTGAAACCTTACAAAAAAGCATTGAACTCATTGGAAAATCACTGGAAGCAGGAGCCATCCCCACTCAAGATACCAAGAAGTAATCAGTGTGCAGAACGTGCAATCAAAGTTATGCAGGAACTGTATGCTGCCTGCAGAAACAAAAACAAACTGCAACTTCGGTTTATTCTAAGCAATAAGCAGTAATATATGTACAAGTATTATAACGATTATGTTGTGAGTTCTTTTATTATATTACATGGAATATGCAATAAAGTTACGTATGCAATAATCGATTTTTTGATTTCGGGGTGACCTTTTCTAAAAAGATATTAAAATGAAAGTTCATTTCTTTGTTTTTAGGCAAAAGTTCATCGAATTAAAGTACAGGAATATTAGGTTGTAAAAAAGTTATAACCCTAAATTGTACATACCACCAGAATACCAAAATACAATTCTCAGCTTTGGGTGTCAAAGGGTTGGAATACACAACTCTTATGGAGAAAGCAGTGTGTGATGTCAACAACAGGAATTGCATGATGCAAATATGTAATTCTGTCCAAAAGAACAAGGTATTAAGAATTTTTTGCTCACTTTTCAAAGTGTTAATGATCCTGAATGTGAGAAAATAAAATATAAACAATAGGTTACTACAGATTGATGCAATATGGTTGAAAAAACAATCTGTAGATGATTTTATAAATTCATTAAGCACAAAAATTGTCAAATTGACACAACACTTTATAGCAAAGAATCAGAGTGCATTTCTAAAAAACTTGAAGAATAATTTAAATAGCCATACAGCTGTAGTTCTTGGTGACTTTTCAGAAAACTATTCATTTGTAGTACAGGATGCAGCCCAAGGTTTTCATTGGGAAAATACCCAATGCACAGTGCTTCCCTTTGTGTTATATTATAAGGAACCAGAAAGTAATGAAACAAAACATTCAAGTTATTGTTTTTATCTCCAAATACAAAACATAACACTACAATGGTTTACACTTTTCTAAATACACTCATACCTATTATTAGGAAATCCCACCTTCATATCAAAAAATTACATTATTTTACTGATGGATGTGCAAGACAATATAAAAATCATTTCAACTTTGTTAACATTCGTAAACATGAAGATTTTCGGCTGGAATGTGAGTGGCATTTCTTTGCCACAAGCCATGGTAAGAGCGCTTGTGATGGGATTAGGGGTACAGTGAAAAGATCTGTAGCCAGAGCGAGTATGCAGAGAACATTTGCAAATCAAATATTAACACCAGAAGACATGTTTGAATTTTGTTCAAACAATATAAATGACAGCATAAATTTTTTTTTAATAAATTCTGAAGAAATTGAAGCTATGGAAAAATTTTTAAGTGACAGATATGAAAAAAGTATGTGGCTAACAGGAACACAAAAATTCCACAGATTTGTAACTATTAATGCAAATAACATAAAAACATTTGAATTATCTTCCGATGAAGTTGGTGAGGATTATAAGCAAAGCTTTTCTGGGTGAAGATAATGTTGAAGTTAATCCAAAAATATGAGAGTACATAGTTTGTACTTACAATGATCATAAATGGTTGGGATTTGTACATTCCTATAATGAGGAATTTGATGACTGAGGGTAGCTTTTTGCACCCATCAGGATATAGTGTTTACTATTATTTTCCACAAATTTATAAATACTTGCCACATATCAAGAGATAAAATTTTAGGTTTATTAAGCACACCAACTTTAAAGCCAGGAACAATGTGTATTCAATGTTTTCCCAGAAAATGAGTTGAAAAAATTCTTGTAATTATGAATCAACTTGATGTAATGTGTGTTCAATTTGTATTTTTGCTGTTTATTTTCATCCATGTGAATATATTTGTAGTTCTCTATTTTAGTCTGCAGGCGTAAAAATGTCAAAATTTCACAATGTACATATTTTTTCAATAATTTTTAAAATATCTTGCAACTTGATACCCACATTTTTTATTGTTTGTATCTTTTAACAATTAATGGAAGTTTACTAAATGAAAATTTTTGGGGGGCGGGGATTTCACTGCCTAGTGGGGGTGGGGGTTAAAAATAAAAATAAAAAGGGGAAGAGAATTTTCATTATTGTTCTACACATTTTGAATGTGGTATCATTTAATAGATGTCTTCATGCTGATTCTAAAAATGTATACTGTAGTTTTATAGGTCTACGATAAGATGTTTGGGTGTTATTGCCCATTAAAGTTAGGTGGTAAAGTGGCGCCCCCAAGATTTTGGGGGCCCATGTCTCAAAAACTATGGGTCATAGAACATTTTTTATTTTGACCAGTGAAATCAGCACCCAGAAGAACCCCATATGTCAATTTTCATCAAAATCCTAGTCGGACTGGTGACATGCATCGGGTGATCTCTCCTGGAATGCCCCAATAGGCACTCCTATAAAAACTTAGCATTAACAGCAGATCATTATTGTGTAAGTTGTAGAGCTGTAGCTGCAATAATCAATGCAGCTTTAAAAGATATGGGGATCCTTAACCACACCAACATGCTTGACAGAGAAATTAGAGAGAGAAAGAAGTCGCATGGGTGAAACAAATACTTTAAGGTCTAAATCCAAAAATCTGAAGATGGAGTGCTTTGGATTTAAATGAAGTAAAGATAACACATTAACTAAAAGTGGAAGGATAACACATTAACTAAAAGTGGAAAGATAACACATTAACTAAAAGTGGAAAGATAACACATTAACTAAAAGTGGAAAGATAACACATTAACTAAAAGTGGAAAGATAACACATTAACTAAAAGTGGAAAGATAACACATTGACTAAAAGTGGAAAGATAACACATTGACTAAAAGTGGAAAGATAACACATTGACTAAAAGTGGAAAGATAACACATTGACTAAAAGTGGAAAGATAACACATTGACTAAAAGTGGAAAGATAACACATTGACTAAAAGTGGAAAGATAACACATTGACTAAAAGTGGAAAGATAACACATTGACTAAAAGTGGAAAGATAACACATTGACTAAAAGTGGAAAGATAACACATTGACTAAAAGTGGAAAGATAACACATTGACTAAAAGTGGAAAGATAACACATTGACTAAAAGTGGAAAGATAACACATTGACTAAAAGTGGAAAGATAACACATTGACTAAAAGTGGAAAGATAACACATTGACTAAAAGTGGAAAGATAACACATTGACTAAAAGTGGAAAGATAACACATTGACTAAAAGTGGAAAGATAACACATTGACTAAAAGTGGAAAGATAACACATTGACTAAAAGTGGAAAGATAACACATTGACTAAAAGTGGAAAGATAACACATTGACTAAAAGTGGAAAGATAACGCGCACCAACTAAAAGTGGAGAGATAACGCGCACCAACTAAAAGTGGAGAGATAACGCGCACCAACTAAAAGTGGAGAGATAACGCGCACCAACTAAAAGTGGAGAGATAACGCGCACCAACTAAAAGTGGAGAGATAACGCGCACCAACTAAAAGTGGAGAGATAACGCGCACCAACTAAAAGTGGAGAGATAACGCGCACCAACTAAAAGTGGAGAGATAACGCGCACCAACTAAAAGTGGAGAGATAACGCGCACCAACTAAAAGTGGAGAGATAACGCGCACCAACTAAAAGTGGAGAGATAACGCGCACCAACTAAAAGTGGAGAGATAACGCGCACCAACTAAAAGTGGAGAGATAACGCGCACCAACTAAAAGTGGAGAGATAACGCGCACCAACTAAAAGTGGAGAGATAACGCGCACCAACTAAAAGTGGAGAGATAACGCGCACCAACTAAAAGTGGAGAGATAACGCGCACCAACTAAAAGTGGAGAGATAACGCGCACCAACTAAAAGTGGAGAGATAACGCGCACCAACTAAAAGTGGAGAGATAACGCGCACCAACTAAAAGTGGAGAGATAACGCGCACCAACTAAAAGTGGAGAGATAACGCGCACCAACTAAAAGTGGAGAGATAACGCGCACCAACTAAAAGTGGAGAGATAACGCGCACCAACTAAAAGTGGAGAGATAACGCGCACCAACTAAAAGTGGAGAGATAACGCGCACCAACTAAAAGTGGAGAGATAACGCGCACCACTAAAAGTTAGAGATAACGCGCACCAACTAAAAGTGGAGAGATACGCGCACCATAAAAGTGGATAACGCGCACAACTAAAAAAGTGGAGATAACGCGCAACCAACTAAAAGTGGAGAGATAACGCGCACCATAAAAGTGGAGAGATAACGCGCACCAACTAAAAGTGGAGAGATAACGCGCACCAACTAAAGTGGAGAGATAACGCGCACCAACTAAAAGTGAGAGATAACGCGCACCAACTAAAAGTGGAGAGATAACGCGCACCAACTAAAAGTGGAGAGATAACGCGCACCAACTAAAAGTGGAGAGATAACGCGCACCAACTAAAAGTGGAGAGATAACGCGCACCAACTAAAAGTGGAGAGATAACGCGCACCAACTAAAAGTGGAGAGATAACGCGCACCAACTAAAAGTGGAGAGATAACGCGCACCAACTAAAAGTGGAGAGATAACGCGCACCACTAAAAGTGGAGAGATAACGCGCGCGCCGCGCGCCAACTAAAAGTGGAGAGATAACGCGCGCGCGCGCGCCAACTAAAAGTGGAGAGATAACGCGCGCGCCAACTAAAAGTGGAGAGATAACGCGCGCGCCAACTAAAGTGGAGAGATAACGCGCGCGCCAACTAAAGTGGAGATAACGCGCGCCAACTAAAAGTGAGAGATAACGCGCGCGCCAACTAAAAGTGGAGAGATAACGCGCGCGCCAACTAAAAGTGGAGAGATAACGCGCGCGCCAACTAAAAGTGGAGAGATAGCGCGCGCCAACTAAAAGTGGAGAGATAACGCGCGCGCCAACTAAAAGTGGAGAGATAACGCGCGCGTCAACTAAAAGTGGAGAGATAACGCGCGCCAACTAAAAGTGGAGAGATAACGCGCGCGCCAACTAAAAGTGGAGAGATAACGCGCGCCGCCAACTAAAAGTGGAGAGATAACGCGCGCGCCAACTAAAAGTGGAGAGATAACGCGCGCGCCAACTAAAAGTGGAGAGATAACGCGCGCGCCAACTAAAAGTGGAGAGATAACGCGCGCGCCAACTAAAAGTGGAGAGATAACGCGCGCGCCAACTAAAAGTGGAGAGATAACGCGCGCGCCAACTAAAAGTGGAGAGATAACGCGCGCGCCAACTAAAAGTGGAGAGATAACGCGCGCGCCAACTAAAAGTGGAGAGATAACGCGCGCGCCAACTAAAAGTGGAGAGATAACGCGCGCGCCAACTAAAAGTGGAGAGATAACGCGCGCGCCAACTAAAAGTGGAGAGATAACGCGCGCGCCAACTAAAAGTGGAGAGATAACGCGCGCGCCAACTAAAAGTGGAGAGATAACGCGCGCGCCAACTAAAAGTGGAGAGATAACGCGCGCGCCAACTAAAAGTGGAGAGATAACGCGCGCGCCAACTAAAAGTGGAGAGATAACGCGCGCGCCAACTAAATGGAGAGAGAACGCGCGCGCCCAACTAAAAGTGGAGAGAGAACGCGCGCGCCAACTAAAAGTGGAGAGAGAACGCGCGCGCCAACTAAAAGTGGAGAGAACGCGCGCGCCAACTAAAAGTGGAGAGAGAACGCGCGCGCCAACTAAAAGTGGAGAGAGAACG